>JAFIDM010012231.1:79996312-80009356 GCA_023159025.1 Thereuonema tuberculata
AACAAATTCCAAAGTGACCGGGATTAAAGAGACAATAAAGAGATGGAATTTAGTAGGAGTGTCTACAATGCATGTACTATATTACGAAGCACTTTCTTGAAACATAAGAAAATTTATTTTGCGTACTGTTCAGAAAGAAGTTCAAATGCAAGTACAGTAGAACCTCATTAAAACGGACTAATAGGGGCTGAAGGTTGTCCGTTTTAATGAAAATCCGGTTTACAACAAATAATTCTTATAGGGGTGTAATGCAGCAGGGTGTACATCAATGAAAGTACAATAGTTAGCTATAAAAAGTGTTTATTATATATCAAATAAAAAACAGCCGTCAACATAGCAGATTGAATTGAAAAAGATGTGTACGTATATATTGCATTAATCTTTAGAACAAGAAGGTCCTGGTTCACGTTGATATCTTACATTCATTGGTTTAAAAAAATAATTTCTTTTCTACTGTGATTGTTTGCTGCCTATTTCTTCAGTTAATAATTGACGGAAGTGTTCGTAATATGCAAACACATTTTAATTTGCCGATTCTTCAACATATTGAAAAGAAAATATAAATAGTCTTTCACTTCGCTCACCTTAATTGTAGGCTGACAAATTTTTTTAAAACTGTCCGTTATAAGCGACGTCCGTTATAATGGGGTTCGTTATAATGAGTTTCTACTGTAAATGTAATTACTTCATGAATAAATTCACACATTTCGCTGCTATCTGAAATTTTAAAGAAAATATCCGGATTGCTCATGTCATGTGGAAGTTATCAATGTTAATTCTGTTGGCCCCAAAAAGAATCAGAAGAATGCAAACAAGAGAATAATGAGACAAGATAAAACATGGTCAAATAAATAAATAAAAGAGAAAACCTCCAAAATCTTGATTCAATATACAATAAACACGTTTAATAAAAAGGATTTTTTTTATTTTTATTTTAGTTTGATAAAAAGGATTAACTGGATAATAATGAGTAAGTTAAGAAAGAATAGAAATAAGAGATAATGCAGGTATCACAATAAGATAAATAAACAATATAATTAGCTCAAGAGAAATGTAAGTTAGGATGATCGGCATAGTCCTAAATAAGAATTAAACTACGATAAAACATAAAATTCACAGTCCTGTAGAAATGCAGTTGAAGGAATATGATCGAGAGTCTGGACCATTCTAATTAGATACTTCTCTTTGAGAACAGAAAGGACAAAAAAAGTATATAAACAAACTACTTTCCCAATGCCTATTTGGAATGGACAGGTTTAAAAAAAATGTGAGATTCAAAACATCATACAGTAAAAATCCTATATAAAATAACTGATTAAAAGATTTTTTAAAATATTTACTATATTAATGTTTGATTATTAGAACTTATGGAAACAAAGTCTTTAAAGTTTTTATTTTTTTTTAAATTGTCACATTACAAGTTTAAAATGAAGAGAAAAATGAAAATAAAATGCAGTCACTTGTAAAATAGAATAAACAGGATTAAAATGATAGTAATTCACCGACAGTTACAGAATACTGAGTGTATTGAACTGCGTTACTGTATATGACTCTATCCCGATTCCTGTCTACATGAGAACACGAATAAGCCTTCACAAACATAGACCCCAACGTTCATATACTGTAACACACTACAATGATAGTGGACACCCCCAACTTCTCTCCCATCCACAATAAACTATCCCACCTCCTTCTAGCTGAATCTTTCTACATAATTCAGCTTAAGGTCTACAACCCTATCACATGCGGGCAAAACGCCTGCCACTTTTGCTAAACATCCTTTACCCATTCATTTCCACTATGTATTCTCACCTCGTGTTCTCATAAGTGTTTTGTGCAGTCCCTGAAGATGGAATACATTTAGTATTCCAAAACTGTCGGTTATTACCTTCATTTTAATCCTGTTTATTCTTTCTTACGTTTCATTTTTATTTTGCTCTTTATGTTAATACGTTAACCCTCTGGTTGTTACAAGATTATATCTTGAACCTACTCTTTAAATTCTTTATAGTTATTTAAATATATAAAACATTTTTAAGTATGCATGAAAAATCGCCCCATTAACATACTTATCAATAAAATTTTTCAGTATATAATAAAAGTGAAATCTAAAGATTTATTATTTTATATTTATTTTTATTTCGTATATTTTTAAAAGCAGTTTTTGTTAAATTAAAATAAGAAATTTAGTAGATAAGAAAAAAAAGTGTTATTATTGTATTTTACATTTGTTTTACAATAAAAAGTGAATACTAAATAGCGCTGTGATATTACAAAAGTTTACCTTGCACTACAATTTCAAAAAATATATTGTTAAAACTATTATAAAACTAATGCAAGTCAAAAAGTTTAATTTTAATATGAAGTCAGTGCAATGCATTTTTAAAGTTTATTTTCTTAATCTTCAAAAGTTTTATGTATTAATTTAGACTTATTCTATTTATTTTATTAATATTTGCTGATAGAGAATTATTGATGACTGGATATTCATGTGGTTTCTTATGGGATCGGATTTCCTTCCAGATTTAAATTTTTACGTGGATTATAATAAAATGGACTGTCTTTGTAAAGTGTACAGAAAGCTTTTCCAAAAAACAAAAGTAGGCATTTCTTATTTTTTTTTCTAATTTGTTAAGTTTTCTATAAATAACAATTTCATGTTTGTGATATGACCTCTGCTAATTAAAATTTTCATCTCTCAAATATCTTAATACTCTAAAGAAGCTACTACATCCATAAAGCCACTTTCCTGAGCTTTGCCCATATTAGTAACTCTTTCTAAAAGTAACATATAGGCCTACAGCCTTTTTTTTTAATTTAGCTAATATAGCTAATAGATTCAGACACCTTTATCTCAAATTCCAAAACCGAAAATCTCCAAAACCAAAAGTTTGACACACCACAATTTGGCAACATTTTGTTGTCAGCAGCAGTCATAGCAACATCTTTGTGTATGCATACATGCCTGCATTTACTTACCAAGTATGTTGTGCTCTAGTATTTGGTGATGAATTTATCATCATCTTGTAAGCAGTAATCATTATGTTTTTGTTTAAAATGACTTTACGTCATTATCTGTATCTGTACGTCTACAAAATTGTTAAAAAATTTACATGAAACTATCTATAAGGTTTATGTATAATCTCTACCAATGTAAATGGATATAGTGTTTAGGCTTAGGTCTTATTCCAAACCTTTACCATTTTGTAGATGGAAATATATAAATATTCCAAAATCCAAAACACTTCCAGTCCAAAGCATTTTGGATAAAGGATTCTCAATCATTAACTTCAAATGAAAAGTGAGTTAGGATCTGCACGAGAAGTATTTAATCCTAAATCTTAATTAACAAAACAGAAGCAAATGCTACTTGATTGCTGTATCCTCAAAATTTAACAGTATTCAAACTATTTATTTAACCTACAGATAGTTGCAATTGTGTAAAATTTGTTTTTGAATTATCTACAAAGATTAATTCCAAGAAAACTGTTACAGGAGAGTTGTTATTTGGATATGTTCCAGAACTAGCTAATGCCTAAACTAGCTAATGATCCATGAACTGTAAAGACGTGGCCTCTCTGATCATCTGCTATGATGAAGAATTTGACGGACAAAGCTTATAGTCTTTCTACCAGTCTGCATTAACTTAAAATTAGATTCTAAGAAGATATAGAGTCCACTGACAAACATATTTTTTTCTTATCATTCTAAGAGACGAGATTGATTTGTTGCTTGTGATTAATGTGTGCTAGGTGAAAATTATTAATTTGATTTCAGACTTTACTACAATTTTGCCAAAAGTCTATTTGATTTAAGCAAAGTAAATTTAATCAAGTTAATCATGTTGTAGGATAAATATTACGAATTAAAGAATTCTTTTCGGGTTTCTCAGGGAATGAGAAGCTATGGGCTTTTTAAATCGTTTGAGCACCGATCTCTGTTCGGTCCGCACTTTCAGGTGGATGATTTTTGGATTCGAAAAACAGCACCTGTGCATGATTGGCTGCGAAAGGCAATGGCTGCGAATCGCGTGCTGCTGAGTTGCAGCCCATTATCTCTGTTAACTGTGTTGGTTTCATGTTTAATGGCGATGACTTCCCAGATGAGACGATCCCAGTAGCCAGAGGAGTTGGCAATGATGGAGGTGCCGGAGAAATCGGGCAGGGGCCATGGTCGATGCAATGCTCGACCAGGCTTGATTTCTTCTGGTGGAGTCAAATGTCTCGCTGATTCTCCCGGCAAGGGATCTCCACTGTACGGCCTGTTTGACCGATGTAGGTCTTTCCACAGGAGCAGATTGTATGGTAAACTCCGGGAGTTTTTGATTCAGATCGTCTTTCGCAGATGGGAGTTAGGGAGGAAGGATGTGAATTCTATGTATGTCGTATTTTCGTAGGATACTACTTACGATTTCCGACAGATTACCCGTGAAAGGAATAAAAGTTATTTTCGTCAGTTTTCCTTAGAAATTTCAGTGGAGAGAAGAGGCGTTCGAGCAGCATTTAGAATGACTTTGTTAATAAACGCAACGCTGTCATCTCCATCCTGGTCCACCGTGGCTTCGCCGTCTCCGATAAAGAAAGCCTCCCGGGAAAATTACAGCACCACCCTCATTGATAATGTTTAGCACCCACACAAAACCCATTCTAAAAGCTGCTCGAACGCCTCGGAAAAAAAACATGCTGCTTTGAGTTAAGACATTTTTAACTTATTCTCTTTAACCTAATCTGCTGTAAACCCAGAGTAGGACTGTATGATATGGCAGTGACTATGTCATGTATTGTTGAGATATGAAAAACACAATTATGCAGTTGAATTCTCATTTGCAGAAACATCACTAGAAAACAGACGTACCGTTTGATAAAAAGATTCTGACTGTAACAAATAAATAGTACTGCAAAGATAAAAGCATAAATTATATACAACCGAATAAGCTTCAGTTTGAATCCAATAGATCAACTTTTCTAATCTCCAAACTTGGGGCGAAAATACTTTTTCCCAGTTCTCTGAGTTGTATGTCTCTGAGATCTATTTCAGAGTCTTTTTTTAATAGCTCCAACTGGGAGAAGCCAATGTGGCCACTTCCGATTCAAGTTGCCGAATACAGCAAATGAAGATTAGACAAATGAACTGAACTCAACTGCTGGTACTTCTTGAAATTGTACTTAACCCTTGATTGACAGTAACTTGAATAAATAGTGTTTGTGCACCAGTAAACAATAACGTCACTTTTAATAGTGCAAACACTTCATAAGATTGAAAACTGTACAGGGTTGCTTGGTTTTTTGCTGCTGCAAAAATTGTAGACTGACTTGTTTCTTTTCCATTAAAAGTGTGTTATAGTGTTTTTCCTAAGTGTGTTAAGTTACCAAATTTTTTCTTGTAATTCATATAGTAAGAAGGCTAGAACATCAGATTTACATAATTATTTGATTGTTTTAATTTTCATTTTGTATTTTTTATGTTTCATCTTATAGAAATCTGCTTTTATCCATTTGGACCACTTTAATTATGTACAAAGTCCAGAAATTAGACGATAAAAATTTGGAAGAACAAGAAGGAAAATAAAGTAAGACTTCTATTCAAAATAAGATCCATAATATGCTCAATTATTATTAATCATTAAATTGTATTCTCAATGAAGCTTACTTCAGAAATGTTAATATCTTGAATCTAAGTATGTTTGTAGTTAAGTTTGTAGTCATGTTTGTAGTTTCTTGAAGTGTGGATTATTATAGATTTTTCTTGGATTTACATTTAACGTTTCTCTGTTTTTCTTCAAAACTATCAAGCACATTATAAACACACACACAGTGTGTATATGCTGTTTCTCTCTTTCTGTATATATATATACATACATACATAGAGACAGACAGAGAAGACATATACATACTTGTAAAAGCAAATTATTACAACCCTCTTTTGCCCACTGAAATACCCACATTCAAAAATTATATTAACAAATAATAGGACTGTATACATACAAATAGGAGACAACAGATACTGTGCATCAGTGTGTTTATTCACAGCTGAAAATTTAACAGATTTAACAGATTTCCAATATGGGGTGAGCATTTATGGCCATACTGAAAGGTGAAAGTATTTCTAAGATGGCACTGCTGTTTCCGTGTAGCTGTTTCCGTGCAGCTGTTTCCGTGCAGCTGTTTTCGTGCTGCTGTTTCCGTGCTACTGTTTCCGTGCTGTTTCCGTTTTTCGTTCAGATAAACAATGTTAGGCATCCAGAATTCATATTGATAGCATCCATTGGCAAAAGTTGACTAGAAAGCATTTGACTAGAAAGACTGCCATTGCAAATGATTGGCAGAAGGTTGGTAAAAATTTCATGAAATGGGAAAGTTTGCTAGATGCTCCAACTACCCCTTCCGGAATCTCTTTCAAGTACATGTAGCTGGTGCATTGACTGCGAATGGGAGCAATACCCACTATTTGGCTGGTGGCCATAATAATTTGATAAATATACATACATACGTGTACATACACGTATACATACATACATATTGTATATTTATACTTTAACTTTTTTATATTTTATTTATATTGACATTGTCTTATTTTCTATTATTATTTCTGTTTATTTACTGTAAAAAAAGTGTAAATAGTTACAATAATAACTTAGTCAAAAGTAATTATAAATAAATATGTCTAATTATGAATCATAGTCGCATTTATAACAACACATTAAAATTTTAAAAAAATATTTATAACAAGTGAAAAATGCACACATTTCAACTGCATCATTAATGTAAATTAGAAGGGTAGCAAATATAGATTATATAAAAGTCGGTTTTATCTTTTCACGCTCATCACTAAGTCTTTAAGATAGTAATGTTTTCTACAAAGTAATCAAATTAAATTTTTCTGTTTAATTTTTCAAAAACTGGAAAGCATATTATTTGCTGGTTAATTACTAGAAAAAACTACTACAATACCTCTGTCCGAGTTAATTAAATTGATAATTATTTGAAGGAAGATCATATGGCTAATTTGACTGTCATCAACTAATATGTAAGAGCAAAATATGCTTTGCAGTCACCATGACTGCAGATGTTACTTTGTTCTCTCATGGTTCAACTTTATAAGAGATCCATTTAGTCTTAATATAAAAACAGATATAAGACTGCAGAGAACTGTACAATTGCAGCATTTAGGGAGTGAGGACATGTTTTGTCACTTAGTACTGTAACTGCATGTGGCGAAGATTAAGATTTCCTGTCATTTCTCAAGCTTCACATTCAAAGTATCTATAATTGATTATTTTTAGACGGGGTATGACTAGAGTACTAAAATCTTTTGAAGCACATATTTTCTTTATAGGAAATAAAGATGCGAAATTTTTAAAAATAAATTAAGATCTCCCGATCTGTACCTGGCCTGCTTCAATCTCAACCTGACCAAGAACAGTCTCAAATTATGACTTCTAAAAGACTTACGATAATATCTAAGGGAAACTTAATTACACATGTCTACAGTGACTACAGTGTGTGGAAGCAACCTGTAAGTGATTATTGGCGAAAAAAAAGATTGTCTTATCTGACATCTAATCAAAACAATTATATAGTGGGGAAAAATTATGCCGACTTAACAATTCATTTAAATTTCTAATTTGCACATTACTTTTAACAAATGGAGAATATATTCATTTTAAATTGGATTATACTGTTAGAAATTATACTATTATCTATTTAATTTTCTCCTTATAACTGAGGCGTTTAGCAAGAATTGTAGCTATAATAAGGGTAATGGACCATTACCACACTAAACATTAATAATAAAAACATATAAAAATGACACGTTTCGATGAGCCCTCCGCCCCCCACCAAAAAAAAAACCGGCTCTCGTCATCAGAAATAAAAAAAGAACTAAAATTCAAAAGAATTTTTGGGGGGCTTATCGAAATATGTCATTTTTATGTGTTTTTATTATTAATGCTTAGTGTGTCAATGATCCACTACCTTATTATTATTAGAACCGCACATTAAATATGTTCATTCCATTTAAGAATTTTAGCTATTCAACTTCAGGGCTCCAGTATTCCTTAGAAACATTTATCTTAGAATTGAAAGGGAGTAATCTAACATTATCGATTTCATTACTGACCATAAACTGCATAACTCAATGCAGAAGTGTAGATCAACTCATTAATAACAATAACAGTGTTTGTAAAGTGCAATTTATTTTATTTATCTATTTTTATTATTTATAATCAAGGAATTTTTCCTTAAAAATCTCAAGATTTTCTTGGACTCAAAAATGGTTAAAAAAACTTTAAATTGAAAACTCAGAACGGAGGAAACCATTCCTTATTTCTATCATATAAAAATATATATTAAATAATATTTTTAATCTTCATATTTGCGTTTTGCTTTTTAGTGCTTTTCTTAATCATAAAGCAATATATTTAACAACTGACTATCATCACTAATATTATTTCTGAGTTTAACCTGCTGGCAAAATATAACCTGCTGGTAAGATAGTAAATCTATCTTACAGGATTTTGTCTACTGCTATTCACTGGTCTGTTGATAATTAGATTGGAGAGAAATAAATAAAGTATTGTGAAATTGTTGCTGAAAGCAAACAGATAAGATTCTAATATTAGGTTCTAGTATTAATATATTGTTATCCATGGATTTCATTACTTCTTTTATTGGTCCAGTAGTATAAAGAATTAGAAAAATGAAATAACTGGAAATACACCTCGTAACTGAAAGTCAATTGGCAAGAGATATTTTCAAATGATGATTATCTGCTTATTGACCTAATATATTTAACTAAGCTCTTTATGATCCATAAAGAACCATAAAGATATATCAATCTGAAAATGTTACTTAAAATATTAATTACATTATTGGGTTGATATTCTTCTATCCTTTCATATGTTCTAAGGAATACTGTCAACCTTTCAACCCTGGAAGTTATTCCATAGTAATGCATTGGTGTGGTCTTGACATAATAATGCTCGTTCAAAAGCTGATTTCAAAAGAATGGCCACATAAGAAAGAATCATTTTCATGTGTTATTAGTAATAAACTGCTGAAGGGTTTTTTTAAAAAATTGGAAGAATCATTACAATGAGCCCAATTTGAGACGATGTTTATACATTTTTAATAAATTTCCTTAAAAGATTTTTCATTTTATCCTTATAATCTCTTAACATTTGAAATTATTATTTTTAGCGATTGAAGGTAGACACAGAAAAAAATGAGGATCCCTCAAAACAAATTGTAAGTTTTGTTATATTATTCTACTTAACTTCATTTACATTTTATCATTCAATCTTTATTAAAATGATTTACTGTCTTGGTTAAACCACATCTTAATCATCTTGAAATATTTTGATCAATATGTAGTGTCACTGCCAATAATAATATTTTTTAATGTGAAGCGTAAAAACGTATTAAATTTATAGATTTCTCTACTGTTTTTTAAAGCAAATAGTTGAACTGATGCAGAATAACAAACTGTGTCCTTTACATTGTTTATTTTGTTTTGTTTTTTTATCCTGATCAACTAAGATGAATTCAAAACACTAAAGCAATTGACATCTTTGCCATTAAATATCTTAGAATGAGTCAAAGTAGTATGAGAGGAAATGGAGAATGTTAAAAGAACTTAGTTTGATCTGCAATAGATCAAACCATAAGCAATAGATCTGTTTCACAAATTAGTCCTATAAGATCTAAATATCTGCAATTCCCAGTCATTAGCTTACTGGAAAGTATATTCCATTATCTACAGAATTTATGCAATAATTTACCTTGATTTTTATGAATATGGAGTAAATAATTGTTAAAGTATTTTGTTTTTCAAATTCCATTGCTCAAGGAGAAATCACAGCCTTTTAAGGCTGATGAAAATTCTAGCAAAACAAAGAGTGGGAAGTATTGAGTGTCGTTTGCAAATCAGTGAAAATCAAGTAGGAAAAAAAACATTTCAAATATCAACTTGTGGACAACAATCTTAATAATCAAAACTTTTAAGATTTATGTCTTTAAGACTCATGTTTAGAAATGAAATTCTATAATTCATCAAGTAGAATCAATTGATTAACTGCTTTCTGAATACTTTGAACTAAAGTTTAATTTTTTTGACATTTTGAATAGTTTCAAGCAAGCTGGAAAACTTATCTCTACGTAAAGTGTTTCAGATTAAATTATGATGAAATGAATCGATGACTCACATCAAAGAATGAAGATTATTGAAAGGAAAAACGAATATTATATTTTCATACTGGCATGAATGCCAAAATTGCCTAAAGCAGAAAACATCAAGGCAGAAGGAAGAAAATTAAACTTCCATTAGTCTAACCAGAATAAAAAATCTGCAGGTTACAAAGATTTTTTATAAAACATACATGAATTTAAAAGTTAGGAACAGCAATTATTGATCATTTAAAAATGATATTCTTTTTCCTGAATGGAAAAGAATTAACATTTATCTTTTTATCATTTATTAATTATCAACTCTTTTGAGTTGAGTTACACTCTGTCTCATTCTCAAAGGAACACAACTTAACAGTTCTTTTCTATAAATACCACAATATAAACAGTGAAATGTGCAAGATACAGTAATAAATTATCTTGAATTAGAATTATTTATCTTGTTTGAATTCGAATTGAATTACAATTTGAATTATCTTGTTTGCAGAAAAGCATAAGCAAAATAATTCTCTTTAAATTCAGAGTTACCAAAAAAACTAAGTTTCCTTATACTAAAATCCTTATATATTATTTCTCAAAGGTGTTTTGTTGTCGGTACGGCATATTTCCCTTAAGACTTCATCAACATCAATGATTGAGACATCATTTTGAAGATTACGTTCCCCGCTAATGACGAAAAATAAACAAATTGTTTAAAATTAATGTTTTCGTTAAAAAACTTTATTTTAGAAACTTTTTTATAAAAATGTAGACATGCTTTAACAGAAGCGACTTATTTTTCGAAAGCGAAAGAAAATTTCAAATAATGCTGTAGCGTCGTAACTTCTAATACATCCTTTTTGGAATAAAAATGCACTTTAAAAATATATTTCATCGTTTATTTAATAAGAACAGATTAAAAAACAAACAAAGATTTATGTTTTAATGAAAATAAACGACTTATTACAATAAAAAACATAACAATTTGTCAACTTCTCATATATTTTTTCTCAAAGGTGTTTTTTTTTTTTTTATCTCACTTAATACTTTATCAAAATCAATGATTGAGATATTTTGAAGATTACGTTCACCGCTAATGACGAAAAATAAACAAACTGTTTAAATTATTGTTTTCGTTAAAAAACTTTATTTTAAAAACCTTTATAAAAATGTAGAAGGTGCCATCTATTGAATCTGTTCATGTATTTATTTCCACATTACCATTCGGCGACTGATCAAGATGCCATGCGAATTATTCGCACGGGTCAACCTTTTTATAAAAATGGAGAAGGCGCCATCTATTGACAATGGGTTTAAATAATATGCTCGACAGCTGTTGGATTTGTTTATTATTTCTCAAAAGTGGTTTTTTGGTGCGAATTATTCGCACGGGTCAACTAGTAATAATAAATATAGAATAACACAATACTGCAACAAGTAATCTAAGATACATTCTGAAATATTCAGTTTTTAATTGAAGATAACTATATATAGAATAAAAGAACAAAATGTAAAAATATAAATCTAATCGCAGAGAAAAAAAAAACAATGCTCAGGCAGCACCATCTAATGCCAACATTTGTTCCAAAGCCACCACCAAAGTAAGAATATATATGTTTCAACATTATGCATTTTTCTTAAAATCAAAGGTATTATCCAATTTTCTAAACTTATATAAAACATCAACAGTTCAAATGCCCTCTGAATTTCTTTCCAAACCTACCAAATTGAGATAATCATCTTCTGAATGTTCAGTTTGGACTTCCAAGGAAGGAGTCACAGTTCTGCATGTACACAGCTTAAATAAAAATATTTAAATTACTTTCCAGCACTTGTTATTGGCACACTCATATAGCAGTCATTTCTTATCTAAAATGACTGCAAGACCTCTTAAAATAGTTCACGATATTGAATGGCAAGAAGAGAAACACAAATTTGACCCATTAAATTTATTCTTTGCCAATTCACACAGGATTTAGGAAAACATGATTGTTTAACAGAAAATATTGTATCTAATATAAAACTCAAAGTTCTGATAGGATTTGTTGATTCTCTATCATATATTGTTGGTTTTGGACAATTTGTGCAGGATTCATCAACTAAATTTTGAAAAGATTTCTTCAAAATAATCTATAAAATATTATCTGAAATTTAGCAAAGCTCTAACAGGATTTCGAATACTTTCATTAATAAAATGACTGTCATCTTTTTCTTCAATTTAGGAGACCACAGATGAATATGAAGAGACTGGGCCATCCGATATTTCTTTTGCAGAGTCTGAAATAGACCAGGTATAGATATATCTTATAGAAAAAAATTCAAACTTCATTGATAAAACAGCAACAACAACTAGTTAATTCTTAATCAACCTTTTAATCATAATATTTCATCTGTTGACTTCTTCAGAGTTCATCTAAAGAAATCTCTTTGCTCAGAAGAGACGAAATGTTATGATTAAAAGATTGGTTAAGAATTATCTAGATATATCTTGTTCCAATATTACATGTTTTTATTAAAATCAGAGATTTATCCATCTTTCTGAACAGTTACGTTATAAATCTAAAGCAGATCACTTAGACAATTTATGCAGGATCCATCAACCAAATTGTAAAAAGATTTCTTCAACTTTATCTACAAAATATTATCTGTAATACCACAAAGTTCTAAAAAGATTTCGAACACTTTCATTATTAAAATGCTTGTCATCTTTTTCTTCAATTTAGGAAACCACTGATGTATATGAAGAAATAAGGGCATCAGATAAGATATAGATATATCTTGTTTCAATATAACATGTTTTTATAGTTTGGTCCTGAAGGAGGAGTGAGACATGATACTGTAGGTCTTATTTTTTTGAGGGATTTCCTCACTCCGGGGTGAGATG
>JAFIDM010012231.1:80038705-80080281 GCA_023159025.1 Thereuonema tuberculata
GGGGGGGGGGGGGGGGATCGATCCGAAAAGTAACTAATATCAATAACAACATGATGTGAATATGGTTGACTTCCATCAGAGAAGAAAATTAGCTTTTCTGAATTGGGGTTGGGTGGGGAAAGGGGGAAGCGGGGGGGGGGGGGGGGGGGGGGGGGGGGGCTTTGGAGGGGGTGTCCAAAGTTAGTTATTGTAACCAGGAACCATAACTACAAAAACATTTCATCATACTTACGGTATAACAGAAGAAATAAGGTGAAATTCTGCATTTTTGGAATTTTTTTTTGCGAATTTTGAAAAATGACATTTTTTGCGAAGCGCCATATCTTGATAGCGAATTGTCATACATTACATGTTTAAATAGTAAAAGTTGTAGGAAATTTAACGCTCTACAAAATAGTACTGAGATGCTTTTGCCGTAGGACGTAAGGGAAAAAAGTTATTGAGGAAAAACCGGAGAAAGGTCGAAATTTTTGCAGTTTCCCCCTCCCCCCCTCTTTTCGCACAGGGTCCTCGAGGTCAAAAACTTGAGAAAATGTTAATTAACCGTCCCTAAACAACATCCCAAAGTTTCATTAACTTCCGACCTTTTTCCACCTAAAACTACCTGTCGACTGGACTATTAGCATAAACCACTGATTTAAGATGGCCCCATAGGAAAAAATCAAGAGGACTCCAATCCGGCGATTTTGGCGGCCATTCAACCGGTCCTCGACGTCCAATCCATTTCTCAGATTAGATATGATATCAAAATTATGTTAAAAATAGGAAATCATTTGTTATACATTGTTTATAAGTAAATCAATTGTTATATGTAAACTATAAATTGCTGTATAAGAAATTGCTTATGGGTCCAGACTTTTGCACCACCCTGTATATGGTTAGATAGCCAAGGGAATATTAACAATTCAAAATTTCTAAATACACATAATTTGGTGTATGGCTATAAACTTGAATCAATTAAAATAAGACAAATTGGCATTTTTCAATGGAAGGAGCAAGGAGTTTATTTTCACAGACGGAAGTTTTCAAAAAGACTGCATCAATAATAGTTCTGATACGAAATGGTTTATAGAAACGACCTAAATCTCTATGCAGTTATAATCTTACTGAATTGCTTAGTTTAATAGTTTAAATTCTTTTCTTCTGATAAATCTCTTCTTATTTCATTAAGAAAAATAAGATTTTTAAAAAGATTGTCAGTTATAGCACAGTATCTGCATTTGTTTCTTTATAAGTACTCAAAAACTAAGGTCAGATACACAGTTCTCCAAATTTTCTTTAGTATATCCTGTTGTAATTATCTGACCAAGTCATTTAAATTTTTCATTATAAATTACTTTTTAAAAATAAAATTCATATTAAATTGGATTTAATAGTTAGAAATTACAGTAGAGCCCCGATTGTCCGCGGAATTCAGTGGCAAGGGCTTCGCGGATAACGAAAATCGCGGATAATCCGAAAAAAGACTAAAAATGAAGTGTAAATACGAAAAAAATATTTCAGCATAAAAACTATGTTTTATTGTACAAAAAACATAATACGTAAAACTTTAAAAATATATACAGTAAAGCAGAAACCTTTGCTCTACGTTTGCATCTACAAATTCCGAGAAGGCCTATAGGATCACGATGCATAATAAACCTGTCAGTAATTTTCGAACTTCGCACTGTAGGGCCTATTGTATTTTCCTTGTTGTTGGCTTGGATTAAAATTAAACAAAACTCCACATCTCCATAATATATATTCAAATAATTTATTTAATAGGCTTTGCGAATTTTCGGATCTAATGTGTTAATATTTTGTTAGTTTATTTGTTTTCAATAATTGTGTGAAGTAATGAAACGAACATATATGCTATTTCATTGTAAAAACAATTGTATATTGTTTCAACGTGTTTCATGTTCATTACTATTTTGTATTTTATTTATTCCATAGAATATTTTATTTTCATTTCGCTTGAAGAAGGGATGGCGTTAAAATTTTCATCCCGAAAATTCGCAAAGTATTTTAAATAAATTATTTGAATACTATGTTATGGAGATGTGGAGTTTTGTTTAATATAGTAAGATGAAAAGGAAGAAGTTGAAAGAAGAATTTGGAAATTTTGGATTAAAATTGTTTTTTTTTTTTTTTTGAGGTTGTTAATTAAAAATTTTTTTTTGCGGCATTCGTGGATAATCGGGGCTTTACAGTATACTGTAATCTATTTAATTTTCTCCCTATAACTGAGAGGATTAGCAAGAATTATAGCTATTCAATTCAGGGGCTCCACTATTCCTTAGAAACATTTATCTTAGGAGTGAAAAGGAGTAATCTAACATTAATGATTTTTTCTTTACTAAATATAGTACCATAAACTGCATAACTGTGGATCAACTCATTAATAACAATAATAGTGTAATTTGTTTTATTTAATCAAGGAATTTTTCCTTGAGATTTTTAAAACTCAAATATCTCAAGTTGGAAGATTTTCTTGGATTACAAAAATGCAGTAGTGCAATTATCTGACCAATGACCTGAAATAGTTAATTAATAAAATAGTTACTCCTGCAGGCCTTGCTTACATTAATGGCATCTTCAACTACATATTTATTTCATTTCAAAGTACTACAAGACGAAACTTACATAACTCTTTACATTATATATACATACAGGGGCTGGACAAAATAATGTGAACACCATTATTATAGGTGTTAATTTTGACAAAAAAAAATTGAGAAAAAAAATGTTTACCTTTACTTTATCTATATTTCTTAGTTGTATGCTAGGCAAGATTGTGTTCAACATCTGTTAATACCAGCAATTGTTGAAATAGGTGACTTGACAAATTGTTTAAGACTATTTAGCAGGGACATCAATAACCATTACAGCTGCATTGTTTGGTGTTTCAAGAGCAAAAGTCCCCACAGTTATGACTGCATACACAAAGCATAGTAAGATTTCATTGGCAAAGAAAAATAGTGAAAACTGAAATTGAATGATAGGGACAGTCCTTAACACGAAAAGAGTTGAAAACAACGCAGAAATATTTCAGCAAAAGTGGCAGCAGAACTCAAAATATCCAACTTGAAAACCCTGTTTCAAGAAAAGTAGTCTGAGGAGAACTTCACAAAGCCGAAATCCATGGAAGAGCTGCAGTTACTAAACCTTTAATCACAGAACCCAACCCTAAAATGCATAAGTGGTATCATGATTAAAACCTTCACATCTGATTAATAGAAATCGATGGATGAGCTGCAGTTACTAAACCTTTAATCACAGAACCCAACCCTAAAATACATTAAAACCTTCACATCTGATTAATAGAAACAAACTAAATGGTCCGGCGAGTCATATATTTACATTATTCCAACAATAGGTTGGACATATGAATGGAGAACCCCAAGAAAAAGTACAATTTTGACAAACGGGGGTAGATCTGAGGTGATACAGGCTGTCATAAATTTGTATTGACTAGCCCCATCATTCTCTAAGTTACAGCCAGAATGTACTTGGACAGTCTAGGTGATTAGATGCATCCTGTGGTCCCAATGTTGTTTCCCAACAATGATGCCATCTTTCCAGATAGTAATGCTTCCATACTCGCAGCCAAAACAGTTCAATCTTGGTTTGAGAAGTACGAAGATGAACTTAAAAAAGAACTGCCCTCGCCAGCTCAATCACCTGAATTAAAACATCATCTAATCACTATGGGCAGTTTTGTTTAGCAGATTTCCTCTTCTAATATTTTTGAAACAATTGGCAGATAATCGAATACACAAATAGTATAACAAATTATATTGGACACTATTCAAAAGTGTACGACTATTCCAAAAAAAGGTTGGAAGCTGTAATAATGACAATGGTGGTGCAACATTTTTTTATAAGAAACTAAGGTATTTCCCTGGTATTTACATTATTTTGTCCAAGCCGTTTACATGTATTCAATCTTTCTTTCTATTACGGTATCTGAGCATAGATTGACACTGATATTAGTTCAAACAAGAAATCAGCATTTCTAAAAACCCACATCTACCTTTAATGTTAATCCATTACCTCAATGAAAACGCTGTTTCCATTCAACAAAAACACCATCGGTATATGACTTCATCAATAAAACATCAAACTGGTTCATCAATAAAACATCAAACTGGTTAGTTAATACACTGAATGAATTCTAGGCATTTTAATTTTCAATTGGTAATCAAAATATTCTTTTGAAAAAATAATATTCCTGAATTACTATATTCTATGTAATTCAGGATTTTTAGCAGCAACATTTTGATCTATCATTATTCTTTTTCTATTGCAGAAGAAAGAAATAAGGAAGGCCATATAAAATTATTTGCTAGTGCCAATCACTCAGAAATTACATCGTTATCATTTGCCAACGAAGGCAATCCAAACTTTTTTGTAATTTAACATGGTAACTTATATTATTTTTTTGTTTTTGTCATTATCATTTCGCTGTCCGAAAAGATAGGAAAGTAGAGATTCTACTTCAAAACTAAATAACATCTGTGAACTGAATGAAAAAAAATATTAGAGCCTTACATGCTACAAGCAAAGGTAAATGGAACTGAAATATTAAGAGATTCAGGTGCTACTATTTGTAACGTCATCAAGACGTATTAGATTATTGTTGTTATTATTGTTACGCACACATGTTATTTTTTAACACAAATGTCTTAACGTTACTGTTGAGATATTAAATTATTCTAAAAATAATTTAATTAGTATTAGTTAAAATTATAAATTAAGAGAAACTTGAAAAGATTTTTTTTTTTTGTGAAGATTTAAATTTCAAATTTGAATATTTAAATGAGAATAATTACGTAACGAGAAGTTACGAAATAAAAGGCGTATCACAGCCTCATTCTGAAAACGGGAAGGACAGTAGACTGGAGTAGACCCAGAGCCTGGAACTAATATACTAAGGCGGCTTCTTGATCAGAATTATAGCTTAAAGATCACCTAAGGGGGAGCTTCAATCACCTTGGATCCTAAAGATCATACCACTAAAAAGTAAGCGCTCTGTTAACTATGAACTGAGCTACTACTCCTATTGAGGAAAAGTTTAAATCCTATCACCTAAAGAAGACCTGAAGTCCAATGGAAAAGAGCGACTTCTAAAGAGCTACTCCGAACAATGGCAACGAGAAGAATGAGTTACCCAGAAGTAGAACTCAGTATCGTCCGAAATAGAAATGAAAGGAACTAAAATTATTTGGAAGAATTAATCCAAGATAATTATTTTCACACGAAGCGAAAAGCCTTCATCGCCTACCAAAATAATAACGCCGTTAGAAATCAGTGTTGCCTCCGCTAGCAGACGCCAAGTCCCGGTGCATTGTGGGGAGAAGAAATCAACTCCGAGCAAAGACGCGCCATATTCGAAGCGAGCCGAGAAGGGAGGTTCCAGATTAAGCGTTGGTCCGGATAGATGAATACTGGTGGAAGAATTCCAACCGAACCGAATGAACAGGGACGGACACACCAAGGTGAAAAGCCGAAAGAATACAGCTAACTGTAAGTAATTAATTCTTATTCCATTTTGGAGGGAATACTATGTGAGAAGACGCAGACGAGAATAATTACCGAAGTGAGACAGTTAGAAAATCTGATTCAACGGAAGAGAACTTTATTATTGAGAATGAAGTTATTAATATTTCACACAGGTGTAAATAGTAAAAGCCATTGATTATTATTAGCGGAAGTGAACTTTATTATTGAGGATAAAGTTATTAATTATTCACACAGGTGTAAATAGTAAAAGCCATTAGATTCAATGAGCGGATATATTCACATAAGTGAGAGAATAGCCATTGTTTTTATAAATAATATTTCACACAGGTGAATGTAGGAAAAGTCATTTTTATTCATGCGCTTTAACATTCACACAGGTGAACAGAATAAAAGCCAGTGAAAAATTATTTCAATTAGTATTAGTAAAGATCTGAGGAAAAGAGAAATATGGTGGAATGAAGAATGTGAGATAGCTCTCAGGGTGAGATCTGAGAAATGGAGAAAATGGAAAAGTTCTAGAAAATTGGAACATATGGAACAATTCAAGCAACAGAGGAAAGAGACATCCAGGATATTCCGAAGGACTAAACGATTATTTGAAAGGGCACAAATGGAAAATCTCCAGTCGGACTTCGTCAAAAACAATTCGAGAGAATTCTATCAGACTTTCAAACGCAAACTGAAAGGATTTCAAGCACCTAGTTTGTGTTTTAGAAATGAACAAGGTAAAATAGGACTTAACAACCGTGATAACTGCGAGATATTAGCCAGGTACTTCCACAGTCTCCTGAACTGTCCTTGCCCAACCTCCAAATTAGACTTTCCGGACAGGTCACAAAACCTAGAGGATGACGAACCGCCAACCAAAGAAGAAATAAAAGAAATTCTTAAAAATCTCAAAAATAACAAGGCAAGTGGAGAAGACTCTATAACGGCAGAGATGTTGAAATGGGCAGAATCAGAAATTTTAGAAGATTTTCATCGAATTATCAGAGAAATTTGGGAGACAGAAAAAATCCCCGTCGAATGGAAAACGACCCTTATCCATCCGCTACATAAGAAAGGGGACAAACAGGATGTGAACAACTATAGAGGCGTGTCCCTCCTTCCGATCGCATATAAAATCCTCTCAAAACTGCTTCTGAATAGAATAGAGGCGACTCTGGACCAACAACTAGGAGAATACCAAGGAGGGTTTAGAAAAGGCCACTCCTGTGGTGAACAGATATTCAACTTGAAATCTATAATTCGCCACAGAGTGCTGAGTGGTAAGAAAATTGTAGTGTCGTTCGTTGACTTCAAAAAGGCCTTTGACTCGGTGGACAGGGAGACTCTTGATTTGATCATTAGGGAATTTGGTATTAAAAGAAAATTGGCAAATATAATCAGAGAGACACTAACAGGCACAACTTCTAGGGTGAAATTTTTTGGGCATCTATCGCAACCTTTTGAAATCAAGACAGGCGTGAGGCAAGGTGATGGTCTATCCCCGCTCCTATTCAACTGCGTCCTGGAAAAGATTGTGAGAATTTGGAACTCGGAGCTTGAACTTCAAGGGATAACTCCGATGTGCCTAGGGAGAAAACCAAAAGGGATTAAGGTCAACTGCCTGGCTTTCGCAGATGACTTTGCTATATTATCGGAAAGTCCAGAGATCGCAATCATACAAATTAATCTCTTGGAAAAAATTGCAAGACAAACAGGATTGAGGATTTCAACAGAAAAGACCAAATTCATGACAAACATCAAAGACGGACCCAAGTTCTTGGAAACCGAAATAGGACGAACCGAAAGGGTCACGAAGTTCAAGTGCTTGGGTGAGACCTTACAGGAAAATGGATTAGAAAAAGCCGCTGTGACAGACCGGATCTCAAAAATGGAGAGAGCATATGGGTTGACAAAAAACATCTACAATAAGAAGTGTTTATCCTGGAATGCTAAAATAACACACTATAACACTGTGGTCAAAACTGAATACCTTTATGCTAGTGAATGCCTGGCCATGAACTATAAGCTAGAGAAACTAGAGGTCTTGGAAAGAAGAATCCTCAGGAAAATTATGGGTGCTGTTCAGACTGAAAGTGGGTGGAAACTTAGGAGTAACAAAGATGTTTACCAGAAGGTGGAAAGAATCTCGGAGACCATGAAGAAGAGAAGGCTGACGTTCCTCGGACATTTGTTTAGAATGAATGAGATAGGCTTACTAAACAGATATTTGAATTCTTCTGGAGAAAGAAGACCACTACAGCATGGATTAAAGAAGTAAAGAGAGATATGGAAATATTAAACATCTCAGAGGTCGAAATGTTAGACAGAAATACATTTAGAAACGCAGTGAAAAATTTGGAAGTGTTTCAAGTCGCAGGACGAGTCATGAAGACCGGAAGAGCCTGGACTGAAGATCAACGGAAGCAGGCCAGTGAACGCATGAAGGAGACAGAGAAAGCTTCGCGCAGGAAAAAGGAAATGAAGTTGTAGCGTGATCCTAAGTGGTCAATTCGCTTGTATAATAATAAAAGATCTGAACTCTCGCGTTTGAGGAAACGGAGAAATTAAATAGTAATGAGATATTTAATTGAAACGAGAGCTTCAACATTTGATTATTATTATTAGTAGTAGGAAGTGTGCTAAAGTTAAGATTAAATATAATAGTGAAATTAATTGAGGAATTAATTTCACATCAAGTCACAGAGTTTATGAGACATGTTAATTTTGTTTAAGAAATATCAAGAAGGTATTAGAACTATTGAATAACAGTAATTGAATTATTAATTATTGTTTCAATTATTAGAAACAGAGAACTGAACTTTGAGACGACAGCTATAGAAGAATTTAAGCTGGAAAAGTTTGTACATAAGTCTAAACAAGTTTTAATGTCCACTCAAATAAATCTTTTTAATCTTGTTTTCTCTGCTACACCAAGTATGCGTTCTGCACAATACCGCAGCAGTTACACAAAGACATTACATGGTGTAAGAAGTAAAAGCTTGTTTTGAGAGAATAGAGCTGAATCGAAAACTTCAATTGAGAAGCCGTATGGAATAAGCCTAACCGCCATGATGCAAGATCTTCGCTCGCCAAGTAAGCAGGTAGCATCATTTCTTACAATCAATAGGTCGGAAGAAATGGCAATATACAATACTTTTGAGTTATCAGAAGATGATACACTAAACTTAGAAGTGATTAAGAATAAATTTGAGTAAAAGTTTGCTTCGAAACAAAATGAGTCCTACGCTTCGTGGTTATTCCATTATCAGCTAAAACAAAATGAAAGTGAAACTTTTGATGAATTTTTGACTAAAGCTCAAACATTAGTTAAGCAATGTAATTATGGTACATTGGAGAACAGAATGCTACACGATAAAATCGTTGGTGGAGTCTTTAGTAATTTAGTCCGAGAAAAATTATTAGCTAAACCTAATTAGATCTGACTAGGGCAATTTTAGTCTGTCGTAACTGTGAAGCTGCCAGCCGACAGGTTACTGCTATGAAAAGTATAGATAGTCATGCACATCTTGTAAATAAACTTTCTAAAAAAATTCTAATAAGTCAGAAAAGAAAAATTTAACAGTGAGAGAAAATTTAACTGTCGAAGATGTAGTACCAAGCATAAAGCAGGGCATTGTATAGCTTTTAGTAAGACGTGTAATAAATGTAATCTCAAAGGTCCTTTTGCGTCTTGTTGCCGCACGAAAACAAATAGAAAAATGGCTGAGGAAATTGTCGTAGAGAAACATTTGTACGTTGAACAGGTGAATAACAAAGGAACTCCTGATGGTTTATATGAAACTGTACATTTTGGAAAAGGCTTAAGAGTCAGGATGAAACTAGATACTGGTGCCCAATGTGATGTTATAAGCAGTAAATTATCTCGCAATATTAATGTTACTATTATGCCTTCGAAGATAAGACGACTTATTACTTTTAACGATAGCAAACTAAATGTCATAGAGAAATTGAAGTCAATTGTGTAATTGCTAAAAAGCATATAACACTAGTTTTGTCAGTCATAGATCAAGATGTAACACCGATATTGGGATACAAAACTTGCATGGAATCAGGATTGATAGTTAGTGCTATATTCAGTCAGATATACCTAAAGCAGTATTTGAAGGTCTGGGTAAAATTAATACTTTTGTTTACGACATTGACTTTATAGAGAATCCAAAGTTCGTAGTGCATCCCCCATGACGCATACCATATGCATTGCGATCACAAGTCAAGAGAGAACTTGATCGGATGGTCCAATTAGCTGTTATTTCGCCAATTAGAGAGCCAACACCTGCAGTAAGTCCGATAGTTGTTGTTCAACAGAAGGGCAATACTAAAATATGTATGGATCCGAGTGACCTAAATAAACAAATTTTGCGTCGTCACTACCCGCTCAGAACTATCGAAGAGATAGTTAGAAGGTAGAATGACAAATGCTAACTATTTTTCTCTTCTTGATTGCAAAAAGGGATTTTGGCAGATTCCGGTATCAGAACGTACTAAAAAATACTTAGCGATTAAAACCCCTTTTTGTCAGGTATACATTCAATACGCAACCATTTGGCATTGCATCAGCTCCCGAAGTATTTCAACAAATAATCAGTATGTTATTGGAAGGTGAAACGAACGCCATTAATTCTATGGATGATATTATTGTATTTGCAGATACGTTAGAAGAGATAAAGAAACTTACTGTGCGAATTGTGGATAAGCTATTCAATGCTGGACTGAAGAGCACCACGATGCTGTTTGTTCAATCAAGAAAGTTCTTAAGTCAGCACCGGTGTTAGCTTTTTATGATGTAAATTCTCCTGTCACTTAATCAGTAGATGCCAGTTCAACAGCTGTTGGTGTAATTCTTCTTCAGAATGGCAGACCTATTGCATATGCTACACAGTCTCTTAATAAAGCACAAGTAAATTATCCGCAAATCGAAAAACAAGCTCTAACAATTCGTTTTCATGAGTATGTTTATGGAAAACAACTTACAGTGGAAACAGATCATAAGCCTCTAGAAGCTATAGGTAAAGAAATGCTGATGTCTACACCGTTAAGGCTTCAGAAAATTTTGCTTGATGTACTTCCTTATTCTCCGAAAATTGTATATAAGCCCGGAAAGCAACTATCCATACTTGATACACTTAGTCGAGATTTTATTGAGACAAGTTGCAAAGAGTTAGAAGACTACGATTTGGCAGTTAATCTGATCTTGCCAATGTAAACTAGAGCATTAAAAGAATTACATGAAGCTACATTAGCTGATACAGAACTGAATGATTTGAAACAAATGATCAGTTAATCTGATCTTGCCAATGTAAACTAGAGCATTAAAAGAATTACATGAAGCTACGTTAGCTGATACAGAACTGAATGATTTGAAACAAATGATACATAAAGGGTGGCCTACAAACAGTACATGTTTGCCAGATCACTTACAAAAGTATTGAAATTACAGAGATGTATTAAGTTATCATGGTGACTTACTTGTTAAAGGTGATCGATCTCTAATACCTAAAAGTCTGCACAATAAATATTTAAAGATAATACATCAAGGACACTTAAGTACACAAAGTTGTCTACAACGAGCTAGAGAAGCAGTTTTTTGGAATAACATGACGAGAGACATTACTGAGTTCGTACACAAATGTGCCGCATGTGAAGCTACGCAAAGAATCAATGTTAAAGAAAGAATTCTACTCCATCGAATTCCTGAAATTCCTTGGCAGATTGTTGCCACAGACTTGTTTGAGTTCAAAGGGAAGAATTACCTGATTATAGTGGATAGTTATTCAGGATTTTTCGATTTTGTGCAGCTTCAACAGACCAACTCTGAATCAGTGGTGCAACAGTGTAAAAAAAGGTTCTCTCTATTTGGAATACCAGAAGAAGTTATGTCAGACAATGGACCTCAATTCTCATCGTCAGTGTTTAAAGAATTCTCTAATAATTGGGACTTTGAACATGTCACCTTCAGTCCGGAACACTCTGAATCCCATGGACTCGCAGAACGCTTTGTACTGACTGTTAAAAATTTACTTCGTAAGTGCCATAAAGATAATTCTGACATTATGTTAGCACTTTTAAATTTAAGAAATACACCTCGTAATGAACTTAATTCATCTGCTGTGTGTATGTTTGGAAGACCAACCAGAACTCTATTGCCATTAATAAGAGCAACACCTGATGTTCCATGCAGTACTTCATTAAAACTGTGAAGAATTCGTAATAAGCAGAAATCTTATGCTGATCGCAATAGAGATGGTAAACAAAAATTTAAACCAGGTGACAAGGTTTAGAGTGAAGCAAAGTAATCGAGATTGACAAGGAGGAAAGTGACTTCAATGCATGAAAGGCCTAGATCAGTTGTTGTGACTCCGACAGCGGTTCTGTCCTGAGGAGGAATCATAAGGACTTACACCATACCTGTGCTAACATTCCTCATCAGCTGCCATCAAATATGTCGCCAGCTTTACCAGATTCATCAGAGACAGAGTCACCAATTCCAACTACTTCTAGTACGGTTGAAACGCCCAGCACTGTAAAGACGCCTAGTGACACAAAGACTGATCATGCTTCAGATATCACACCAACTGCCATCTCGTCTAAAGGTGAGCACACCTCTGATACTCCTGTGTCCAAGCCAGCAACAGTGACAAGGTCAGGCAGGATTGTCCGCCCACCAAACCGCTTGGGTTTTTAAATGTTAAAAAAAAAGTGGTAACGTCATCAAGACATAACACATTAAATAGAGTGCTTGTTAAAACTTACATTATACTTTTTAATGTTATTTTAAAACACAAATGTCTTAACGTTACACAAAGACATTACACTATTGACATTATTTGTAATAAATATGTTAGGCCAGAGATGTATACAGGTGAAACTACCTGGACATGGAACCCAAATGTTTATCATTGGCTATGACTGAATTAAATAGAGATTTTGGAAAGATTACTACAAAGGCTGCAGTAATAGCTGAAGCTTTAGATCAAGAAAAGTATTTGCTGGGAAATAGAACTGTTGAATTGATGAATGATAAGAAGATGATGCCTGAAGTTATTCCTTGTCAGATAAATGCTGTGCAGACGAGAGCTCAGAAGAAGAAATTAGAAGCTAAATAGAGAAGATCCCTGAATAGACTCAAGAGAAATCAGAAGAGGAAGGAAATAAGATTGAGATTGACCACATTCCTGAAGATGAATTAAAAGGATTTATCCTCCCTAAAGAAGATGATAAAAAAGAAGTGGATATTCTTGGATTGATCCATGAAGAATTCGTTGAACTATAGTAGAAGAGAAATTCATTAAGTACACTATGGGAGCTGTCAAAAGATAAAAAGAGGAAGAATAATAAAGAGGTTCCTATTAAAGGGTTGGCTCAGATACATTTGGATATATTATGTAATACGATTGTAACTCTCCAACCATCCTTTTGTACTCTTACACATCTTGTAAAGTTAGATTCAAGTAAGAATCAAATCAAAGAACTTCCAAGTAATTTTAGACTGTTGGAAAACTTGCATACACTGGATTTATACAGTAATAAGATTAAAGTTCTTACTCCTAGTTTTGGTCAGTTAAAATAATTAAAATGGTTGGATTTGAAAAATAATCCTCTTAATGCCTCAGCTGAAGGAAGTGGCTAGTGATTATCTTGATCCTTTACAATGTCAGCATTGTGCCAGAAATGTTGTTAAGTTCATGGTAGAAGTATGTATTCAGTTAGAAAAGAAAAGAAACAGAGACTTCAGGAAGAGAATAAAATGGGAGAAGACAATAGTGAAGCAGAGGCAAATTCTATCTTTATAAATCATTTGAAAGCTCAGGTATATAATTGCCAAGCATTATTCTTGTTCCAGCAGGATTGTTTAAATGATGCATTCTATAATCTCAGGCTTGTTTGTCAGTTACATTCTAGTAGTTTAGATTTTCAGTATAATTCACTTTGATATTAATTAAATTAAATAGGAAGGAAATTAAAAGAGAATTCAAGAAAAGTAATTTTAACATTTACTCAACCACACAAATCATTAGTAAAATGGATAGGGCCTAGTGTAGTTAATAATAATATATCAGACACCAATCATATTGTCAATATCCATAGAAAAAAGTTTTGTAAAGCAAATATGTTATTTAAGCATGTTAAAACCATATCATAAGAGATATGATGCTGTAAATTTGATTTTAGGTAAATGAAGATAATTTTGTAAACACTGAATTAGATTTCTCTTGTATTAATTGTAATTCTTACGCTTATGATTTTAATGTAAATATCCAAAATTGTGAAGTGTCTGAAGAATTGAGTGAAAGTAGAAGATATAAATTAATTAAATTGTTATTGTTTTAAAGCCAGTGTCTTTGTCATCAACCCGGTGACGTTAAAGCTTTTACATATTAAATTTTGGTGGCAGCGGTGGGGTCAGAGAAATGAATTGGTCAAAGTGTTAGTTAAAAATAATAAGATTTTTTCAAATGTATCAGGTATGACTAATTTAGTTGTGCATGATATCAATCTAATTAATGAAAATCCTGGGAGAATAAAACTGTACAATTCATCATACAGACAAAATGAAATTTTGAAAGTAGAAATTAAAAAAATTTTAATTTTAATTTTAATTTTAATTTTAATCAGGTGAATCTGATTACATGTCACCTATGATATTAGTGGAAGCACCTAATCGTTATCCTAGACCTTGTGTAGACTATAGAAAATTAAATGAAATTACTAGAACAGAGTATTTTCCACTTCCAAATAT
The DNA here is from genome assembly GCA_023159025.1 of Thereuonema tuberculata. Lineage (NCBI taxonomy): Eukaryota > Metazoa > Arthropoda > Chilopoda > Scutigeromorpha > Scutigeridae > Thereuonema > Thereuonema tuberculata. The sequence continues at coordinate 80,052,957 of JAFIDM010012231.1, forward strand.
TGAAGAAAGGATTACACAGGTTTCATCTGCAAAATTTATTTCAATTTTAGATATGGCAAAAGATTATTGGAAATTTTCACTTACTAAAAAGGCGTAGAAAATTGCTACTTTTGTAACTAAATTTGGTAGTTATAGACCATTACTTATGCCATTTGGTTTAAAAAATGCTCCATATTTCTTTAGTAAACTTATGTCTATTGTGTTAAAAGATTGTGAAAGTTTTGCTATACTATATTTAGATGATATTGCCATTTTTTCAAAATCATTTGAAGATCATCTCAAACATATTGATATTGTGTGAGATTGTATTCAGAAAGCTAAATTAACTATTAAGCCATCCAAATGTAAATTTGCTCTTAATACTTTGAAATATTTAGGACACATTATTGGACATGGATACCACACTCCAGATGAATCAAAAATTGAACCTATTATAAATTTTCCTACACCAAAAACTAACAAAGATGTTAGAGCTTTTCTTGGATTATCAGGTTATTATAATAGATATATTCCAAATTATTCATTGATTGTAGCACCTTTCACTGATTTGTTAAAAGGAAAAGAGAGAAAAGGTAAAATTATTTGGTCAGATATGTGTGAAAATTCATTTTCTACTCTTTAAAGATAAATTGATGAAAAAAACCAATTTTATGTGCTCCTGATTTTGAAAAAGAATTTATTGTTCAGACTGATAGTTCAGATGTTGGTATGGGGGTGGTTTTGTCTCAAAAAAATAGTAAAGGAGAAGAACATCCTATTTTGTATTTAAGTAAAAAATTTTCACCAACAGAACAGAAATATGTTGCTACAGAAAAGGAATGTGCATATCTTATTTTTGCTATTAAAAAATTACATTTTTACTTGGATGGAAATAAATTTACTATTGTAACTGATCACAATCCTTTGGTTTGGTTAAAAACTAATTCTGGAAGTAACAGTAAATTATAAGATGGGCATTAGCATTACAAGCTTATAGTTTTAATATTAAACATAGGTCTGGGAAAGAAAATAAAAATGCTGATTGTCTAAGCAGAATGTTCTAGAATGTATTTGAATTATATAACTTTATTATTTAAAAACTTTACCCATTTCAGTTAAGCTAAAGTTTATTTGGGTTAAATTAGTTTTAGATATGTTTCTATTAATATTAATGTACTGTTAATGATAAAAAAACTTATTTATTGTGAAATTCTGAATTTAAAAAATAATATTATTTTATTGTGTAAAGAAATAAAATTGGTATTGTTTTAAAGCCAGTGTCTTTGTCATCAATCCGGTGACGTTACTGTAGTTGTAGAGCTTCCCACTGACTTGTGAGATAAGAACTCGTGGTTGCATAGCAACGTTTCTTTACTGCTGCTATTATATGTACTGAATAATGATAAGTAAAATAATTTATAAAATTGAATCACTTATTTCGAAAAGATAATATGCACGAAAATGCATATTTTACAGGAGACATAAAAAACTGTTTATTCCATAAACTGTAAGAATATTAATAGTTCTACTGTTACTGTGTGAAAATATAAGTGCTAATAATGAGATATGGGTATTCAGCACTGGTTAATGTATTGCGCGTTTAAAATAAAAAAAAATATAAAAACTTGCACTTGTTGCGTTTTCAAACTAAACTAGAAAAATTATAATACTGGAATTACAAAAAATTGCTAAATATAGAGCAAACTGAACAGAAATGAATTGTTAACAAATCCGGTGATGTACAATTTCCTTTATTATGATCGTCATAACTAAAAGTCTTCCTCTGGTGCTTCGTTTTGCTCTGTAGATGGCCAATTTGTGATTTGTGACCAATATTCTTTTTTCTCAGCCGGAATGTAGTCCATTAGCTTCTTCAGATCACCTAGCTTCTTATGATTGATGGCAATTTTGTTGGAATATGCTGGAAAAGATATAACATTTGTGGGCTAATCCTTTCACTTTAGCTTCTCGTATAATATTATGTTTATAATTTCCTTTATTCACTATCCCTTTTTTCCTTTTCGGCAATGTTTCAAATTTCTCTTCACCACTCGATGCCATTTCTAACTTGGTTATACACAATAATCAACACAAAACAATGAAAACAGTAACAGATCTCCATATCTTTCCCATTCACAATGCCAGCTACAATCAGTGTCGTTAGTGTTAAGCGATCATCATGGTTAGCGCAAGCGCATTTTTGCACTTCCGCATGAAGATCCTAGCTGTTTGCTTCGAGAACGTAACATCCGATGCACATGGTATATTTTCGAACTAAAGAATTGCATCACTGGTGCCGTAGTGCCTGGACGAAGCGATAGATGCTACGTTTTTCAACAAAATCTGATGTACAAACAGAAAGAAAACAATATGGCGCAAAAAACGCAAAATTGAAAAAACTGTCACATGTTACCTTTTCGAAATAAGTGATTCAATTAAGTTCGTATAGTTCCAGTAGTCATCCATTCAAAATTTAACAATAGGTTATGGGTTCAGCAATGTTAAAGCGATTTTTCAAGTAAATATTTTGTTAAGAAAAGCCTTATGAAAACGACACAAAATGAACGTTTTATGGTGAACTGCTGACTGCATCGTTCTGATTTGAAAGTGACATCACTTTCAATTGAAGTTAAAGGCGAAAGGTTAGACAGATTACAATTTTTTATCAAATGGCGAATGAAAATGAAAATTCCGTTACCAATACGAGAATAAAATTTCTGAAAAAGAAAAAATTTAATACTTGGAAGATACAAATGGAGGCTATACTACTGTCCCTGTACTGGAGTCCCGTAAAAATTTTAGTACTGATTTGTCTAATCAACAGAATCAAGTGAAGTACATATAGGAGAGTCAGAAAAAGTTGGGTAGACATCACCATATTCTGGACGGGGTGTTTGAGACGCCATTTTCCACAATGGTCGATACCGATTTTATTTTGTAAATATTTCTGCTCCTGTGACAGTCATACTCATCATTTAGGTGTCTAATATATGTTTTTAAGGGCAAGGAATCGATTAAGATGGTTTGCGAAGTTGCCTGACTGCTATTTATTAAAGAAAATCAGTTATTTTGGATTTTAAATAAAAATATGAACAAAAGTGGAATACAATACAATATTTTATTTGGAAAGGGATATTTACACTATAAAATATGAGTATATTTGCACAAAATTTTTATAAACACAGAAGTAAACTCTGTTATGAAAAACTGAGTGTAAGACTAACATACTTTTTTCTCAGTCTATCTTTTATATTGTTCACCACAATTGCAATACTCTGTGCATGTCAAATATTGCAATTTACATTGACACCTACTAGTAGCACTTGCTGTACAACTGCACTGTATTAATAGTTCAGAAGGCATTGTGTTAAGGCACGGATCAGGCTTTAGCACACAATTTGCATCTTTGCACCATCCATAATCTGTCAGCTGCAGGCTTGTATCAGGAAAATAGCTTTATGATAGATTTAAGCATTCCCGTAAAACAAAAAAGCATCTTCGGATATGTCCATTTTTTATTGAAAAAGATGAGGGTGGAAGCTCTGATAAGTGTTTCTGCTTGTGTAATGAATAACGAATTTCATTATATGTTTTACACTTTGATGATGGATGTAAAACTTGAAAAAGGTATTCCTCTGCTTTGTCAAGTGTTTCTTCAAACAGAGTATTATCTTCTGCAAATCGAAGTAGTAAAGTTTCTGGCGATGCTTTTAGTGCAGGTGATTTTGTTCCAATCCTACTTATGACATCACAACCTGTAAGTATGAGGGCCTTAATTAAAGTGTTTCAAAGTACAGCTGTCAGTTGCCTCCCAAGTGTGAGTAGAGGCACAGAGCGCATTTTATCACCCACTCCTACTTTGATCCACAAGTCTAGCAATCCGTTACTGAATAGTTCAAATATATATCGAAGGATGAGAACAACAATATCAGTGTCATTTGATAGCACTATAAGACATGTTATGCCTGATTGGACAACATGGAACAGATGGATTATAATCTGCTATCTGCTTCTTGAACAAAGGTTCGAAGGTCCGAGCAAGTTTGAACTTCTTTGTTCATTACTATTTTATGCATCCTTGCTGTCATTGTCTCCTGTGATAGTTCTACTTAGCACTGTAGTGAAGTTAGTCATTTTTGCCTTTTCAATAAAACTAGTAGCAGCAGCCAATTGCTATTTTGCATGTCTTTGTTTTTACCTGAAGACCAGAATCTGTCCATCTGTATAGGAATAAGAGTCTCCTGTTTGATTTTTATCATTCGATTGGATCAGCATTTCTCCGTCTTTCTCTTACACCTTCTTTAAGTGACTGCTCAATGTAGCTGTCAAATACAAAGTCTACTCGTTTAATTCTCTTGTAGTTACTTGTATTAGTCCACAATTGGTCAAACATATTTTTAAAAGTTAGTATATCCTAGATTCTGAATTGTCGAATTTGTGACATAAAATCAACTATGACAAGAACAAGTTTATAAGGTAAAGGAATGTATCCCAGTACCTACACATTTCGAACTTCATAGCACAATCATTACTAAATTTCTGAAAGTCTTTGTAGAAAACTCCTACTGATTCTAAAAGTTCATTAAACTCGGTGGGGCTTGTATTCACATTCTTATTTGAAATAAGTAATTTTAATTTCTGAGCATTTGAAGGGTAATGTCATATTTTTCCTTGGTGTTACATTTCCAAAACACTGTCCATTTCATCTTCATTGTAGCTTCTTCAAGAATCAGTAAGCCGTTAAGAGATCGGATATAGTGGGTTCCATTCATTACTGATTCGGCTGTTTTTATACCAAACACCTTGCACTCAATTAGTGCTTCCTTTGCACCACTTCCTTGTAGAAACTTTCCAATATTGTGCATGACAACCTTTTCACAATGGAAGTTTCCGATCATGGAATTATGGCTGGAAATTCAGATGAACGTTTTATCAAAATATCAGCAATGATACGGCATACACCTTCGTCTGAGAATACTGGTAAAGCTTGTTGTTTCAGGTGCGAGCAAATATTCTGCAAATTTTTCAATGCTAAAAAACCGTTGCATGTTCTGTAACTTGCTTGGGAATGAATGGAAGAAATCCCACATGCATGAGAGGTGGTGTCGCATTTGAGAACACAGAACGACATCCAGCGCATATTGGAACGATTACACTGTCAGTACTTTCTTCAGGTATTCGATGTTTAATTAAACTGATCGCAAACTCAGTTTCAGCATGTATCTTTATTGGGGTCTCATTATAAAGCAGGCCTACCTTAACTTTGAAACATTCTGGAAACCCTGGTTTGCTGACTGGACTTTTGTAATGTAGGACCCTTTGACATGGTAATTCCTTTTGTAAATAGTGACTTCGTTGGATAAAATTAGTCTGAGAAACCTGTGGTTTCACTGGCAATTTGGTGCGATCAGAACATGCTTGAAACAGAACACTGACTGTGTCATGTGCATCATGAGTACCACATACACTTGAAGCATCTCTATGATCAAAATTGTCAGTGGCTGTGATAGTAAAGTTGTCAGTATCAAAGTGGCAAAAGTGTGTTACCATTTCCACTTACTTGTATAGCATAGGCTGCTAATTGCTGTCTTTTACGCAACACTTCATTGTAGCTCACAGAAACGAATGCTCTATTCATTCAAGTAATTAACTCTCGACTTTTACACTTTTCATAAATGGTATGACCAACCACAAGATGCAGAGACGTTTGCTTCATGTCACGATGAATGGAGTAACACAATATTTCATATATTACTTTAGCAGATAGATGCAGCTTGTTCAACATCAGATTCGTCATCATCGTCTTGTGTATTCATTTCGGACTGATTGGATCGGAATCTTCTTCGTAGTATTTGATAACAGCAGACCTTTGTTAATGTTTAAAAATGCAAACAAAAATCTTAACATTTCCTTAGGCATCTCAGTAGCCATCAATGACGTCTTTAGTTCATCTGAATTTTTGTTTTTTTTTTTTGTTTTAATGTTTATCAGTCCCATTAGGTGTACTTAATATCTGTATACCTGTGATATGGGACTGAGAGTTTAATATATTAACTAAAAGTTAATTAAATAATTAATAATAAAATTTAAGTCTATCACTTAGTATTATTTCATTAGTCATTCATTTGTCAATTATCTTAATTAATGTTTAATTAATCCATCCACTATGTCCGAGATCATTCTCTGTTTTATTTGCTTAAATGTCAGAGTATCTTTTTGATTAATGTTTATTTGACTAAAAATTTTGTATTTGACATAGTTAATTAACCTATATCCATAATTATTTTTGATATTATCAATTTCAAAAATTTTGTACTAATTAAATCTTGTTTTTGATTCCTCCTCTAGTATTTTTTTTTCTCTTTTAATCTCAAAATAATTTTTAATTATTATTTTACATATGGGTAGTTCTACAACAATTGGATAACTTTTTGGAGGAAAACGTGCCAATACTTTATTTATTTTAAATAATGTGTTTTAACATAGAGTAGGTGGGAAATATAACCAGAAAGGAACAGTCACTTTATTCAGTATTTTCGAAGTTATTTCAGTTTTTCTGAAAATTGCCTCCAGGGGACTGACGAAAAAAATACGTTTTATTGAAAATAGAAATGCTTTAAATCATTAAAATCATTAAAATCCTGAAATTCATTAAAACAACATCATAATCAGTAATTTTTGATACATAAAATAACTTTGCCTCTTACATATTTAAAAAAAAAAAAAAAAAAAAAAGTTTAAAAATAATCCCGTATAGTTTGTCAGAACAATCTCTATATATAAAAATGAATGTATCTTTCTTTCTTTCTTTGTGCTTTATACACTCCTAGGCCCTTTGACCTATCTGGACCAAACTTTGCAGAATTACTCTTTAGGACCCTGCGGAAAAGATAGGCTACCTTAGAACCCGGATCCCCCCCCCCACCAAGGGCTGAAAAGGGTTAAAATCCCTGAAAAACCCAAGATCCACCCAAATATTGTGTAAAGTGAAAAATTCGCTCTCCTATGGGGGGGCAGGGACATCACACTTGGGTGGGAGGAAGCCAACACAAAAGCTGAAGTGTCCCACTCCCGACCGACACCGGGACCTTATATTTAGGGCCCCTTCTCGGGCCCCCAAGTCAATTGCAAATAAAGAAAAATTCGCTCTCCCGGGGGGGGGGGGGCAGGCAGGGACACCCCACTTGGGTGGGGGGATGGCAACACATTGGCCTAAGTATCCCATCCCCAACCGACACCGGGACCTTATATTTAGGGCCCCTTCTCGGGGCCCCCAAAGTCAATGGCAAAAAAAGAAAAATTCGTTCTCCAGTGGGGGGCAGGGACACCACACTTAGGTGGGAGGAAGGCAACACAAAGGCTGAAGTGTCCCACTCCCGATCAACACCGGGACCTTATATTTAGGGCCCCTTCTCGGGCCCCCCAAGTCAATTGCAAATAAGGAAAAATTCGCTTTCCTATGGGGGGCAGGGACACCACACTTGGATGAGGAGACGGCGACAAGGGCCTTAGTGTCCCACATCCGACCGACACTGCGACCTTCTATTTAGGGCCCCTTCTCGGGCCCCTCAAGTCAATTGCAGAAAAGGGAAAAATTCGTTCTCCTATGGGGACAGGGACACCACACTTGGGTGGGAGGAAGGCAACACAAAGGCTAAAGTATCCCACCCCCGACCGACACCGGGACCTTATATTTAGGGCCCCTTCTTGGCCCCCCCAAGTCAATTGCAAACAGGGAAAAATTGCTCTCCTATGGGGGGCAGATTCACCGCATTTGGGTGGGGGGATGGCAACACAAGGGCATAAGTGTTCAATCCCGATCGACACCGGGACCTTATATTTATGGCCCCTTCTCACCGAGTTCTGTCTTTCTTTGAGTGGCATTGCAACGCCTGCCGGGTACTGCTAGTTACAAATAATTAAGAACATTGGCATTCGCACTTGTACTAAAAGATTAAAAGCAGAATCAGATTGTCAATAGTAATAATAATCATAATAATAATAACTGCACGAATTGCAACTGCAAGCTTTGATATAATGGAAATTACGTCACCACAAAATAAAGAATACATGTACTACAGGTGCCAGTGGCGAATATAGAATATATTTTTTTTGGGGGGGGGCCCAAGATTAATATAAGGTTAAGTTAAGTAATTTTAAGTAGACACCCCATGGAAACCTATCTGATCAACCAAAAAAAAAAAAAAAAAGTTGGGAGGACATACCTTAATTATTTCGGGGGGGGGGGGCCCGGCCCCGGGCCCCTTCGGCTCCTCCCCCCCCCTTATATAGGTGCTGATAGATTAATTTATAATTATTAACTGTAGATTAATTAACTTTGTTAATTATCTAATACAAAAGAAACTTAACGAAAGTTAAAAGTTAAAAATTTAGAGCAACATTCTCATCAATTACGTCAGCGATTAATAAACTTTATTGTTTTAAGCTTTTTAATACTTTTTAGTGTTTCAGAATTATAATTTTCCCAATTAATTTGACTGAATAATTTATATTTTATACAGTTTTCCAATCTTAGACCAAAATTATTATTCAATTTAATGATTTGAAAGATTTTTAACCAATTGTATCTATTTTTTTTTTCATAATTTTGCTAGCCGTCATCACCTGTCGCCTTTCTAGGCAGGAGACTTATGCCAGGGGACTGACGAATTCAGTGAAAAATAAATATATCTTTCAAACTATTACAGATATCAGCTTTATTGCTTGCCACATTAGAACATTTCACGATAATCTTTTAGGAAAAAAAATATTAAAAAAAATTAGTTGTAAATAACTGTGAAATTGCTTGCCAGTGGACTGACATTTTGACTGTCTCCGACACGCGTTCACACCACAACCACGCCGCTCTCACTGATTCCAAAATGGCTACCCTGTAGCAAGTAGTTGCTGTAGTTAATTTCACGGGTAATGTTTAAAAGCAGATTGGTCTCAACTTTGAAGTGCTATTAAATACTCCGATTTTTCGAATTTCAATAACGACAGGGGACTGACGAGCGAAACTGAGCACGCGGGTTTATGTTAAGATTTAGGAATGTTTTTTTACTTATTTTTACTAATGATTTAATTTAGTAATATTTTAAAAGTATCTTACAACTTATTTAAAGATAATAAAGTAAGTTGTTTTAGATAATTTCGAAAATATAAACCTCGATGTCCTGATTTTTGTAGTGGCTTCACGCCAGGGGCCTGACGTTTTACGTAGAAAGTGGAGATTTTGACAATATTATTTTATAAGAAACTATTTTTAACTTATATAATCAAAAAGAAAGGACAGTTATCTTTTTAATTTAATGATGAATAACTTACAATATCAGTTTTTAGATTAGTTATGGCTAAGCTTCATCAAGTTATCCAATTCTTGTAGAACTACCCATAAAAATTTTTCATTTATTTTTAATATTCTGTATTTTTTTATTATTCTTAATTGTTCTTCTTTTGATTTATATTTAAAATTTTTGTAGACATTATTAAATATTATCATTGTTAATTTATTAATATTCTCTATCTGTTATTTATTAATATTAACCAGCAGTTTAAACCACAATTCAAAATTGAGTCTACTAGGGACTTATAGATTATAAGTTTTTGTTTGAATGGGAAAACGATTTTAATATGATAAAAAAGATAAGAATATGAGCTCAGTTTTCCCATTACAAACTCTTATTGACTTTTCCAAGAGAACGTGTTGTCCATATATAAGGGGCATTCAAAAAGAAACGAGCCGGAGGCCTAGGAACAAAAACCAGTACCTGTATGTCAGAAATATTGGCCCTGGCTGTTGAGGCACTTATCCCACTGCGATACAAGGCGGTGAATGGCTGTCTCGTAAAATTACCGGGGCTGCATTGTGAACCAATTCTGAACGAAAGGCTTGACATCGTCGTCCAAGGTGAATCGTTTGCCCCTCAGAGGCTTTTTTAGGGACCAAAAATGGCGTAATCGCAGGGAGAGAGGTCTGCACTGTATGGAGGGTGTCGAGAACCTCCCACTTGAATTTCTGCCAGAGTGCCGTGATTGTGTTTGCCATATGGGGCCTTGCATTGTCGTGGAGCAGAATGACCCCACGGGTGAGCTTGCCTGGATGACACTGAGAACACTAATGGAACACTGGTGGCTGGATTGAGTGTCATCCAGGCAAGCTCACCCGTGGGGTCATTCTGCTCCACCTTGGACGACGAAGTCAAGCCCTTCGTTCAGAATTGGTTCACAATGCAGCCCCGGTAATTTTACGAGACAGCCATTCACCGCCTTGTATCGCAGTGGGACAAGTGCATCAACAGCCAGGGCCAATATTTCTGACATACAGATACTGGTTTCTGTTCCTAGTCCTCCGGCTCGTTTCTTTTTGAATGCCCCTCATATATACCTAGATATTTATATTTTGAAATTATTTCAACTTTTTTACAATTACATGCATTCGTCAGAATATTACTTCTTTGATATATATTTGAACATCCAATATCATGAAGATTTATTATTAAATTATTGTTTAGTCTTTTATTTTTGTTTTTAATTATCATTATTTTTGTTTTTTCCCCGTTTATTTTCATTTTATTTATGTATGACCATTTGTTTATAGTATTTAAGTCTGTTTGTAATTTATTATAAGCTTGAATTTGGTTTTCATCTGTAGCAATCAGGATTACGTCATCCACATATATAAAATTTTTTGAATTGTGTATGTTTTTACTTATTGAATTTAAATATATGTTGAACAAAAGCGGTCCTAAGTTTGAACCCTGTGGGATCCCTCTTCTTGAATTGTACATTCGACTTATATTATTTCCGATTTTAATCTTAAACTTTCTCTTATGCAAATAATTTTCAATAATTTTACTCACGTTGCCTCTTATCCACATTTTATTAATTTGTTGAAGTAAGATTTTATGATCGACTGAGTCGAAAGCCTTACTAAAATGAATAAAAGCTATGTAAATTATTTTTCCTTTGTTTAATGATTTATTTATACATTCATTTACATTGCTCAATAGATTTTTGTGTATTTTTATTTTTTTGATATGCGTATTGATTGCTGTTTAAAAGTTTCTTTTGGCTTATTTAGTTAGTAATTTTTTTTTATATATAACTTTCTACAATCTTTGAGATGTTCGAAATCAGCGAAATTGGCCTGTAATTACTTAAATCGTTATGGTTGCCTCCCTTGTAAATTGGGACCGTGTATGAAATTTTCCATGAATTCGGATAAATTCCTGTTTTATAAATTTTTTGAAACAGTACAACCAGAAAGATAGAAAGAATTTCTTTTATTTTTTTAATGTCATTCGTATTTTTTAAATCAGGTCCAAAAGAATATTTTGTCTTTTGATTTTTTATTATTTCTAATATTTCATTTTTGTTAGGAAATGTTAATACCATAGAATTTAATTCAGATTTCTGATTTTCATCTTTCATCTTTCTTTTTATTTTCATTGTTTGTATTATTAGCATTTATGTTCTGGGTAAAGTTCTTGTTTAGATGATAAAACAATATTTTGCTATTATAATTTTCTAATAAGTTTACGTGGTTTGAAATCTTATTTTTGTTTTGCTTATCAATTATATTATTGTTTAGAATTTTCCAAACATTTGAATTTGCATTAGGATCATCTTTTATCATTTTCCTGAAATACTTGTTCTTTTGCTTGTTAATTTGATTTTTCAACAATTTCTTTTCTTTTTATATTCTTTTTCCAGTTTTTTATTATTTTTGTTTTTTATATATTTTTTGTATAAATCATTTTTGTCTGTAATGTATTTCAGCATTTGTGAATTCATCCAATTCTTTTTATAATTAGGATTTTGTCTCTCTTTTGGGGTCATTTTACTTTTTTCTTTCATTATTTTGTTTTTGACCTTGTGTTTTGCTCTTTTTATTAACTTATTTAATTTGTTTATAATTTTGTTTGGATCTTCTTCATTATTCTCATTTATTTGATCTATTAAAAGTATTAATTCTTTATTTAAAAAATCAGTATCTATTTTAAAATTTTGTTTCTCATTGTTGATGCATTTTTTTTCCTTTACGTGTGTTTCTTTCCTTTCAATTTCAAGCAGAATTCCAAAGTGGTCTGAGATATCCCACTGTATTATGTTTGCATTTAATTTCAAGAGACTCTGTGTTAGAAAAACAGTGATCTATACAAGTATTAGATTCAGATTTTACTGTTTTGATCATGATTCAAAAAGCCAAGATTATATAATATATTTAAATATTCCAAACTTGTTTTATTGTATATTTCTCCCCCTATGTTTTTGTTAGTATCTCCTATGCAAATTATTTTTTTTTCCATTTCTCTGTATTTTATTTATATTGTCTTTTAACTCCTTGATAAATTTATTCTTATCTGTGTGTGGCGATAAGTAAAACATAGAATTTATTAGCAAGTCCAAAGTCTACTTTCTGTAAAGCCTCTCTGATTCTTTTGCAGCAGCTTTGATGTTATCTACTTTCCATATACGTTGGATCATTTCATCAATCCCTAGTTTTGACAGGAAAACCACCAACGATTCATTTTTACTATCAGATGAACTCAAGCTTATTTCATCATCAATGTCTTTGCAGTCTTAGTTTAACTTCGTTGCTTCTAATTACGTTTCCACCAGCCAATTCATTTAACAATTCACGGATTTCAGTTAGTGTGAAGCCATATCCTTCTTTAAGCTTAGGGCCTATAATTTCCATTCGTTTTTCAAATGCCACATCTTTTGGTGAAATGGTTTTATGTTCATTAACATTTTTCAAAGCTAGTACTGATTTTCTTTAATAAATAGCAGTCAGGCAACTTCGCAAACCATCTTAATCGATTCCTTGCTCTTAAAAACATATATTTCGACACCTAAATGATGAGTATAACTGTCACAGGAGCAGAAATATATACAAAATAAAATCGGTATCGGCCATTTTGGAAAATGGCGTCTAAAACCCCCGGTCCAGAATATGGTGATGTCTACCAAACTTTTTCTGACTCTCCTATATGTACTTCACTTCATTCTGTTGATTAGATAAATCAGTCTTAAAATTTTTACGGGACTCCAGTACAGGGACTGTATTACTATTTTAAGGAAAAAAGATTTAAGGGACGTTAGTGGAACTGAAGAAAGGCCAACAGAAAATCCTGAAAATCAAGCTGTTGTAAAAGCTGTAGAAAAATGGAATTCAAGTAAGACTGCAAGACAAAAGCTGATTTGATTCATTCATCCAAGTGAATTAAAACAAGTTAAGACTTGTAAAACGCCAAGAGATATATGCTTGACTCTGGAAAGCATCTTTTAGCCTAACTGGTCAGCAAGGACCAGCTGTATTGCTGAAGCAGCTGATTCGCAAGAAAATGAAAGTGCCAGGGACCATGTTAATTAGTTCTTTGATATTTTGGATAAGATACAAGAAATGAATTTAGAAATTAACAGCGACCTGCTAGCCATCATTCTTTTATATAGTTTACCAGAAAGTTTTGCAAATTTCCGCTGTGCAATTGAGTCAAGAGATCTGTTCGTCTCAATCAGCTGAAATGAGGGAACAAATAACAAACAAAGGTTTAAGTAAAAATGTAGGTTTTATTGAGTAGTATGAATTATTATAAAAACACTTTTTTTTAGTAATTCACTTCGGTCTCCAGGACTGGAATACTGGAAAATAGTAAAGTACGGTGATAACCGCTCAACATCGGCTGTGATGGCTCGGAAACGGCGTGATGACTGGAGCTTAGTACACTGCACAGCGCCGGGAAATCGTCAGGACCTAGGCCGTGCTTGCTGCGTCCTCGGCGGCAAGGAGGTCCCCATACTTTGGAAAGTGCTGAAATATGACTATGGCCTTTTTCTCTTGGGATGGCCGATAGTATAAGGGAATCTTATTTCAATGGGGCTTCAACCTGCAGAATGTCATTCCTATATGTAACACCCGGAAAAAGGGAATTGGTTGTTACTGGGTCAGGTTCCTTAAGTGTGGTGGACGGATACGGTTTCCCCATATCTAGGCTATCCATCTACGGCAGGCGTCTAATGAAATGTCCGTATTTATTGATCTCGGCAAACTAGTTATATCCTTGGGTTGGTAAGAGCCTGCTTCTGCCATGCGCTTTGCGAAGGCGAACTGATAACTGTTTCTCTGAGTTGCGAAGGCGAACTGCCTTGGTGAGCTCTGTGGTCCGTTATGTGGGCAAGCCCGACCAATCATAAAGACTCATTCCGATATGAAGTTGGGGAAGCCGGCCATGAGTATTATGTAATGGGGTGAAGGGTGATGATAATGAACATGGATCCTCACCCGCTACAGACCAATTACCAGATCCGGAAGCACTTAAAATAAAAATATTGGAGGAAGCAGAGGCTAGGCAGACGAAAGACATCAACCAGTCAACTGACGCATTGTAGGTGGATAAAAGATACAACAAACAATCGAAGAAAACGACAAGCAGTCAACAGATGACGAAGCCAAACCGAACACAAAACAAAAGTTTAAATACAAATGCATCCGATGTCTTAAAGAGTGGACATAATTCAAGTGAATGCTACACCAAACTTCCACAAATTGTAGAAAAGAAATATTAAAATATTCAACCATTACAGCACATATTCAATTAAAATTAATAAATGTACGTATTCGAACCCTCTTCGATTGGGGTTCATTATCAAGTTCTCCTTGAATTAAAAAACGAAAAAAATAATTAAAAAAAAAATCTCCTTGAATTCATAAATAGTACGGAGGATTTTAGCTTACTCGGCATATCCGAAGCACAGACCAACAAAGAGATCAATCAAAAAATTAAAAAAGCACAAACCCATGGAATAATTTCAAATGAAGTAGCCGCAACCGCAATTAAATCAAACATAATAATACCGAAATTAAAAGGATTACCCAAAATCCATAAGGAAAAGATCAATGGTCTGTTTAAAATCCGTCTTATTATTAACTGTAAACAAAAAGCAATTACGGTAATTTCACAGAACATTAATAATAGTATGAAAAAATTTGGAATGTCGTTCAAAATACTGCATTACAAATCGGGAGCCCGTAATTAAGCAAATCCGCAACAATCCTTCCTTGGAAAATACAACAATGATCTCACTAGATGTAACTAATTTCTATAGATCTCTAACAAACCAACTTATCATCAATGCTGTTTAACACATTGTTGGTAATGACATTAATATTATCGAGGGAAAAACTTTTTTTAGTATGACAAAATATGCTGATTTATTAGCCCTTTTATTCCAACTACAAATGTTCTCTTTCAATGGAGCAATATATATACAACAGCGTGTCTGTTCATGGGACTACAGTCCTCCGCACTTTTGGCGGTTTGCGTCATGAACTACATAGAGTATAAAGTTTTCATATTGGATAGAGTAATCAACATTTTACACTACGCAAGTAGGTATGTTGATGATTCATTTCTTATTATTAATGACCACTATACCAACTCCATCCTTGAGGATTTTAATAGCATTAATCGTCATATACAGTACACTATGGAAGAGGAAAAGGAAGGAAATCTTTTATTTTTAGATACTTTAATTAGTAAACAACCTAATGGTTTTAATACCCCTGTATATAGGAAAGATACTGATGCCATGATAACCATTAATTACAGCAGTTCAGTTCCAACTAGTTACAAAATAAACGCATGTCACATGGCTATCGAAAGAGCGGTTTGCGTATGCTCTACCCCATTCCTATTAGAGCAAGAAATAATAAAAATAAAACAGGCATTCGGAAATAATGGGTTTCTGATTTCTGTAGTTAATAATTATATTAAAAAGTTTTTTAATAGAACTAAATATAAGGCAATCAATAGACACAACAGTAATTGCAACAATAATAAACAATAAGAAAACCATCACTCGCTATGTTTCAATAACCTATGATGAAATGATGTACAAAAAATCAAAACCTATATTACAAACTGCAGGAATAGGAATAGCATGCAAACCCATTAACACAATAGCTATCTTTCTTAACTAAAGGGAAATTCCTAATAAAAAAGTTGTAAATTAACAAAATTAAATAACATTTATGGAATTAAATGTAAACCTAATTATAATAACGACCGATGATTTAATACATATTCTGAGTGTTCATGAGAACTAGGAAGAAATGAAATAAAACAGCTGTACAGACAGTCTCGAAAGATCCAACTAAAAAACAAAGTCTAATTTCACAATGAAAAGCTATATTAATAATTACGATAAAATAACCTCCAAATTAAATATACTTCTAAGATTTCTTGGGAAGAATTTTACCATGAAATGCAGTGGATTAAAAGAGAAGATGGGGAATAAAAGAAAACATTGTCGTAATGAAATATGGCTGAGAATATGCGTAACTGATAAAATTAGAGTGATTCTATCCATGTCTTAAGAGAAAACACCATAATTAAACTACAAAATGCATGATAGGACTATAACAACTTTAACTGTACTTTTTTGATATTCGATAGCAAACTTTCCATTAAAGATTTAATTTATTTATTTTTTAAAACAAGTTCAGTCTTTCAACTCTAAAAATATTCAAAACTTCCTTAAAATAAACTAACAAATTTTAAGTATACAGTACTTGATGATCAGATAACAAACAAATTATTTTCATCATGAAAAAAAGAATTACAGATATCCCAAATGTAATGCTTTCAGAAAATTGCACATTAAAATATCTCAAAAATATGCTTTCACTTAGACTTACTATTCGGTTTTGTTTACGAGAGCCTTTAACGCTTTTGCGCATGCGTCAGGTCTCCTTCGATTTCTTCAAAATAGGGGCGAGGAGAAACAAAGATGGGATGTTTACTTTTTACAGTGTTAGTTTACTAGTAGCTGCGTTCTATTTGCGCTTTTCGGGAAAGAATTATGGAAAGAATAAATACTATGCAAAAGTGCTCCTCCGTTATTTTTTTCCTTAAAAGATGATAACAATTTTCCTAACGTGCATTTTATAGCATGTTACGTTGACGACTCGTTTCTAGTCGTCAACAGGCATTATAAGAATAAAGTTCTAGAAGACTTTAACAGTATCAATTCGAGTATACAGTTTACATCTGAGGAAGAACATGAGAACATGCTGCCGTTCTTGGATATTAATATTAAAAACATAGGAACAACGTACGAAACGTCCGTGTACAGAAAAAGCACTGACGCGTGCATTACGGTTAATTACCATAGCGCGGTACCCGACAGCTATAAAAGAAATGCTTTCACGATGACTATAAGTAGGGCACATGAAATTTCATCGAGCCACAGGGTTCTGCAACGTGAAATTGAAGTAATCATCAACATTTTTAGAAATAATGGGTTTCCTATGAAAACACTGGACATATAAATGGAAAAACTGGATATTATAAATTGAATTGTCGATCTCGATATGCCTTCCCAAGGTCCTCGTGTAAGATAAATGGGAAAAAAGCATTCGGTTCAGAAGGATCGGTATGTATCGTCCACCTATGATCGAGTGATGGTGGAAAGATTAAAACCCATCCTATCCAGGGTCAGAATATCGGTGGCTTGTAAACCACGTAATACTCTTGGCAAAGCGCTCAACCGTAAGAAAGCCACTCCCAATCAAGAACGGATAGTAAAAATGCATGACACGGTTTATGGAATATTCTGTAATTCCAACAGCTCATTACAACGAATGCTTGTACGTGGGCCCAAACTAAAAGGGAGTTGGATACCTGTATAAAGGAACACATTTACGTGGTAAAAACGGGCAATAAAACATACCACACCGCAGCCCACTGTCGTACCAAGGGACATAGTATCGAAAACAAAAACGTGGTCATTTTCGGAACATATAAAGATCCTTAGATTCGAAAATTTTTCGAGTCTGGGTTGATCTTCGGGAGTTATAATCAGGAACTCTCTACTCTAGATGCCTCTGAATGGAGACACAAAACCACATAATACTTAGCCCATTTCCAGGGAAAAATAAGGGAAAACAAAGGGAAAAGGAAATCAGAAAGAAAGGAAGAAGGGGGAAAAAAGAAGGAAAAAAGAAAACATAAAAGAGAAAAAATAAGGGAAAGAAACGAAAAAGAGAGAAAAAATAATAAGGTTGTTTTTTTTTTTTCACTTCCATTTATGCTAGGACATAAAGCGCTTTATCAAGTGTTACTTTTGCTTTCCGACAACAGGTGGAGACATATGCAATGAATTTCTCTGATCGCGTCTTTCTCATTCAGTTACTCAATGAATCCCCCACAGAAAGGACGGGCTTAGGGTAGGGGAGACTTATTTTTTATACTTATTTTTCGTTGTTTTTCATTTGAGAAAGAAACTTGCCCACAGAGATTTGAAACGTACATCATGATGGGAATTTTAAAGTTTTTTTTAGTTTTTTATCTTTTTAACGGGGTGTTTGCCTTTAAGTGTCTAATTAGTTGGCTCCAGTTTTTGGCATCATATTGGTGTTTGGACAGCGGAGCAACAGCGCATATGAGTTCAAGAAGAGAAGATTTCAAATATCTACTAAAAGTGAATCAATATGTACAAATGGCTAACAAGGATAAAATAAGCACTAAGGGAATTGGTATAGTGAAACAAATGCTTCGTGTTGGTGACAGTGCAATACCAACCTCTTTGAAAAAGATACTAATTACCAAGCTCAAACCGCAACCTCTTACTCAGTGGCAAAGATAACAGACAATGAGTCCGATATTCTATTTAAAAGAAAAACAGCATATGCATCCAAGCAAACGCTAAAACACTTCACGGTCAGACGTATCCGGACACTTCCGAGCAAGTGGATTGGGCAGGACAAGAGGTTTGATGCGTCATCGGACGCTATGAAAGCATTTGTGGGGGCTTGGGTGGTCATAATTCTGCGTTCCCGATAACATTAGTCAAGTGAGCTCAGTCACTGCGAACGTGGCGTGATAATCAGATGCCACCGTTGTAGGAAATCGGATCGTGAAATTACGGACATGCTGCACGTGCCCAAATCAACTGTGAGTGATGTAATTGTAAAATGGAGACGTCGAGGCAGTGAAACGATGGTCTTACGAAGAGATACACCGAGAAAACTTCTCCGGTGGTAGTGATGACGACCAAGTTCCAATATGCGTCGGATATTGTCGCTAGCAGCATGACTGTTCGCCGAGAGCTAAACTACTCTCCACGGTGAGTAGCCACTCACAAGCCGAACATCTCCGCCGTCAGTGCAAAGCGGCAGTTGCAATGGTGCAGAGCTTGCTGCCATTGGACTGCGGAGGAGTGGAAAATCGTTTTGTGGAGTGATGAATTTCGCTTCACGATCTGGAAATCCGATCGATGCATGTGTGTTTGGCGGATGCTCGGAGAACGCTTCTTATCCAACTGCATTGTGCCAACTGTTAAGTTCAGAGGCGACAGCGTAATGGTGTGGGATGCTTTTCGTGGTTCCGCCTGGGTCCTTTTGTTCCTGTGACGCGCAACATGAACTCTGCGATGTATCGGGCCATTCTGGAGAATGCTGCTCTCTCAACTCTGTGGCAACAGTTTCAGGAAGGCCAGTTTTCTTCCAGCAGGATATCTGTCCCGTACACACATCGAATTTTGTGCGGCCATGGTTTGACGACATGGGTGTTCCACAACTTGACTGGCCGTCGCAGAGACCCGGTCTCAACCCCATTGAACATCTGAAAAAAAACCGCAGATTTCGTGCCCACCCACATCGTCCATCTTCCGTGGCGGGACTCCCTTCAACTGTTACGGCCGTCTGGAAATAAGTTCCTACGACCATATATCAAAACCTGGTGGGAAGTCTTCCCAGACGTGTACAGGCTGCATCGATGCAAAAGGGGGATCGATATCATCTTAATCAGTGCCTCAGGAGCCTCCGCGTCCCGACCACGGGCTGTCCGGATACTTTAGACAGTGGATCTCGCAATAGCTCATCGAGTAGACGACCTTTACTTCATGAGGATTGAAAAACAGTAAGTTTAGGGAAACAGAATTCAAAGCTACAATTTCGGCATGAGCGTCTAGGTCACAAAAATCCCCAAAGCTTAACAAGATTCGCAAAAGATGAACTGGCCATTGGACATTACAGTAAGGGCAGTAAGGACATTACAGGAAAGATGTTGCAAACACCTTTTCCTAAAGGATCAACGCAGAGAAGTAGTAATCTACTGGAAATTGTTCACAGTGACGTCTATCGGACAAGTTCTATCTCAGGTTCAAGAAATTTTGCTGAGTTTATCAACTTTGTTGTGTTTATCGATGATAAATCAAGATTTGTGAAATTTTCTTCATAAAGAGTAGAAGTGAAGTACTCGTTGTATTCAAGAAATATAAAATACGAGTTGAAACAAGAAGTGGGAAGAAAATAAAAACACTGCAATCTTACAATGGAACGAAGTATTGTAATTCAGAGTTTGACAAGTTTCTACAGGAAAACGGCATCACAAGACGACTCACAGTGATACCCCAGCAAAATGAACTTGCTGAGCGAACGATTCGAACTGTTGTTGAAGTGGCAAGATGTCTGATGAGTCAAAGATGGGACTTTCATTTTGGGCAGAAGCAATTGCGACATCAAACTACTTAAGAAATAGATGCCCATCACTAAGTCTTCAGCAGGGCTCACCCGATGCGACAAACAGGCATGTTAGCTGGCCAGCACGTCGCATGAGACCTGGTTTTACGGGATTCCGTCCGACAAAAGCCTGCCAACATGTTGGTTGCTCATTTCTATTTCGGCATTTGGGCGGACGAAAAATAACCAATCACAGTGAAGCGTTGCAACAAGTCAGTGATTACGTCACGCCGAGTTGCAGACATGGCATCCCGACGATTGTCCCCACTTCAGCTCGACGGAGAGCGATTACACAATGATTTTCACAGTATTGAGATTATCTTTCACACATAAATAAAGTTTATATGGAAATGCATTATTTTAATGCGTCAGAATTTATCAGAGATTTTGTAAAACCTCGAATTTTTCATAATTTCACAGAATCGACTGTGTTCGCATGGAATTCTGGGATAGCCGATCGCTCGCTAGTGAAAGAAATGACGACGTAGACGTGACATCATTGTCGCCAGGGGAGGATGGATTGTTATTGGCTGTTTGTCATTAGTTGTTCGTGCATCGAATTATTAATATCAACGTCGACTACGTAACGGCTACTAATTTTAAAACAATATTTATTTTACGTTGAATATCACTAAAACAGATATTCGTTATGGAACTATTTAACCGCATTATACTTGACGTCACAAATGACGTACTTCACGTCTCTGCGTTGCTTGGTTGGTTTTCTGAAAAACATGCGACGACTGTTGCGTCATGTTCGCCCTTGTCGGTCTCATGCAACATGTTTCCACCAGACAGGTCGGACCAGCATGTTGGTGGTGTTTGCCTAGCTCTATGACCAAGAGAAAGCCAATACTTTCACATCTACGCACATTCGATATGAAAATGTATTCGTTGAACAAGAATCCAGCAAAATAATACATATACAATACAGACGAAGCAAAAGTGTATAGGAAGATTTCAGCACTAATGAAGGATATGATAGTTTCATTGATGAGCTAAAAGACAAAGAGAATGAAACGAAAATTGAACCTCTGATAGCAGTTATTCTAATGAACAAGACATCCAGTGATGACAACCAAGTTACCGAAACCACAGGTTACGAGATTGAAACTGAAAGAGAAGGGCTACAACTAAAGCGAGATCCTAGAAGACCTATCATATTTGATGATGACATGCAAGACATCAGGTGTGTCATCATTTACGTGGATGGCGTAAGAATAATGTGTTGCAATAAACAATTGCAACAGTTAAAGAGCAAATTACAAACGAAGTTTGAGATGAAAGATCAAGGCAAACTACAGTGAAACCAATAAAGCAATACCCAATAAAGTTACAAAATAGTTCAGAAGGAGATTCATCGAAATGCCCCTACAAAAGCTTAATAGGATCATTATTGCACCTGGCAGTGTACACAAGACAAGATATCATGCAAGCTGTAAGTTCCTTAAGTCAGTTTAATACAACAGTTGATAAATAGAAATGGAAGGCTGCAAAAAAAAAAAAAGAGTTCTCCGTTACCTAACAACAAGAGTAATTAACAAGGTGAACTACAGAAGGACCGAGATGCCTTGGTGGGCTTTGCAGATTCAGATTAGGGAACGTGTCCAAACGACCGTCGATCTTATTCTGGATATGTGTTCAAATTAGTTGGTTCCGCTGTTAGTTGGGAATCGCGAAAACAGCGAACCGCCTTATGTAGCACAGAAGCAGAATACATCTATGGGATAGAAGAAGCCTTGCTCCTCCAAAGAAACCTTGCACCTCCGAGCATTTCTGAAGGATGCCAGTGTGATGAACAATAAAAAAACTGTAATCTTCAATGGCAATCAAAAATTAATGAAGAATAATGTGTTCCACAATCGAAGTAAAGATCGATATCAAGCACCATTTTGTTCGGAGTGTTTGCGAATCTGGACATATTGATGTGAAATAGAAATCTACGGAAGAGATGCCTGCGGATATAATAACAAAACCTCTGTTTGGTCCCAAGCATCAAAAGTGTTCCAAAGATTTGGGATTAGTGAACATGAAAGAGACAAAAGATACGCGAAACTTTGAGGAGAATTGTTGAAATTGGGTTTATTATAATGCAAAGTAAGTGAGTATAGCGACTCTATGTAGAGCTTGCCTCTAGGGTAAAAACTTGTGGTTGCATAGCAACGTTACTGCTGCTTACTGCTGTTTATCGCTTCTCGGCTCCTAGGAGCTAACATCTTTTTTTTTTCCTCTGATGTTCTCTTGACTATGTGCATTGAAGGTTGCTTCCACCTTCCTTCCTTTTTTTTTGTATTTTTTGTTTTTATTTTTTGGGTTAAGCTTCCGTCTTCCATTTTTGAACAGAGAATGATTAATTTGATATCTTACCAACTTATGGAAGCATTTTTGAGTTTGCTCTGATCCCTCGGGTTACATCTTCAAGATTGATGCCATTGTTCAACTCGCTGGTACCGGCAACCCTCAAATTGAACCCTAATACGTACTGTCGTGTTCACATGTCAGGACGTACCCAGTTGGTGGCCGTGACACCGTGTTTGCCATTAACGGATTACCTATTCCGTCTTTGGATGATGGCGAGACCTGGAAGTTCCTCGGAAAACCGGTGGGCTTCCATATTTTATCAGACTGGACGTCCTTGAAGGACTTTATGGATGTCGCCTCTGCCATCCTCAGCTCGAGGCTTGTCCTCATGGCAGAGACTAAGCCCCGAAGACCTTCTTTTTCCCAAGCTTTCAGTTTCCCCTTCGCAAAGGGCAGTTTACTAAGGCAGAATGGACAAGATTCTTCCCGAATTGAAGCGGACCTCAACTTATCCCTGGAAGCGAACAACGATTATCTCTACGGAAGTCGAGCTGCTGGAGCTTGTGGCATTCCAAATGCTGCTGACGACAGCGATGTCCCTGCTGTTGACGGCGCCTTCAAGCTTCTGTCCTCGGACGATCGGCCGTTAGGGCTCTTGCTCGCTCCGATGTTGCGTCGACTGTGTCGGGTAGCCACGCATGACCTGTTGAAACTACCAACCTGTCTGATTATCTGTCCTGTGTCGCTCGAGAGGACTTTTCATTGACAAGAAATGAACGCCGTAACATGTGGGCTCTGGCTATCAAAGCTTCGGGTCGCGTACAGTGTGAGTGGCGCTTCGAAAACGGTGACATCCAAGATTCCCATAAGGACACTGTTATCAGAGAAAAGCAGCATCATGTGCTTGTAAGGATTATTCGTGGCAACATTCGCACTACCCGTAGTCAGCGGCTGTGTTCGCTTTCAAACCAAGGCAAGGTTATGGAATGTGTTAGAGTGAGCCGAGCGATCACTCACTTTTTTATGAGTGGGTCCTTGAACTAGGTTCGCTGACTGCCGTTTCGTCCACCGCGCCCGCCTAAAAATTTGGTTTCTCTCAATGCCAATAGGCGGTGGAACGCCGGAGAAGTGAAGACCTGCCATCAATGTAACTATAGGGAGGAGACTCTGCCACCTGTCATTAACCACTGCATGTTTAATGCAGCTGCCTATCAGCGACGCCACAATGCCCTTGTGCACTGGATCCGTAAAGCGTCGTTTTTACATTCCGCGTCGTTGGCGACAACCAAGCTGTTGTTGAAGGTTCTCGGCTTCGCCCCGATCTTATTCTGGTACGTCAACAATTTGCCCTGATTGTTGACGAAACGGTTTTCTTCGATAACCGGTTGGAAGCCTTCGCGAAGTATGAGTCAAGATTGCGAAGTATGAGTCTGTAGCGACTTCTTTGCAGAGGAATTATGCTGAGGTGAAGATTGTCCCTTTCATCGTGGGTCCGAATCATTGTAAAGGTCCCAATATCCAAGGGATTGGATATTGGGACCCTCACAATAATTCCTTTCTGGAGCTCCTTTGCTCTCCTTCTGTCCGGTTATTTCGAAGACTATGCGTGTTTGATGTATAAGGTGGTACCGTCACATCTACACACAGCACATTACTGGTGAGAGACAATATGAGTGATTTTTTTTATCTCTGATGTTCTCTTGACTAGGTGTATTGAAAGATGCTTCCGTCTTCCTTCTTTTTTTTTTTGGCAGGGGGTAAGCTCCCGTCTTCCTTTTTTGAACAGAGAATGATTAATCTAATGTCTTATCAACTTGTATGGAAGCATTTTTGGGTACGACTCTGTTCTGATCAGCTTAAAACTGTTTTTTTTTTTCAATGGTTTAACTTCAATGAACAAAAGAAGATTACCAAGAGTCCTTCAGGGACCACCTTCACCTGGACCTCGGATGGATCTTTGCCCTTCACGTGAACCTCGGATTGACGTTTGCCCTTCGCTGGACCTCGGTTGGACCTTTCTGGACACCGCCTACGCCACCGGCCCCCTAGAACCTCCTTTTCACTAGATGCCAGTCTTCGGTCAGGAGCCGCGCCTCCCACGGTACAATGTGATAGCACCCTCCTATCGCCGACGCCGGCCTCCTAGGACTGCAACATCGCCAGATATTGTACCGCGGTCAGGTGCCGTGACGACGCTGGCTCGTCCATACACCGGGCGACGGCCCCCGATGACTGCTTCCACCTCTGGACGGGAGGTCCCTCGAATCACGAGCTGCGTCCCCAACGCAGTTATCCTCCTCTGATGACGCTTCTGCGCCTGCAGACAGCCAAGCAACTGCTGAGGGTCTGCTGAGTGGTCTTGGCTGCTGTTGCTTTCTTGAGCTGCTGCAAGTTTGGCTTATTTTATTGTTTTTAGTATTGATACTTTAAAATTTTGTTTGATTCTTTTAAGGGAATGCCCCTAGATCCTTTTTATCCTCTTAAATTTTATTTAATTGCTTCCAGTATTTCTTGTTATTGCTTTCTATTTTCGCATAAGGGGCTTCCTTTGTTTCTACAGGGGCTGCCCTCCTACGGAGTTTCGCGACTGCCCTGACAGCTGGTGAGTGCAGTTGGCGGCTTGCTTCGTTATTTATCTCTCTCGTTTGATGGCAGGGGTCGATAGCTCTGGTTTTCAGGAGAGACTTGACTCTCTATTGAAAAATAAACATGATTTGGAAAATTCTTTTTAAAATAAGTGTCAGGACTGGCTAAAATCTAATATTAATGAGGCACAAGATAAAAAAGACCTGATGTTTGTCCTCCTTTAGCTATGGAGATGTCCACTAATCGGGAAAAAAATAGAGGTAAAAGAAAAAGGGATGAAATAGCAAATGAGATTAATGTTAATACGACCGTGATCATGTCGTATGCTGTGGATCTCTTTTATAAACAGGCAGATCAAATCAAACAAGCCATTTCCAGGGAAGAAGCGAGCAAAATAAGTTTTAGAAAGCCTGATCAGAGTAATCTATCTAAAATTAGTCAAATCTTTACTAAATTAATGATTAATGCTAAAGATTTAGAGATTTCCCTGAATAACACTGAGCTGAAAAAACAAAAACAAAAATTGAAAATCAATTGCGCCTTAATCAAGGTTTAGAAGTTAAGGGGATTTCGAACAAATATCCATCCTTCAAAGTTACAGGTGTATCTATATACTATAATGAAGAAGAATTAGTAAATGAAATAATAGCCTCTAATCCTACTGCTTTTGAGAGCTTTAATCTATCACCTATAGATCACCTTACAGTGATTAATAGCAAACTATGTAGAGACAAGAACAAGAGAAACTGGGTATTGCAAGCCTTCCTATAATATTCAAGGCTTTAGAACAACAAAACTATATTAACTTAATTATTTAAAGATTCCCTTTATAGAGGACATTTGGGTTGTAAGATGTTTCAAATGCAATGCATTAAGACATCTTGCAAAAGATTGTAAAACTCAAGCCTCTTGCTATAAGTATGGGGGTCCCATCCTGCTGCGAATGTGAATCCAACAAAGTTTCGTGTGTTAATTGTCAGAGAATAGGCAGGAGCAGCGGTGGCTAATTCAGTAGTATGTCCTTAAGAAGGCCTTGTTAGGCAGTATGAGGAGAATAGTCTGTTCATGATTAATATTGCTCAATTTCATATGAGACGGGGTCAGTTAGCTCGTGCTGAGCTGCAGCTTCTTAGGAATTGCGTCGATGTCTTTGGTCTTCAGGAACCTTTTTACTTAACAGATGGCATTGTTCCATCTTTTGATGATAACAAAATTAATTACTTTCATAGCAATCCCAAGAGTCATACGAGATCTTGCATTACTGTCAACAATAATTACTATCAGATTATTTTGCTTACTCAATATACAAATATGGACATGGTTACTATTAAACTCACTTCTGATAAATATGATATCATTATTGTTAATGTATATGCTTATAAAGTATGGAAATATAGCTAATCTTTTAAACATTTTAGATAATATTATTAACAGCGCAAACAATATGATTATTTTGGGCGACTTTACTGCAAGACACTCAATGTGGGGCAATCACCTTATTGATGCTAGAGGTACGGAGGTTTCTAACTGTTTTTTCCATAATCATCTCAATATCATGAATGGCAATGATACAGCTCCTACATTCGTTTCTACACTTGGTAGGAGCTGGATTGATCTTGCCATAAGCAAAGGCTCTTTAAATGTGATTGGAGTATCTGTGATGAAGACTTGGGAAGCGACCATAAGCTATTCAGCTCCGTGTGGGCATTTCTGTTCCTGTGTTTCTTCCTCCAACTGCTTGAGGAGGGCTGATTGGAGGGGTGGGGGTTATGTCTGAACTGAGAGAAAGAGGTGCGACTTTGATGGATTTAATCAATCATAAGGATTGTAACAGTGCTGCCAATTTTTCAAAATCTCAATATACACTCATTAAGTCTTCTTTTCATTTATTTAAATCCCCATGATTCGTCTATATATTTCATTCTTGATATA
>JAFIDM010012231.1:80095281-80114056 GCA_023159025.1 Thereuonema tuberculata
GCTCTATGAATATTAAGCGTGTTTGAAAGAGGTTATTGAAAAATTTTAAAATCATATTAGGAAATTGAAGTTACTGTTTGTACAATATGTCGCTGTGAATATTAAGCTTTTAATACACCGATTCTCTTATAGATATGAAATGGATAAGATGAAGAAAATACTGCTTCATAGTTTAGCATTATTTTTAATCAAATAAATATTTAATGTTTTAAATAACTTAAGTTGTACAAAACTGCTAGATATTAGGAATGACAATTTTATTAATCAACAAATTGCTTATCAAATAATGTATGGTTGAAAACAAGTTATAAAGTAATTTAACAATGTAGATATGCACAAGTTTGATAGTTTATTTACAAAACATAAATATAATATATATACACAAATTGATATTTAATTTTATCACAGTAAAACTTAAAGTTGCTGCCCTTGCTGCAACATCAATGTTGGAATGATTGAAAATGACTAATAGAAATCCTACTTTCAGTCAATTAAAAAAAAAATCTCTACCATTTTGTTTTCCTTTTGGAAATGACAAATTTTGAAATGGATTAAAAAATATAAAAAGTTAATCATAACACTGATCTGAATTATAAATATTTTAATTTAAAATGTAATGACAAAAATCAGTAATTGTAAACTTGTGATCTACATCATCAAGTTTGAATCTATACACCCTGTTTTAATTGAAAATTCAAGCCATTGATATGCTATCTTGTTATAGCCTTTGTTTATGCAGAACAGCAACATTCAGCATACTTTTAACTTAGATTGACTACTTTATAATTCATTATGAAATAAAAATAAATATTACACCACGCATTTACAAATAAGACTCTATACTTAGCTGAAGATCTGTCTGATAATGATTGAAGCATCAAATATTCAGTAGAATTGTTTTAATCTCAACTTGCAAACAAACACAAAAAAACTATTGTTCGAAATAAAATATTTTTAACACATAAAATTGAAAAATAAGTGCTTCTGAAGATTAATTCTACTGATGGTGTCTTCTTGATAATTGAAAAAAAAAAGCAAACGCATTTGTGCTTCTATTTGCTGGTCGAGCAGAACAGTTTTCCAGCAGTTTTAGTGTTCTTGATGTTGACTACTTTCCACCACTTTATTACAATCTGCAAAAACTTAACAAGTCCTTTACTATTCTGACTGTCCAAAAGTGATGCTGCAACAATATTTGTTTCATGAAAAATTCTCAAACATAAACTAACATTCTGTCTTTCAAGAGTACTTGGAGAAAGAGCTTTTTCATTTAATTTTGGAGCAAGTTTTACTAAGCTGCTTTTTAATTCCCAAGAATTAATATCAAATCTTTAAATGATATTGTAAAAATTTAAGTATAGTTTCCAGATCTGAGAAAAAAATGAAGCCTTCTCGGTTTGTTGGTTTATCCAATTATTTCTGATGCTCTTAAGAATATAGACCGAATCAAAAAGATTTGAATTCACCGTTTTTGGAATTACTTATGAAAGTTGTTAACGTACCTCCACAAAGCTGAGTGAACATATTTCTGTTGATCCTGTTGTCAGCAATGTTACTAATAATAGGGTATCCAGCTTTTTTACAATTTCTATTATCTGCTCTGTCATTTCTAGTAGATCACTAGCAGTTAAATTTTTAACAGGAATAAGGACAACATTTTTGTTGTCTGAATATATAGAAGATATCATATAACTCTTTACACTGTTGGCAGCCTGTAAATTTTTGTTTGCACTGAAGCCAGACAAAGTATTCACAGAAAAATTAATTTC
The DNA here is from genome assembly GCA_023159025.1 of Thereuonema tuberculata. Taxonomy (NCBI): domain Eukaryota; kingdom Metazoa; phylum Arthropoda; class Chilopoda; order Scutigeromorpha; family Scutigeridae; genus Thereuonema; species Thereuonema tuberculata. Next base: position 80,097,051 of record JAFIDM010012231.1, read on the forward strand.
AGGTCTTATAATAATCTCATCTAACAGCAAATCCACAAGTAATTCATGATTTTCTAATTTTTCAGCTTTTCTTTTTAAATATATAAAGCAAAAATTCCAATGTTGTGTGTCTTTTAGGAATTGAAAGACTTTTGTCATCTCTTCTCATTTCTAAATTAGACCTGCATCCTGGCACACAACAACACGAAGGCATGTTTCCACCTGAAAGAAATTTAACAGGATTTTAAAAAATGATTGTAAAATTTCAATATCAAATCCATTTCAATATTTAAATATTGAGCACGTATTGAAATGGATTTGATATTTTTTTTTCTTATATATTTTGTTTAAGAATGTTCTCTAAATAGAGATATTTTATTTTTAAATTCTATTATTAAAGACTTAAATGAAATTACTTTTAATATTAAAAAAAGGTTTGTTAATATTGTCATCCACAAATATAAAAAATAATATTACTATTATTGTAATCTTACACTTTCAGTTCGTAATATAAATTAATAATAATATTTTTTTTTTATTTGACTGATTTTTAAATACAAAAGTTACAGTCCCGTTAGGAATGATAAATACCTATCAACAGGTTCTGAATATAGATATACAGTACTAAAATTGTTTAATTAATTTTAAATACAGTATTAATACAGTATTAAAAAACATTAAATGACTTAAATCACTGTATATAGTTTTCAAGTGATTTTTTTATCAAGTAGACAGCTAAGTGCTCATTTTCTAAAATTTTATATTAGGCAGTAACATAATTTAAAAGTTAAAATTAATTCTACATATTTTTGTACTTATGTATATTAAAGTTACCTATGTTTAGCTTATTTTTGTCGAGTAAAGTATAAGAACTAGTGACAACAAATATTAAGGACATTGTAAGTAAATTGAACAAAATAATTAAATGAGATATCACATACAGGATTTATAATTACAATGAAAACAATTGAACAATAGAAATTCATTCTAAATACATTTTATCAGCAACTATTTTAATAGTTTCTTCACATTGGATTTTCTTCTATTTTATATATATATTTCTTTTTCATCTATATTGTTGAATAAATTTTCAATTATATAGTTAAAATGCCTCTTTCCATATTCATTGTATATAAGAGGATAGGGAAGACGGATATTTTTTTTTTTGTTTCTTAGATTATATGATGTGAAATGTATTTAACTTGTGTCAATACAATTATTCAAGTTGAAATAAAATTCAATAAACACACATTTTTATCAGTTTCAAAAAAATCTATATATTAAAGGAATTTGTATAAACCATGTGCAAGGACTTGAAAACCGGTTTCCACAATGTTATGTATACAAATTCCTTTAATACCGATATATATATTTTTTGAAACTTATAAAAATGTGTGTTTATTGAATTTTATTACAACTTGAATTTTATTAGATTATATGAGGATTTTTGTTTTTCTTCTTTTCTTGTGCTCAAAAATTTTATAATAGCTTCTAATTAGTATATTGTAGCCTACATGAATTTTTGTTTGGGATTTAGTATACTATATTGAAGCTTCTATTTAACATCATACTTTTATCATTTAAATTTTGCTTTAAGAAAATTAACTTTAATTAACTTAGATTAATTATAGATTTTAAACAAGTGTCATTGGTATTGGCCCAAATGTTAGCAGCGTAATTTATGTTTGAATCAAATAAAGCATTATATAATAATACTAGCAGCAAAGCCTGTCGGACGACAGGCATAAAAAAAAAAAATCTGAAAAATCATTTCATTATCAACTGTCAACTACAAAGTTAATATCTCCTTATAAACTACATTTTTTGTAAAAACAGCATGAGATCCTTCTATCAGATGTCCTTGATGTATTTGGTCAAGAATTTTGATTTTGACGTCGCAAGCACGATGTGCTCGAGATGTAGCAACATATAACTGTCCATGACTAAAAACAGGCTCTGGTAAATAAATACCAACCATATCTAAAGTTTGTCGTAAATAAATTTTACTAAAAGTAACAATGGAATAATTATTATTTTCGACCCATAACGCCGAAAGACATTAAAAACTCGCCTTTGTAATCTAAATACTGCGCTAACTTGTGAACGAAGCTTCTACGGCAAAAATGGTTTTGAGTTTCAAAATCAGCGTAAAAAACTGAGTAAGAATGTCAAATTTCATTAAAATGGATGCAATGGTAACAAAATTATTTGGTTTTGAACGTATATTTTGTTAGAATTTCAGTTGTCTAGATTAGTTCCCAAGGATAAAATTTCATGGAAAAACATGGAATGACACAATGAACTAATATTTCATCCAATTTGAATACCCTTGAATCAATGCTACCATTGAGAACCCTGGATCTATGTTAACAGCTTAATTTTATCGAGTCACAGACAGACGAACTTAGCCAATTATATAAGTTGATAATAATAATAACACTTTTTAAACCAAAATAACGTTATGTAATTTGAAGGGAAGGACAACGAATTTCTGTAAATGAAGGAAACTGGAGAAACGGGTTTTCTTGCCTAACAACAAAATGGCAGCCACTACTACTTAACTTCCTACCTTTAGGCCTCAGCAGGCCATCTAGTTGGCGCACGACCTGTGCCTCTAACATCTCCAACGAAGACAAATGGGATTGCAAAGACCGAGGTTTATCCAACGCTCTGTAAAATTCTACCGTAATAAATTAATGCATTTACATATAAACTTTCTTTGTGCGTAAAGGAATTTCAGAAATATATGTAATTCTGTCTGCAATCGCTGTCTGTGAATTTCAATCGACGGCAATTCATTTGAGCGCCATGTTTTTCGTCATGGACATGACGTCATGCGTGACGTGTTCCAACGCTATGATATGATTGGCATTCTATCGAGTTACGGACAGAGAGACAGACAGACGAACTTAGCCAATTATATAAGGTAGATTTTAATCCGCGTTGGAAGTATATCTTTTATATGATAGAATATGTATGGCAGTTTGTTTAACTTTTTATGTAGTATTTGTCATTTATTATTAAGCCCAGATATTTAATTGTTTTTGTGTACTTTAAAAACACATTTATATATATAAAAATTAATAATATATATATATAATATTAATATATATATAATATATTATTAATTTTTTTATACATATAAATGTGTTTTTAAAGTACACAAATACAAATAATATATATCTATTATTAATTTTTTTTATATGTAAAGCTAAATTATGGAAATGGTGTCAGTGGTCTTCAAATTATTTTCAAATTATTTTCTCTGGCCTGACAAAAAATTAAAAATATTGTTATTGCCGAAAATTCTATAAATATAATTTCTTTTATTAATTTCTTGTTATGATGATTTCATCATCGAAATATTCAAATTGTTACTTGTTTAAAATTTATTAAATACATAACATTAAATTCCAAGTAAAGATATATTTCAAAAGTATAAAACAATCTTTCGGCATGATAAGCTGATATGAATTTTTTAGCAAAATTTTTTAACTAGTAACATTCTTAATAATTAACTTTATTAATTCTAAATAAGCAGTATTTAATCTAGATCAATAATCGATTACTGATTAAATAACGGTATTTTCTGAATTACACAAATCCAATAAAATTCAATGAATTCAATTTTATTGAATATCCGTAATTAATATATTCAATTCATTCTTATTTGGGCCTTCAGAAAGGGGTCAAAAAGGTATTAGGTCAAACTCCTTCACCCCAATTCCTAAAAGATAACCCCCTCTATTTGGGATATGCATTGATCCGTGCAGTAATAAAAACAAATCTCGGAGCCACTGTAAATACATCCCATTTTAAGAAATCACAATTTTTTTCATATTTCAATTTTAACGACTGCAACTCTGATATATTTTTGATTTATTTATAAATTTTTATTTGAATATTGAATGAGGTTCGAAATTATTTTATTATCATTAAGGAAGACCATGTGAATAATTTTGAAGATTAATATATAATTACAACTAATTTCTTGTGGGTGACAATACGGGTTGTATTGAAATACTATAAAAATTACATATTAATAATCTTATGATTATTTAATGTGGCGCTGTAATGGCAAGAAATTCGTATTTTTTACTAATAACGCTTTCACGTAGTAATATTTCAGTTTTTTAATAATTTTATTATAAAATCTACAGAATCAATAATTAATCTAGATTAATGATTCAATGAAAATAACTTATGAATCACATGTATGTAATAAAATGTAATGAATTTATTTGTTTGATTTGGGATTTTATTATTCGTTTTTTATAGTTTTAGCAGATGAAGTTATTCAAACAACTAAGATTATTTTCTTTAAAAGGCTGTTTATAAATATATATTTAAAATCGTGAACACAAAACAAACGAAATCTCATTTATTTTTATTATAGAAAATATCCACATTTTTGAAATGTGCATTATTATTTACTTAAATTAAATCCAATTATATTATTCTCTTAGTATAATTATGAAACACAACAGGTATCTTGTTTTAAAAACGTTTTTAATTTTAAAGGAAATAAAATTTTAATGATTTCCTTCAACCAATGTTAATTAAAGAACCAATAATTAAGAGAAAAGAAAATATAAAATAGTTAAGATAAAAAAAATATTATTTTAACTAAAATTTTGTAATTCAAACAGATAAACAACAGCACCAAACTGATTTAAGTAATAGTTTCAAAATTTCATTACTAATACCTATAATAATGATATCCATTTTAAAATCTAATTATCATGTAGTTTACGAAGCATTCATTAATTTCTAAGTATTTTTTTAAAACCTTAAATGCAGAAAGAAACTAACATACATTCATTATTCGAACTTCACCTGTGATTTGACTTGCTGTAAACGTTATAGGCCTAATGAATTCGTTAAGATATATTTCAAAAGTATTTTAAATTATATTAAATAAAAAGGGTCTTACCTTTGTTATCTCCAGATTCTCGACAAAGAATTGTGTAAAATACATTATATTCGATTGATAAAAACTGAACTTTCTCTCTTCAAAAGAACAATCGAAATATGAATTCAACGAAATGTCCGAATGAACGCATGGGCTGCGAATACGGAGGTGTTGCCCTCTACCGGAGCTCGCGGCTAGGCGGCGCTTCTACATAGGCTGTTGCCCAGAGTAATTTTAACATTTAAATTTCATGCAATGAAATCATTATTTTAATTTTAAAATTACATATGTATTTTAATTTGCCAATAATATAAACACATGATACATAATTTGTCACTTTTAATTTGCCAACCTAAAAAACAACGTTGGGCCAATGATGTTTTCATAGCGTAGGCCCAACGCCTATTAGCCGATGTTGGCTCAATGTAGGCATTTGATTGGCAAAACCACCAACCATTCCCCAACAGTGCCAACCATCAGCCAACGTTGGGCCAACGCTTTGTGTGAAATGGGAAGGGCTTGTTTTTCCAACTATTTAATTTCATTTCAAACTGCCGTGTTTTATAAACTGTTTTGGTTTCTGTTGATTTTAAAATATTCTCACTGGCTACAGCTTTCAAAAGTTTCTCCTTACTTTTCCTAATGTAATCACTGAGACTTCGTTTTTCTTCTTCCACTACTTGGTGAACCTGTAGCAGTCCACGGCCGCCAATCTTTCGCGGTAAATACAGTCTGTCAACGTCACTTCATGGATGTAAAGCATGATGCATATTGAGCAATTTTCGTGTTCTACTATCAAGTTTTCTAGGTCGTTTTGGTTCCAATCAATTATTCCAGCAGGATATCTGACTACTGGAATTGCCCATGTGTTAATGGCTTTAATTGTATTTCCACCATTCAGTTTTGATTTTAAAATATTATTATTATTATCATCATCATCATTCTGAGATGTCAAAGGTACTAAGTTGAAGTTCTTTTCGAACAGTATTGAACAATATTACTTTCGAACAATAATCTGGATTTAGTATTGAAACAACATTTTATACTAATGTTAGATAAAACGAATCCATATTTCAAGGAAATTGAAAGTAATTTATAAACATTTCAACATTAAATCTTCATAAATTGTTCAAATTAAAAATGTGAAGAATCTTAACTTAAAGTTCCTTTTTAACAAAATTTAAACTATCATAATATTTTATGTACATATAAATAGATAGATAGATATTAATGAAAATAGGCCACATGGAATAATAATATATTTTTTATATTTGAACATAATATTGTTATATTAATATAAAAGTCTATTTGTCTGAACATTATCTTATATTATGAAAGCATTATTCTGTCTGTCATAAGACTTTACGTTTTTCCAATTTTGTGATCAAACTATGAGAGATAGATTGGTCATGTAAATGGATAAAATATAGATCTTTTTAAGACAAACAAAATGCTACAAAAATCTTTCGAAAAAAGTTTTTGGTTTCCAAGATGTCGCCTTTTAAAGGGTCAAATTTTGACTTTTCCTAAATTAAACGAAAAGTATAAAAGATGGAAGAGAACATTATATTGAGAAAATATTGGTATTTGAAAGTTCTTTCGAACGATGTATCACTTATTCACAAACGCAATACATGCAAAAATGTGAATTTTCGGTGTGTGACGCCGACCCGCAATACATCCGACTTATTCGGAGAAGCCACAACGGGCTGGGAAGTTATATATTCTCCGACGATCGCAACATTAATTTGCTAAATAAATAAAGTTTGCGTTTTGAATGCTATATATGCAAGGGTTCCGGAGCTAAGCGACGGTACCCGGCTATTATTATTTTATATTAAAAAAATATATATTATAAAAAAAGGTAATTCTGTCTGTCATTCTATAAGCAAAATTTACATTATAAATTACTAAATCGTCGGAGCAAGGAAATCTTTTGGAAAATGATTCAAGACTTTTCACAAAACACGTTATTTATCATGAAGCTTTGTAATAAAACCTAATATGTTTCGTTATCAAAAATATGTTTGTGTTATGAAACACAAAATATTAACATTTTATGCCTATATAAACCAACAAAACCAAAAAAAGATAAATTTACTGAAGAATTAGAGAATCTATTCATAAAAAATGAAAATATATTAAACAACTGTCCAACTATACTAATTGGCGACGTAAATGTAGATCTTTTCAAAATGAATAAAAACAATGCAGTAGCCTACAGAAATATCTAAAACTTATATGCAATAATGGTTTCAGAAATTGTCTTTACGGAACAACAAGAAACAACTGTACAATTCGCGAAAACAAATGTAGATCATATTTTCATTAATAAGCATGATATCGAAACACCAGGAATAATATGTAAAGAACGAATATCGGATAATAAAAGTTGAAAAGGAGAAAATAACAGATCCAAATATAATCTATGAAGAACTAATCAATGACTTTAACAAAACAAAATTCATAAAAATCTATCTACATAAAAAGAAACTTCCTTACTCCCTCACTGACTGACTCATCAACGCCCACACCAAACCCTTGGACCTAGAAAGCTGAAATTTTGCACAGAGGTTCCCTTTATGATGTCGACAAGGAATAAGGCCGGAGTTTTCGAAATTCCCACGCGATAGGGAATAATCTGACAAACTGACCATGAAGTGTGTGGCGACAAACCCAGGTATGTGGTGCCAACTCGCAATGCATCTGGGTTAAGCAGAGAAGGCCACAATGGGCTGGGAAGTCGTATATTCTCCGATCTCAATCATAATTTGCTAAATAAATAAAGTTTTCTTTTTTTTAATGCTATATATGCAAGGATTCCGGAGCGAAGCGACGGTACCCATCTAGTCAATAATATAAGAGACTAGCAAAACGACCCGTTCTTCACTCGGGTTACAAAAAAAAAATGTCCTAATATGGATGATAAAGAAATTGCAATTGCGAGATCACTTGGAACTTTCCCGGTTGGTACAAAAACAACAACAACTCAAAAGGTCTGATCTCATTTCAAATCTATATCTATCCCGAAACCCTCGTAGAAGTATCTTTGAATCATGTTTGCCCATCCACTCACCGTTCTCACAGTGTACATCCCTAGTTCCAGGTTATTCGAATTTTGTAATGTCATAACCCTATCACTTCAAATCTTTCCTAGTTCGTAAAAAAATCATCTGATCATTACAAATCTGTATCTAACCCGAAAACCCCTTCGCTATTATGCACAACAATATTTTAGTTCCAATTGTTGCACACACTATTTGAATAGTTCCCATTGTCGCTACCGGCTATATATGTAGCGCTATTGCGCACAACAATATTTTAGCTCCAATGGGGATGTTTAAGGTGTTTGGGTTCGAGGCTGGAAAAGTCACGTGATGAAGGGACTCACGTTTTAACTCCTTCCTAAAGACTGCTGAATTTCGTATCTTTATTCAAGAAGATTCTAGTTTTCAGTGCTTTTAACTAATTATGTAATATACGATTAGCAAAGATAACATTAACAGAAATAAAGAAACTCAGTTTTTGAAATAAAATCGCAAAAAAATAAACATTCAAATTGAAAAAATGCAAATCGAATTTCAGAAGTTTTCTGTCCAATCACTTTCAAGGTCATTGTGAAGAAAATCAACTGATTATATAATAAATAAATAAATAAATATTTAAGCTTTATTTAAGTTGAAATTTCAAAATTAAGTAATTATGCAATTTTTGAAGTAATTTGCAGGTAAAATAATGGTTTATAGACGCTTCATTAGAACTTATAAAAGAGGATGTAATTTTAGCATAATTTTAATACCTCAGAAGGGAAATAAAAATTTATTCAAAGCCTTTGCTTTTAATTTTCTCATTACTGCAGTAAATTAAGATATACTTTTTCCAATCGCATTATAAGCATTACCGGTCCCGCCATTGGGATATGTTCTTAAATGGAAATTATTAAATAATACGAATGACAATGATAAATATGACATAAATTGTTTGAACATTTACGAATTCTTTTCTTCCTATGTTCTGATATTTAAAAACAAATGTAAGTAAACAATATCACTTGTAATCGACATTGAAAATAAAAACATAATATTTAAACAATTTACCAAATGGAACAGTTTTAGCAGTTTAAAAAAAAAGGAATCATTATTAATATTAACAAATTACTATTATTAATTATTATTAATATTTAAAAAAAAATTAAAAGAGGGAAGCTTATTATTCTAATCATAATAATTAAAATATTCAATGTACGAGACTTTTAGTAATACATAAGTAAGACTTATAATAATGTTGCACAATTTTTTTTTATGCTTTGTAAGGAATAGTAATAATAAAAACGAATTTGGTTTAAGTAATACATTTTTATTAAACCTCGAATAAGTAAACTGGTGCTTGAAAGGGATCAGCTGATGTTAGAGCAAACTGTGCGTTCAAATCATTTCTTTTAGCTTCAGAAGTCAGATTTTACATTAAATCAGTTACTTTTATCTTTACTTAGGAAATCATGAAATTACATCTTATTTTTAATTAAATAGCAAAGTTATTTTGGAGGAATTTGAAAATAAAGCGACCGATGTCACGAAGTTTCTACTAGAAGGCATTGGAGGGTTACCCTTCATCAAGTGATCGTGACGTCACGTTAAACATCCCCATTGTTGCATAACAATATTTGTGTAGGTCTCATTGTCACGTTAACAAATCCTAAAACCTAACAATAGTAACGGAAGCAAACTTTCAACTTTATAACTTAAAGGAAGGGTTTTTATCCTATCCCGTGGGAATTTCGCAAAATCCTGAAAATGGGTTTTAGTGATTATAATTACCTACTTACATACCAAATTTGAAGTCTGTACTAATTATAGTTATGGAAAAAAGAAAACTTTCAAGCGAAAATAAACCCTCGTTATTCCCGAACCCTTGGGAATTTCGAAACATCCTGAAAAAGGGTTTTAGTGATTATAATTACCTACTTAAATGCCAAATTTGAAGTCTCTGCTAATTATAGTTATGTAAATAATTACGGAAATAAGAAAACTTTAAAGCGACAATAAACCCTCGTTATATACGGAGGATATATTACTCTTCAAACATCACAAAGGAGGACAGAATTTACAAGAGGAGGACAATTCTCAAGGGAGGACAGAGCTTCCGAAATGAGGACGGTTGGTAACCTTAACATTGAGCATGTTATTAAAAATACAATCTCATCGCCATAGCAAACATTTTCGTATAACTTTCATAATTTAAATATTAATTTAAATTTTTTTGAAGATGACAGATTTCGGTAGTTTATAATGTGCTCTAAATTATATTTGTAATTTAAATAATTTTACAATTCTTGTTCATGCTTCTTATAATGCGTTATAAATTATATTTATAATGTATGCATTATAAATTATATTTATAATTTATGAAATTTTGAAATTCTTGTTAACGGTTATTATAATGTAGTTACTTTAGCAGTAAAAATAATTTATGAAGATACAGGAGTAAGGGCTTTCTTTTCTCTATTAATAATAATTCTTCTTGTAATAATATATATCCATGAATGTCAATGATTATTTGCTATTTCATACATTACGTGCTTGTATACTAGTTTATAACGTGTTCATAGTTATGTTTTTACTATGATTTACATTTTCATTGCAGAAACATTAATTAGACAAAAACTATTGTGAATGTTTTTTTTTTTTTTATTTTTCTTTAAAAATAACAGAAACAATTGTAATTTTCACAGTAAAGAAAAACTATGTTGCTATCAGAATATATATTAAGGTATTTACAAGTTTGACCAACCGTCCTCATTTCGGACAGACTGTATTTACCGCGAAAGATTGGTGGCCGTGGACTGCGACAGGTTCACCAAGTAGTGGAAGAAGAAAAACGAAGTCTCAGTGATTATATTAGGAATAGTAAGGAGAAACTTTTGAAAGCTGTAGCCAGTGAGTCACATTCCCATCATATCCCAGACATGCTCGATTGGAGAGAGATCTGGGGATCTGGCTGGCCAAGGAAGTGTTTCACAAGCTGCAAGACAGGTTGTAGCAACACGTGCCGTATGTGGTCTGGCATTATCTTGCTCAAAAATAAGGCCAGGGTACTGCAAAAGGAAGGGTAGCAAAACAGGTCTCAGAATGTCGTCGACGTACGCTATGCTGTAAGTGTGCCTCTAATGACGACCAAAGGGGTCCGGCTATCAAGGGAAATGGCACCCCAGACCATATCTCCTGGTTGAGGGCCTGTGTGGCGTGCAATAGTGAAAGCGGGATCGGCACGCTGGCCTGGGCGTCTCGTAATCTGGCCCGACGGTGTGCAGACGTGAGTGGCAGGTGGCGTAGTGGTCGGTACGAGCGTAGATATCGCTCTCAGCCGTCTGTGAATGGTCATGGTGGACACTCGTGTGTGGGTCGCACGTCTGATGGTTGATAACGATGATTCAGGCGCTGTGACAGCTGATCTGACAATCACTCTATCCTTCCGCTCTGCTGTGGCCCTAGGTCGACCGCTATCTTTATGACGCTGAAATCTGCCATTGTCCACCCATTCCTGTCAGCATCTTCTAATCGCCGCATCACTTCGACTCATATGACGAGCGATTCTCCGAATTGCCCAACTTGCCTCTTTCAATCCAATGATACGACCTCTTTCAAGCTCTGACAGTTGCACGTAATCCTGCGGCGAGGCATTTTTTCAGTCGTTGAAAGGTATTCTAACTCGCAATGCAACAGAATGTTTGACCATCAGATTGAGAATCGCTTTTTATATAAACCTGTTGAGTGCGCAGTCCCGATGCGCTGTGGCTCTCGCTATTCATTCATTGGACACCAAGTTTAATCATTTGTATGGGCGGTCCCAATGTCTTTGCATACAAAATTTCATTACAATCGGACAACTCCTTCTAGGTGTGTCTTTTTTTTGGTAATGAGTGTATTTATACAGTTTAAAATTGAAATTGCAGTTAAGGCAAGCTAAGAGAAAAGTAATACCTGAAAGTAAGTAATACCTCAGGCTGAAAGTAAAGTAACTTAAACACAGTTTACATACATACATAGTTCTCTGCCAAGGGCAGGTCCTTCACTGCAAACCCAGCATTCTCCAATCTTTCCTATTTTCTGCCTTCCTCTTCGTCTCCACATAAGATCCATATACCATAATGTTGTCGATCATCTTAAATCTTCTTCTGCCTCGAACTTTTTTACCGTTCACCATTCCTTCCAGTGCATCCTTCATTAGGGAGTTTCTTCTCAGCCAGTGACCCAACACAGTTTAATCTTTCAAAATTATTTATTATATAACATAGTGAAAACATGGTAAGCATTTATCTGAATTATTAATAACTCTACTAACTTTCGAAGTAACAGCATGTTTAAAAGCAACATTTGTAGACACATGCTTAAAATGAAAGAATGACATCCCATATTTTTCAACTAATGCAGCTTTGAAAATTTGTATATACGATTACATCCACTTTCAGGACCATTAAGCATAATTAATACACGCATATCTGATGTGCCAATGTCTTCCAATGAGCCATCATTACCTCTTGGTCTTTTTACCATCACATTGCTTATTACTGACCCCCAACTCTCACATATTACGTCTGACACAGGAATTGACATACAAAACGAGAAAAATTTTAGAATAAGGGGGAATTTATTCTTCAACCTTACCATAGATAACTTAAAAAGCTTTCGTAAATCATAAAGTGACCCTTCATCTCTGTTTTCAGAATTTTTATGCTGTCTCCAAGAACATAGCTCTTTGTATTCAAAGAAAAAAGTGTCCTTATCAATGTTTGTAAGGCTAAAAGGAAAGTCGCTGATATCCTCTGAGAATGTCTCAGAAGTGAACGTAGATGCCAGAATGATCTCCAGAAACATCCGATCGAGGACATATCAAATGATCAAAGTTAAAAAGACATCCAGCCTTTTGTATCACATAATCAATACCTTCATTTTTTCCCTGGGAATAATGATCAAATTTTTCCAAAATGATTTTGGATTTTTCATAAAAATCCTTTAAATCACTTTTAAAATTTGAATTCAGCTGATTTTTCTCCTCTTCATGATAATTAGCTGAAGCAGTTGATCTTAATACTTTCGAGAGTTACAGGCTCATCAGGTATTGGCACACCTTGGTAAGTGCAAAATTTGAATAACTCTGTAGCTGTTTTTGAATATTTGAAAAATGAATCTTGAATTTTTTTCAAGAATTGACACAAATCATCAACTGTTTTTAAATCGTACATTGCATCAATATAATTCATAAATATTTTTAAATTTGAGTGAAAATTAGTAATTGATCTTGCATAATCCCAAGTTTTAGCTAAAATGCCATATAAATCTGCTAACAAAAGTATATGGAATACATTGGATTTGTTTAACAAATTATCACTTAATGCAAATTGCTCCATATCTTTTTCTAAAGCATATACAACAAATTTATAATCATGTACGAAAATATTAAATACTTCCATTGAATAAGCAGTAAACTTCATTGATTTGAAAAGTTTTGATTGATAAAAAACTTCCTCAAAATCTACTTAACTATTAATCAGTTTTTCATATTTTAACCCCTGCATGAATTCCTTCATACATTCAAGTATGAGATTATGTGCCTTGTTAATAATATTTGGCATTTCAGCATTTTTCTCCATTAATTCAATGCGGTGCATCATGTCCCAGGATGCTACTATATTTTTAAAATTTAGCTCACCTTTTATATGGTTGGCAACACCTAACTTTATGTACTGCCCATCTACAGATATGCCAGCTAAGTGCTCTCTCACATATTGAGCATCTAAACCAAATTTAAGAAGGGTTTTAAGGATGCTAGCTGATAAGCCTTTACCAGAAAAATCATTTACAAAATTATGTTCCAGATAAATAGAATGAAAAAGAATGTTTGTATTACAGTAATATCAAAAATTGGAATTCTCAATCCTATAATATGCCTGCCACGATGGTTTACCGTTCTCTTATCAGCAACTATTCTCACAGGCAGGTCAGCACTTGTAATAAAAGTTGCGACTTCTTTCAGTAATACAGAATGCCATATGACAAGAAAAGCGAGGAAATTCCTTTGAATGATTTTTGGTTCCAATATCACACCCACTACGATATAATGATACAAATCAAATCTTCATAATTATGATTCACACGACAACTTTTTTTATATATGAAGTAGACAGCATTTGCACAGTTGAGTTCATTTAATTTATTTTAGGGTCATCTCAGATTAGCAAGTGATGACGTCATTTTTTGGCAAGACTCCCCTCCCCATGCGTCATGTTACCGTCATCCAACGACCAGACCCCCCCTCAAATTTTAAATGACGTAATATATGGACGGCCCGCTACATAGGGGTAAATAAATAAATAAAATTTATTAGGAATTAGATATACATTTTGCTGTCATCGCACAGTGGGATTCGCCTGTAATACTAGGAACCTTTTCGGGGACTAGGAATGAGGCTGGAAACCAAAATAATTGAGCTCATATTTTAAATTTGACCATAGATAAGGCTTTTACGAAATTTTAATAAAATCCGTCTACTCATTTAAGCGAAGCATTTCCATATGTTAGTTAGTTTTGAGGGTTAAGGGTAAATTTTGTAAGAATTATTTGTTAGAAATCCATATAGAAGTGCACAATCGTATTTTCAACACCTAAAACTGTAAATTTTATAAGATTTATTTGTTTTTAAAAACTTGGAAAAAATCCATAAGAAATGCCATATCCAAAGCGCCATTAGTTCCGAAACCGAAGACAAACTTACAGCGTTGCAGTAGCATTAGTCACTATTTAAATAATCTACCTTCAATCTTAACATATAGGCCTAAAAATATTTATTATGAAAATTTTGGAAAGTGATGCTACTAGTGCGTCAGTCTACTCAAAGCCTGGCTTTTTGCTAATTAGTTAGACAAGCGAAACGAGTCTCGCCATTCTCAGCAAGATCATATTTTTTAAACCGTTTTATTGAAAAACTACAGTAGATAGAAATATAAAATTCTGCATGCTTACATAGAAATCCATATAGAAGTGCACAATCATATTTTTAGCATCTATAACTGTAAATTTTATAGGAATTATTTGTTTTTAAAAACTTGGAAAAAGCCATAAGAAATGCCATAACAAAAGCGCCATTAGTTCCGAAACCGAAACAAAACTTACAGCGTCGTAGCATTAGTCACTTTTAAACACATTCAATCTTAACATGTATTTGTCGGAAGCGCAGTGGTGCCTCAAAAGAAAAAATAAACTATAAAAAAACTCACTTATGAAGAGCGTGAAACAGCTGTTCCAGGTTATCACTTGGTAAACAGTTTGGTCTCACCCATTGTTGCTTATGGAAATAGATTTATTATGCAAATTTCTTGGAAGTGATTTTAATAGTACGCGAGTCTACTGAAATCCAAGCTTTTTGTTAGTTAGCTTCATGATTGAAGGATTTATTTACGTGTCTTTCCTGCTTTTACAACCTTCTAAAATGATTACCAATACGATTAATGTTTCTGGGTGAGGCAATGGAAATGTCAAGCAATATACAAGTATATATAAATTTTTTGTTTCAATTTCTTTATTGGTTTTGTTTCTTTCCTCAACAACATTTGGATAAGTTTTACTATTCTAAATTTTTATTATAAGTTGGGTAAGTATGTATGATTTAAAAGAAATTTGCGACAATTTAGATTTATAAATTTGTTTATTGAGTGGCATCATAGTCATTATAAAGATTATAGCTTTTAGAACTAAACTTTCAAATTGACTTTCTATTTTAGTTGAAGAACTTTTAATTTTTTAAAAACTTTACCACTTTATCAGAATTCATTACTTAGGTTGAGTCACTTTTAATGTATTCATGTGTTTCTATCTTTCGTTATTCTGTCATTATCTCATTGATAGAATAATGAAAACCAACGTTCTGTTATGAATAATTCCAGCTCCCTGGCTTGACTCGAAAGAGTAACAGTATAATTAATCAATACTTAATCTTATGGTCAAATGTGAGTAGAATTAAATTCTTTTTGATTCAATTTTCAGATGCCAACTACATGACATTAAAACCCGTCGATTGCTAAATTCAAATGAAAATTAACAGAACAATTTTCAAAAAAAAACAAAACAAAAAAAACCTAGTGAAAATAAATATTATTTCTATGTATATTATTTAATTAAATTGTCAAACCATTTTCTGTTGAAGAGACAGTAAACAAAGTATTTTCTATAATGCATCAATCTACACAAAAACTTATTCATGCTTTAGTTTTGTTATTCAAGAGGAATCTGGAACAGCTGTTTCACAATTATTATGGATCTTCAGCCAGATTTACGCCTCAATAACAAAATCGGAAGCAAGAAAGGTTGTGGAACTCACAACCGCTTCCTGCAATGGGTTCCAAGAAAACAAAAAAATAAGAAAAAGAAATTACCTGTAACATTGTAGAATTTCAAAAAATGACCCTCTCACCGTCAAGTATCTTCAGGTATCAGATATCTTTTTATTACGAAGAAAGTGTCACAAATACATATGAGTAATCATAATAAATATACAAAATTTCCAAATTCTTCTTTCAACTTCTTCCTTTTCATCTTTGTTTATTAATCAAAAAGAAAACACCACATCTCCATAACATGTAGTTTATTTAAAAACTTTTCGGAATTTTCGGGATTATGATACGTCTAATATGTTCAACAACGTTCCGGTTGAAGAAACTATGTTAATTTTAGATAAACATGTATTTGAGAATAGAGAAATTTTATTAAAATATAATTTAAATAGGTATACTTTTATGGAATTAGTTGAATTTGTCACTCAAAACACATATTTCAAACATGATAAAAGATTTTTCAAACAAAATAAAGGCTTCCCTATGGGGTCTCCACTGTCGGGACGTTTATGTGATTTATTTTTAAATCACTTTGAAAATAAATTATTAAAGGAAAAACAGAATAAAAATAGGTTCGAATATTATCGTTATGTTGATGATATTCTGATAATTTGGTTTGGGACATTGCGTCAGTTTGACATATTTTTTTGAAAACTTAAACAAAAGAAGTACAGATATTAAATTTAAAAAAGAAATTGAAGAAAATAATGAGTTACATTTCCTAGATCT
>JAFIDM010012231.1:80134056-80144914 GCA_023159025.1 Thereuonema tuberculata
TATCCTTGATTGATACTAATTAACGAACATATTGATGATTTTGTTCATATTTAAATGCCCATCAATATTTTTTTTTTAACAGATGAATGAACCACTTGAGGATAGGCGGGGCTTCGTATTTCCAAAATATTTCACCAGTCTACTTTTTGGCTTGTGGGATAAACAAAGCCATGTGCTTCGTTTTAACCCTAGTAGATATAGAGGCTGAACTAAAAGATTGGATTTGGATGCAACGATTGTAAGCCTTCCAAAATTTTCAGATTAGATGTAGAGTTGATTATCGCCTATTGAAGAAGACGGCAGCAATATATTTTCAAAGAAGGATGTAATTTAATGGACCACTTGAGGATAGGCGGGGCTTCGTAGTTATAACATATCCCACCAGGCTACTGCTTCGCATATGGGATAAACAAAGCCATGTGCTTTGTTTTAACCGGTGTATATATAGAAGAAATATTACATTAAAGAAGGATATTCCAAGCGTTTTTACAGAATTATTACAACAAGGATCTGCACAGTACTGAACCATCCATCTTGAAATATCAAAAATCGACGATTTTTTAAGTAATTCACGCAAAGTTATATGTTTGTTTATCCCACACGCTCTCGCCACATGTGCTTACATGTCATATGTGACGTCGATAGGGGCGTAAACCCCAAGTGATCCATTGATCCAATGTTTCAATAAAGATTGACTTGTTTTGCGAAAAAATGAAATTCGTTGAAAAGTGATAACAGACCAATTTCTATATTTTCTATCCTCAAAATATTCCCAAAAATTAATGTAATAATGTAAAGTTATCACGCTTTGTGAAATAAGGCTGCAACTGATATTCAACCCAGAATTTGATCCGTAATTGTTTAATTCAGTAGAGAATTAAGACTTCAGCAAATATAGGATGTTGTCATGCTTCAAAGTGAATGGTGCAAAATTAAAGCAAATTTCATAATAACTGAACTAAACTAACACAAATTATTACCATGAAAAGTCTTATTAACTAATTACATTACAAATACTCCAAGTTCTATCTATATATTACAAATAGTCAATGTGAGTTCCCGTTGCTGATATGGCAGATTCTATACGGTATTCCATTACTGCCCAGACGCGTGCCAGCATAACCTCGGATTTCGTCTCCAGTGCTTCAGTGATGCATTGTCGCTTCGTTCTGGTTCTGTGGCATGGGAAGATACTGAGTCATTGAAGTAGCCCCACAGAAAGATGTCGCAGGATGTTAAATCTGGTGATCTTGGAGGCCAGAGCAACATTGGTGAATCGTTATTTCTATCATGGCCGATCCAACGTTCTGGTAGGGTATCATTCAGGTATCCACGAATACCCAAATGAGGAGTAGCGCCTTCCTGTGAAAAACTATGTCGGGCAGATCGGGCTTGTCGTCTGGGTTTAGTTGCTGCAGTAGTTGTAATTTGTATAGCTTAAAACGCTGATGCTTTCTTAAGATACGATTAGAGAAAGTTAATATTTTGATTCCAATAAAAAACAAAACAAAAAAAAACATACTTCCAAAGTATGTTAGAATAGGAATTTAACCGAATTTCAGAAATCTGTATTAATCAAATTAGGCCAGTCAATATCGACACAAAAAAAGGCAAGCATCGCAAACGCGCATGTATCTACGATTTTTTTGTATGTTGTTAGGATCCCTGAGAGTAGTTTATATCCAAGTTTGCAACCTTGAAAACCCTGTGATACTCCTGTGGTGTTCGAAAAACTGCGAAATTCGGGCACTTGTGTCAGTTTTGTCGAAAAAAACACCGTAAGGAAGCCTTTTTCAGGTATCGTCAGTCTATACTTTTATAAAGCAAACTAAATTTGCTAGAATTTGAGCCCAACTCGAGCTCTAAAGGTTCATGGTTGCGGAGATATAGCCACTCAAAGATGGGCAACTTTTTCCAAAAAGTGGAAAGTTATCGGTAGGGTGATGTTCCAAGACACGTACCGGCTAAACTAAAGGTTCTAGAGAACGATCATGAGAGAAGAAGTTGTAGAGAATTAAATTAGCTGCAATTTAATTTCAAAATGGTGCCTCTAGGCCTCATAGTTTCCTCAAAAACGAAAAAACAGTAAAATATCGGAATTTGGAAAAATGAGGAAAACATTGTACTGAATCATTTTGGTATGTAGTTCTTTAAAAACACGTGCAAGAATGTGAAGTTAACATTGTGATCTGGCCCAACATTGTTAACAAGGTGATCTGGCATCGCAATGATTCAGTCAGAGTCATTGTGGCTGGATACGTTAGTTACGTTTTCAACCACTTTGGTACAAACGTCGCTGTGGTGTTTGATGGATACCCACATGATGCATCTATGAGGAGCACATAATCAGCTGAAACCCTGGGACACTCTGCTTCTCTCTCCTGCAGTGAAATGTTGTTTGATGAATCAACACACATCAAAGTTCCCCAGGCAGAACTGCTCTCCAATGAATCTAACAAACGTCACTTGATCACCATGATGCGTACTGAATTTGAGAAGCAGGGTATCTCAAGAAGACGCCGATACTGATGTAGTGAGGACTGCACTCTCCAAGACCTCATCGTTCGACTAAGTTTTCATCATTGGGGAGGATGTCGACCCACTGGTCCTCTTCAACGGCTTAAGCTCCGTACAGACGAACGTGTACTTCCAGCAAGGCGGCAGAGTTGGGTCAGAGTGCGCTCACTATAGAGCAAATTCCTTCACATGTGGAGAAATGAAGGTTCCATTGAGGGATGGTTGTGTTCCTGCATGCCATCAGTGGGTGTGACACGACTTCTTCCCTTTTCTGGCAAAGCAAGATGAAGTGGTGCAACGTCCTCAAAAAAAACCCCCACTGGATAGATCTCTCCAGCATTTTTCTTGATCGAAACTCCAACCAGGACAAAGTAGGAAATGCTGGCGAGAAGATCTTGATGAACCTATACGGCGGAGATGCGGGAACGCTGAACACCCTGCGATACTCAGCATTTGTAAAATCAACAGCAACGGTCAAAGTCAACCTTGACCGCCTCCCCCCAACCGCAGAGGCCGCAAAATATCATTCGTGGAGGACCTACCACCAGGTGCAAAAATGGTTGGGGGTCGACAAAAACCCTTGTGATTGGGGATGGGCCACCAGCGAACACGGCCTCATGCCCATCAGAATGTGCGCAGAGCCCGCTCCTCAGACCCTGCTTAGAATGGTGGCTTGCAAATGCAATAAAGGGTGCTTAGGGTCGTGCACTTGCAGAAAGGCAGGGCTCGAGTGCTCTATCCTATGTTCCTTTTGCCAAGAACTCAGTTGCACAAGCGTCACCCCTATCGTCCTGGACGAGGAGAATGAAGATATGGATGACCCAACACTATACGACGACCAGCCTCCACCTCCAGAAAACGTCGTCCATCCTCCCACTCCCTTCATCCAGTCTGATCCAGACTGGATGAGACCCGTCACTTCCAAAAGGGCGAAGTTCTCAATTACTGCGGTGTTTATGCTTGACTGTTCACACAGAATTTTCTTGTTTACACTTTTGTTTCCGTTGTTTATTTTATGTTTACGTTTATTTGTTTAGTGTATGTTTATTTGAAGCCATATGTTACATCTACAATGTTAACTGCCCATTCTTGCACGTATTTTTAAGAAATACATACCAACATGATTCAATACAATGTTTTCCTCATTTTTCCAAATTCCGATGTTTTACTATTTTTTGTTTTTGAGGAAACTATGAGGCCTAGAGGCACCATTTTGGAATCAAATTGCAGCGAATTCAATTCTCTACAACTTCCTCTCTCATGCTCTTTCTCTAGAACCATTAGTTTAGCCGGTACGTGTCTTGGAAAATGACCCAACCTATAACTTTCCACTTTTTGGAAAAACTTGCCCATATTTGACTGGCTATATCTCCGCAACCAATAGACTTAGAGAGCTTAAGTCGGGCTCAAATTGTAGCAAATTTCATCTGCTTTACAAAAGTATAAAGTAAATGTACCCGATAAACGCTTCCTTCACGTGGTTGTTTCGATAAAACTGACACAGGTAGCACAGGGTTTTCAGGGTTGCAAACTTCGGTATAAACTACTCTCAGGGGTCCTAACAACATATAAAAAATCGTAGATACATGCGCATTTGCGATTTTCGATGCCTTTATTGACTGGCCTAAATCTTTTAAGGGATATTCTTAATATTTATTTTATAATAGTTGGCAAATTGAAAAACTTCTTACGAAAAGAATTCCTAAAATAAAAGATTTTTTATTGTTTAAAAGCATTACATAAAAATATTATTATAGTTTTCAGTTAAAATAACGGGAGAACATGTTTACAAGAAATGACCAAATCGAAATTAGAGCAAAACTAAATTAAAGTAATAAATCAAAATTTTTAATTAAAATTGAACCAAAACTTTGCTCCGTTCGGAAAACATCTGTTACATCCAGTTTTTTTAGAATATTCGTTTCTGTTTTAAGACAACAGTTTTATGATATCTTGTCATTCAGAACTAGTTATTAAGTTTTCTTAGTGAAGGATTGTACGAAATAGACTGTAGTTATTAAGACAGTAACGACAAATGTAGAGAAATAGAATTTACAAGAAAATGAAATGATAAAGAAAAATAAGTAAGTTACTTAATGGTGTAGTGATGTGATAGTTTTAAATTAGTTTAAAACTCCACAAAAAACTGATTAAGAGTCTAGATTAGCGTAATATCGTATATTGAACACCGAATATTATTCTCATTGGTTTGTGTTTCATACGTTGCCTAATTAAACTGAACTATTTAAAAAAAAGAATAATGCTGAAAAATTATAAATGAAGAAATCAAATACAGGGGTACCTTGACTTACTAGTGTCCCAACTAACGAGTTTTTTTGAGATATGAGCCGTCTCTCGGCCGATATTTTGCTTTGAGTTGAGAGTTAAAATTCGGGTTACGAGCCAGCTTCAAATACCCCACTGCTAGTTGGTGCAGCGAACACCACAACATCTGCCCATCTCGTTCTCTTTAAGGTAAATGCTGTTTCTTTGGAAAACGTCGTTTCTCCAACCATGGGTCCGAAGAAAGTGAGTGCGAAGGACAGTGCTAAGAAGAAGCGGATGATGTGCATTAAATTTAAGAAAGAAATTATCGAAAAACATGACCGGGGCGTGCGTGTAGTCGACAAGGCCAAGCATACGAGCGAAGCACTTCTACGAATCTGCACCTACTGTAACACCAATATAGAAACTCAAAGGGAGGTGAAACAGACCTCATTGGACAGGTTTTTATCGAAAACTCCTGCAAATGAAGTGGTTTAATGATGTTATAGTCTTAAATTACTTTAAAACTAAACATTGACCAAATTCTAGTATTTTCGAAGGTGATTGTGACTTGTACGTTCTGACACACATTCTTTTTCACGTTTGACGTCACCAGAAAAATCGGCAAATGTGTTTCCAGATTGATTACAAGGAAATAGTTTCTTATATATATATTCGGAAATAAATTAAAAGAAATAATAAACGCAATATCGTTAATTAAGCTTTGAAGGACTATTTTAAAAACAGTATGAAAAAATTTGAGTTAAGGTCGAAAACAACTTATTCCACGTCTTTAATTTCAGTTCATTTCACGAACAAGGGAAAGGAAAAAAAAATATAGAAATTGTTCTATTATTACTTTTTGACGAATTTCATTTTTCGTAAAACAAGTCAATCTTTATTAACAGATGTTTCAAATCGTTGAATCAATTCAGATGTTGACATACATTAACAAAAATTCTTGACAAAATAAATTTTAGTTAATTTTATTTTTAGTTTGACAAAGTTCTTTCGAATATGTTATTTGCAATGTTTTAATTAAACTTTTTTATCTGTTTAGTTTCTTAACATAAAAAGTTCAATTGAAATATTTGATATGACCTTATCATTTTATTCCATTGATGCAATGTATTTTTTTCTAAATAAAAATAGATATAACAGATCTTCAAAATCTTCAAATAAGGTAAAAGAACTAGTTGTGGATCAGGAACCAATTGCGGATCAAGTAGTTTACCGTCTTAATTAACATGCTTATCAACAGACGGCGCAGATATATAGAAACCCTATCCCATCATGAGCCTCGTTTTGGTATTACAGTTTGTTTGGAGTTTCAAGTGGAGCCATCCTGTGAATTTGTTAAATAATTTGTCAGAATTTCAAAAGAAAATTAAGGCGAGTTAGCCTGAAAATTATTTGTAGTTATTCTAGAATGGATATACGTTAGAATAATGTATTTATGATAGTACAAGGTTTAATATAACCGGGAAAAAAATAAAACATAGTGTTTTCTGCCTCTGGTCATGTTTGCGGGAAATTCTGCAGCCTTTTGTTCTGGCGGAAATTCAGCGGTTCGTGGGGTCCAATTGTGGATCAAACGTCACAATACAAATGAAGACTGTGAAAATGTACTAGATATTTTTTTATCGAACTGAGGTAATACAATATCAATTATAAGACCTTAATAAAGGAATAAATGCAAAAATGAAAATTATTTAGCTATTTCTCGTGGTGAAAACCAAGTTTATGCTTAGGCCGATCCACAACTGGTGCCTTTACCTTAAATAAAATAAATGTACAAAAAACAATACATTTATTAAATAGACAGCTGAATTTTCGAAAAGACATACATCTTTTCTTCTTCAAAGCAAGCAACAATAATAAGTTACAAACAAATAGAGGAATACGTTACATACGTATGACATTCACGAAATTATATTGTAACAAACAATACTTACAATGTGTTACCCTCCTAATTCTTCAATTATCACCGTATTCTTACAATTTGAAATTCTTCCCAAGAAATCTTAGAAGTATATTTAATTTAGAGGTTATTTTATCATAATTATCAACATAGCTTTTCATTGTGAAATTAGACTTGGTTTTTTAGTTGGATTTTTCGAGACTCTCTGTGCAGCTGTTTTATTTCATTTCCTAGTTCTCATTAACACTCGGGATATGTATTAAATCATATTAGCTGTAATATTATTCCCTTTTTTTCTTTTCTTTAAAAAAAAGCTTTGTTCATCAAGTATCATCATCGTAAATACTATTATCATATTCCCATTATTCAAGTTCATTAACATAATTTGTCATCAAATCAAAATTATATGATTGGAAATTTGAGGAAAAAGATATTGAAGTTTTTGTTAAAAAACATTAGAGAGTTTTTGCCATAACGTGATTTATATACGGGAAACGAAAATGTCACGTGAACGAATACGGCAACAACAATAGCGGGCTCTGTCATGAAGAGTTTTTGCCATAACGTGTCAGTGGACACGTTAAGTTAATAAACACGATGGAAGACATACTTCAGATCGCTGCATTTGGAGGCATTGACGATGATTTGTTTTAGGATCTAGTGTTACACAATCTCCTGAGAGAAAGAAACATTCAAGTTCGAGAAGAGGAACATCCAAGGTTGAGTTTAAATGAAAGGAATGATGAGGATTGTCGATTGTATTTCCGTTTCGAAAAAAAACGATATACAGCGACTAGCAGATGGCTTAAATTTACCAGCAATAATTGAAAATGAAATGAAACTTCGCGCAAGAGTATCAAGTCGTCATTCATGTTAAATCTAATTCTCTAAGGTTTGTCGGAACTCATGTTTCCTACCGTAAAGCGATACGCTATTCGAGACAAGTTAACGTATCACGTTACCGATATTTCCTCTACGGGACAGTGACGCATGCGCAGAATACCAGTCATGTGACTTTTGAGCTACCGTATAGAATAGCGAGTTGGGCAAAAACTCTCTGTTATCTGTAATGATTACGGTATTTCTAAATGTTTGTCTGTATCATTAAAATTGTAATAAAATTCGCAAATTTTTTAACAAAAGTTATTGTTACGTGTTTTATTAGCTTGTGCTTCATTGTAGTCTCTATTTGATGAGTTTGCAACGGCATTTAAGTAATTAAAATTGTATATATTAGTTAATAAGGTTGTGTGATCAGCTTGAGAAATAAAATCAAAATTTATTTTCTGAGTGTTTATAAGTTATAAGTTTTGTTATCACTGAGTTCAAAACAGAACTCTCACAGGGCTGGATTCTGAGTGAACTGGGGGAAGGGCTGTATGTCCTGGATATATTCTGGGTTAGTCCAGTTAATATCCCTGGGTATAAAACAGGCTAGCCCACTTTAACCCCGGATATAGACTGGGAAGTGGGTATATTCTGGACTTTAACACCGATTCTAGTTGTCATGTAACTGGTTATGCTGACTTAGGAATCTGGTTATTCACCAACCCTCCCTTTGCAGACGGCACGGTTAATAGGTTGTGGTTGATGGCTGATAAGACAATCAGTTTGTTGTCTGAAGTTGAAACAGAAATGTATTCACTGTTTGAAAGGGAATCAAGTTCTGATTCCCTTCTTCATCTGATGATGAATAGGTTTTTCTGTTAGCAATGTCTAGTAATATACTCGTAGTTTCAAAAAAAATAATAATAAAAATAAGAATCTAGAACTAGGCAAGAGAAATTGTTCCGGCGTATTCCTTGTACGATTTCAAAGCACAGTTTCGCTTAAGTCGAGGTAGGATACAAACAATTTGACTGTACTTTTAAGCAACACAACCAAGTAAAAAAAAAAACAAAAAAAAAAACATGAGATTTAATAGCAGTGTGATTGCTTAATTGATTGACTAAGTATAAATAACAAAACCAAATAAGAAAAAAAAGTATTTGGTTCGCCGGATATATGAAATAAAGAAGTGAAATAAAAGTCTTAATTGTAGAATAACAATAAAAACTCTGTAATTACATTTACAATAAAATAAAATGTAAATATTCATGTCACTCTTTAGTTGCATGCAGTAACATTCCAATTAGTAAAAGTAAAAAAAAGAAAAAAAATCAATTATAATGAACAGCTCCCATGTGACTGACTGCCTCATTCTAATGAATGAAAATAAATAAATAAATAAAATCGATAAAGTAAACAAAAAGTAAAAAGTTTTCATTATAACTAGTCGGCTACCCGTCGCTTCGCTCCGGAAGCCTCCGCCTATGTAACGGAAAACAACTTTATATTTATTAAAAAAACACACAAACACAAATTACATCATGTAAACTAAAACTAAAATTTTTTAAAATTTTTTAAAAATTTAATTTCTGATATTTCTATTCTGTCAATTCACGACTGTTTTTAGAACCAGCGTGTGAATCATATATCTATGATATATTTTTATTTTTTATGGAGATT
Source organism: Thereuonema tuberculata (assembly GCA_023159025.1). Taxonomy (NCBI): domain Eukaryota; kingdom Metazoa; phylum Arthropoda; class Chilopoda; order Scutigeromorpha; family Scutigeridae; genus Thereuonema; species Thereuonema tuberculata. The sequence goes on from JAFIDM010012231.1 coordinate 80,143,268, forward strand.
AGAATGTAGTCCTCGCGATCTAATGGCTAAGACGTCTGACTTCGGAGCAGATGGTTGCATGTTCAATTGCCGTTGTGAATTTGTAGAAATTATTTCTATTTTCACAAATTACAACAATTGCACCAGACAGACAGAGAAATAAAAAGCTTTTAGTAATATAGAAATAATTTTCAGGGGTTTTTGAGTTACAAAGACCATTGGTTTTTAAGTTACAAATAGTCATTTTTCAGTATTCTATCTTATAGAAACAGTGCTTCTTTCTTTCTTGAATCTCTTTTCTTAATGACAACCAATACCCGTGTGCAAATTGATTGATATAGATATTTGAAAAAGAGATATGTTGAGATGGATGTTTGTTAATATAGATGATGAATGAAGATCGTAGCTTGTATACGAAATTCATGGCGACGAATTGATTGTGATTATTCTTTCTAGTGAAGATAACCAAATTCTGATGACTTGTGACTCAAAGACATAAAGTTGTACGTGAGTGAAGACAACGTTCTCCAAATAGATGGCAATTTTATTTAAAGTCTGTCCTTGAGCTTTATTGATAAACATCGTGTACGAAGGCCTGATCGGAAATTGCTTTCTTGTGAAAGTAAATAGAAGTAGATTATCGTTTGGTTTCATAGACATCCTATGGATGAAAACAAAATATCCTTTGTGAGTTCCTGTTATAATTTCGGCTTCTATGAGATCATTATCGAATGAACGGCACTTAAGTTGAGTTCTGTTCCAGTGTCCAAACTTGGGATTGATTTTTTCCAACAACATTATTGGAGATAAAATCTTCAATGACAAACGATGTTGAGGAATACCGCTGAGATTCAATGAGTTCAGTTATTCAGGCAGACAGAGATGTTCGTGTTGTGGATTATCAGAAGTATCAATTTTATTCTCACTTAAACACTCTCCAGTCTCACCTTGTATTCTTTGACTTATCACTCGATTGAAGTTATCGACAATCTCGTTCTTTGGTAAGTTCTTAACTTTGACATGATTCCAGGTATTTGAGTTACAAATAGTGTTTTTCAGTAATCTATCTCATAAAAAGAGTGCTTCTTTCTTTCTTGTCTCTGTTTTCTTTAGTCCAACATCTGCCGTGTACACGCGCTTATTTTTCAATATCGCATAGAATTTGGTTAAGGACGAATACTTAAAATACTGCAACATTTCGGCAATTATAGTTCTAATTGTCAGTTTCGAATTACAAATAAACTGACGGATGGGAAATAAATAAACAATCTTGAAATTCAAAAAAAAAGGTTGAATATTCCTTATTGATGGGGGAAGGGGAAGGAGAGATAAGTCAAAAAGCAATATGAAGAGAGTAGTAGTCCCCATGGCCTAATGGATAAGACGTCTAACTTCGGATCAGAAGGTTGCAGGTTCGATTACTGTCGCGGTTGTTTCATTGTAAACATTATTTCTATTTTCCATTCTCACTGAAAATAGCTACGGACATACAGAGAAATAAAAGATTTTAGTTATATAGATTGATACTTTTCAGTGGTTTCTGAGTTACAAAAGTATTTTTTCAGTATTCTAGCTAATAGAAGTACAGCTTCTTTCATTTTTGACTCTCATTTTTATAGTAATTGTCACTTTTCAGTGACGTTTCAGTTAGAAATATTGATGGTTTTT
>JAFIDM010012231.1:80144924-80184593 GCA_023159025.1 Thereuonema tuberculata
TTTGAGCTGCAAATAGTTATTTTTCGGTATTCCACCTAAAAAAAAAAAAAAACTGCTTCTTTGTTTTTGAGTCTCTTTTCTTTGCTCCAACAACTACCGTGTGCACGCATATATTTTTCAATATCACATAGAATTTGGTTAAGTAGGAATATTTAAAATATTGCAACGTTTCGGCAATTATAGTTCTAATTGTCAGTTTCGAATTACAAATAAACTGACTTTTGGGAAATAAATAAACGATCTTGAGATTCAAAAAAAAAGGTTGAATACATTCCTTATTGATGGGGGAAAGGAAAGGAGATATAAGTCAAAAAACAATATGAAGAGAGTCGTAGTCCCTGTGGGCTAATGGATAAGACATCTAACTTCGGATTAGAAGGTTGCAGGTTCGATTCCTGTCGTGGATGTTTAATCGTAAAATTATTTCTATTTTCCATTCGCACGGAAAATTGCGTCGGACAGACAGACAGACAGACAGACAGACAGAGAAATAAAAGATTTTAGTAATATAGATTTAGGATTATCATAAGCAGTATTCTGTTTATATTCTTATTATTAGATTTTAAAAAAATCTACATAACTGAAACATGTTCGCCAGATTGATTGATATTGCATTGATGCATTCATATCGGCGCTACGAACAAAGAACGTTACGAATATGTTAAAGCGCCCCAGCTCGGATGTGCGGTTACATCCAGGCAACTGTGGTTACTACAACCGGGCATCTGGTTCCATTTCATAGACTGGTTGCTGGTTGGCTGGAATGACCGGTTGACTTTATAGACGGTGGGATTGCAACGAGGATAAGAACCACAACCGCGATTATCGTTTATAGACGCATCCTTTTATCATAGGTTTTAAATCATGGCAGGTTTTCTTGAAAATAATAAGTTTCGGATTCGAAATCGAGGAGGTTACAGTTTATATGGAATGTCAGATCAATAAACTTACTTTTTACTTTTCAGGAACATATTTAGAGAGAATGATTGGTATACAGTGAAGTCTCACTTATATGAAACATTCAGTTATACGAAGAATTTCTCATTCCCCGGCGAAATCCCTATAGTCCTATATGTAATTCACTTATACGAATAATTTTTGGTTCCCACTCACATTCGTTTAAGTGAGACTTCACTGCATATAGAATTTCGTTTAACAGAGCTATTCCAGGCATACGCGGGAATCCTTTCCACGGGATCCCAAGAACAGTGGTAAACAAAATTATAATTACTGTGATATCCGAACTGGAGGGGCTGGTGAATGAAACGCGTATTTTCATTAAAAACTCTGTATGCAAACATTAATTAATCGCAATGTAGTCTTTTGGTAAGATCGGAATATGGATATTAAATGATATAAGATATAATTTATTCTTTTTTAATTTATTCTTTTCTCTATCAATCAATTCAGTTTATTCAAACATCTTCAATTGTGTAATTAAATTCTTCGACCTTTGTACTCCGCGATTTCTTCTAAAATCTCATGGAAATTTAGAATTTTTGATTCTTCACTCTCAATTACGACAATTGCCAAAGATTGTTAAATTCAAGAAAGCTTTTTGTGATTAATTCTAGGAAAAATCAACAGCAGTCACTGGAATTCTCGGATAAATCCGAAGAGCGATGTAAAGGTTCATAAACACAATACCGCAAAACAGCAAACAGTGCACCATTCTTTTAAGTTTACTAAAATTAACTATTAAGGCAAATAAAAAAAGTAGAATGTACCTTATTTAAAGAAATAATAAAATATAATAAATTTAAAAACTCTATTTTTGCTTGTATTTATAAAAGTGTCCCACTTCCGTTTGGTAAAATTATGTTCTCCTAATTCTATAATCCTGATCACACTACTGTTTAAAATGTCTTCATTTATCTTACCATCATTATCTGCTGCATCTGGAATATCTTTTCGTGCATCGTAAATGGCGTCTGAATGCTTCGTATTGCGTTTACTGATTCCATGTAAATTAATTTTGAATTTTTCGGCATTTTTACATTTTGGGAATTAAGGATTAGATATTAGCTGGTCTACGTTAAATTTAAGAGCTATGTTATTTGGGACCAAAGTTTTCTGAATAAAAAATAAAGAGTTACAAAAACTGAATTATAGAATTCTCTATAATGGAGAAAGTCTTTCAGTAGTTCTATTGGTAGTTATTCGCTATTGAATTCATCTTGATCGAAGACTGAAATATTCTTTATAATTAATAAGATTTCTATCATTGATTGTAGCTATTACATAGAGTATCATGAAATATTTGTTTTTCAGAAATGCAGTAGGAACCTTGAAATTTTCTAAAGTTTTTTTGGTAAAATAGTATTACAGAAACAATGCATTAATCCTAACAAAGTAAAAACTCAACATCTTATTGTTATAATAATTACAAGTTTAAATAATGGATGAATTGATTTATAATTGTTTTAATATTGTTTTAACAATGTGATAATTGTTATCTATATTCGCTGAGTCGTTTTCAATTTTTTTTTAATTGTTTCGTTCATATAAATACATTATTTTAAGAGCAGTTTTTTTTTTGCAATCACGTCGCTTCTGATTTAGTTGGTGCAGTCTTGGTAGTTGTTGATTTGTAACTGCAAAGGTTCTCAACAATAGACATTTACAATAAAACAATAGAGATTTACAATAAAACAGTGGTCGACATTAAATTTGAATTAGTTGACATACACATCATAACATGGCATGACATAAACATAAACATCATAACATGACATGACATAAACATAAATATTAACATCACATTACAAAACACTAATAACTCAAGAAAGTTACAAAAGGTTGGATGTGAGGAAACAAGCCTAGGGAGATGTTCAAAGAGGGGCCACTCTTCTCGGAAATGAGATTAGGGCCGCATCATCCCACCAACACAAAGTTACAAAAGGTTGGGTGGTGAGGGTAACAAGCCTAGGGAGATGTTCAATGGGGGTCGGCACTCTTTGCCTTAAGGCGATTAGGGCCGCATCATCCCAAAAGATTTGAACTAATTTGATCAGGAGACAGATCGTGATTTTTCAATTTAACTTTTATAAAAAAAAAATCAAAAGAAATTATTATATCAAGAATGAAATATATAGACGAATCATGAGGATTTAGATAAAAATAATACTTAACCGTAAAAATAATGTAAATCGTAAAAAAAAAAAGCTCACAGAAGAATTATAATTATTTTTTTTTAAGGTTAGTAATTGCTTTGTAAATAGTTTCTAATTTATAATCACTCGTCATTGTGATTTAGTTTCTGCAATCTTGTTGGCTGTTGCTGATTGATTGTTCAGCAAGGTCCGATGTTTCTAAGAGCAATGCAGTCTTGGTAGTTGTTGATTTGTAACTGGAATAGTTCTGGGACCTCAACAATAGACATTTACAATAAAACAGCGCTCGACATTAAATTTGAATTAGTTGAAAAATAGTAAAGTTCATTTTGGGCTCTATACATTTACAATAAAACAGCGCTCGACATTTAATTTGAATTAGTTGAAAAATAGTAAAGTTCATTTTGGGCTCTATTTAAAGCTATGGAAATGGGCTAAAAACTCTTTACATCCCAGGCGATATTTCGTGATCCTAAACTTCTTCATGCCTAATCTCCGTAGGGAAAGGGAACCACTTCCCTCTTCCAACACACAACAATTGCAAAAATAAAATGAAAACAACAAACAAATTCTAAAACGTGCTAACAACACTAACAATTAACAGCAAATACGTGCTAACAAATAAAGGATATGCCTAATAGTTCATACTCTTTCTTAGACTGGAACATTTCTTCTTCTGAAAATATCAATCCAAAGTCGTCTTCATCTTGAGAAAATCCACTCTTAAATTTAAACACCAACTCTTTCTAACTGTCTAATTAAAATCCAAATCAAATTTAATCACAGTCCAAATCAAATTTAATTATTTTAAATTCAAATAATCATCTAAATATCTCCCGTATTTCCTCCATTTAGAAAATCTTGGTCGAACTTGACGTCACCTTAATATTTACATCTTAATAATAAGCAAACTTCAAAGCCTTTATTAAAGTGTTATTTTAAATTTTAAAGGCTTTGAAGTTTATTCTCTGGAAATGGGCTTTCCTATGATGTACATTATTATTATATACCGGAAAAAAAAAGGTTTTATTTGAACTTTTTGTTTTTGAAAAATCTCCAAAACACCATTTTTGAAAATTTTCAAAAAAATATAAATTTTAAGAAATAAATAAAAAAGCTTTTGGAAGTCCCTGTGCAAAATTTTAGTATGGGACGATGATGGGATCATAGTAAAAAAAACAATTTTCCTTTGCGACTGTATTGAAATTTCAGATGTTGTATCCTAGTTCAGGCAATATACTTACATATATGAATTTTAAAACTGTTTACATCCACTTCAATGAGTTGTATTGATATTAAAAAAATAAAAAACATAAGCCTAATAGAATTTTAAAGATTTAATTGATGCCTTATTTACAGACAAATGTCATTTCGGGAAAAAAAAAACAAGATAGGGATAGCGATTAGTAAACCAATCACAATGCTTCGCAACGCCTTCTGATACGTATAAGAAAATATAATTGATTTTGCTTTAATTTCTTTATTATTATAAATGTGATTGCTGCGAATGCAAATTGCGATTATTGTGATTGTTGTTCAGCTGTATTATAACTGTGATTGTTACGAATACAAAAGGCGCAATTGTTGCGATTATTGCGATTAATGATAATGATATTTTAATGATACTAATGATAATACTAGCAAGAAATTACTTGTAAGCCTAGGTTATTTTTTTTTTAATTTTTAAAAAAATAAAAAAAAATAATATAAATCCTTACTGTATCTTGTCTGCTATGTTATTAATTCATGCAAATTAAATCTGAACTATAATTTAAATTTTAACTATTATTATAATAGTAATGTAAAATGATGTAAAGGAGGGGTTTAATGATGTATTTTTTTTTCTAGCAAAGATACAAATACAATTGACTCAAAACTTTTCGAGGCTTTTATTATAATAAAGATATATTATCACGTATTTCATCGGTTAAAAGTTCACACAGTTGCATTAATAAATAATGCATTAGCCTATTCTTAATAAGTTCTATCAATAATCTTCATAGTAAATTCCTCTTCACTATAAAGTCGGTATTTAGATACACCATGTATCCCTGATTTGAAATACATCTGCGTAATATATAAACAAAATATTGAAGCACTATAAATTAAACATTCATTCTTCTTTCTTTCATAATACGATATAATAAAAGAAGCACAATATTTACTTCAATAAAAATTATTGGCTAAAACGGAGAAGAAGGTACAAGCCAATCGCAGTGTTCGGAAGGATACGTGGCGGAGCGATCCAAACCGTTGGTTCCATTAATTAGCCTAAGAAACAACTTACATGCTAATGAGGTCCGAAGGACCGAATTCATTGATTCAGATTATCTGTAGGTTCCGTTAAGTTAGGTCTGCTCAGCTGCAGGATGTATCTTTTGGTAAATTTCGAAAAAATTTTGGCCCTTTCTAATTTTTTTCCGATTCGGAAAATAGTTCTAAAAGCGGCCATTACCTCGAAGGCCTGTACCCTCATCTCCGGTTTCACCAAATTATTTCAGTAGCACTACATAACGGCTGAAGCACAATTCTCGAACTTCGTAGTCCACTTAATTTTTACGTGATACCGTAGTGAATTAATCTTCACACTATAGAATTCACTTAAAATGATATACACGCTATCTTTGAATGTTTATGTAAATGCCTTTCGACGGTCAACTTTTCACTATTTCACGAATCGTTATTTCTTTACTTGAGAATTTTTTTTTTTTTTTTAACTACTCATGTGATGCGGACATCTTGGCTGTAACATTTCTCATGCAGCGGTCTTTCTTTTTTTCACTTATTATTATAATGAATGTACTTACAATCCATAAATACAGTCTTGATTATTCAATGACTTGGATAAACATTCAATTATATTGGAACATGTCGATTCTCTGTTCCCTTGACTGAGGTTCACTCCGCTTGAGCTCATTTGTCTTCTGCCGAGATGCTTCACTCTCCGGCTTCTTCAAAGGGTTGAACCGAGGCAATCAGCTTCGCTCTGTAACTTTTTTTTTTCAAACCAGGCTACGTCATATTCATATCGTTTGTTTTATATCCAAAGTCCTGTGACGTCTTACATCAAATTAATTCTTCAAATTTATTACGATTTATTTGAAGATCACTTATTAAATTGCGCTTGAAGCCAATTAATTACTTTTTTTTATTCAGTTTATTTATTCATTTGGCATTAGAATCTATTTTCAATTAATTAATATTTATTGGTACAAAATAAAGTTAATATAAATTAACTAACAATATTAAATACTGTATTTACATTAGAACTCAAATTTAACGTGTATAGATTATAACTTGAAATCAAGACAATGACACACAACTAAAAATTAAAAGGATATATATTTACACTTTAAAAAGGACCGGTTTCGCTACATTACATACTAGCTTTCTCAACCAAATCATAAAAGAACAAATTAGTGCTTAAATACATTTTCAAATCAGCGAAGGAGTTATATAAACCAATCAGAATTTATAAATTTAAAAATTTCTACAATCAATCAACCACTTGATAGAATTCACTGCCACATGACGACGTCTTCCACCACGTAAGCCTTGCATTACGATGCTGGTTCCTCAACTGCGTCATAGTCACCCAGAAACGGAAGAACGTAAATCTTTAGTAAAGATATCTGGAAAAAGAAAAAAAAATGCGGGGGGGGGGGGGGATTTATCTGTACTATTTATGGAAACCATAATCCGCTACAGATTGAATGGACAAAATTTCATTGTAACAGTAGGACGTGATAATAATAAGTATCGACTCGGCGCATTTGCGACGGAAATGACTTTGTTCAGTAAATAAGATACGTGGGTTATTGAAATGATTTGATTGTTAGATTCAATGTAAGATTATCGACTTGCATACATTAAAGCTTTTATGGTAATAGAGAGTTTTTATTGATTAGTTTATTTTTTTATTTTTATTGATTTTTCATTACTACAAAGTAACTATTTAAACGATATCATGGCCAGTTACAGCAACACCAAACAAGAACCCTTTTTTCTTGTTTGATTGAGAGATATATTGTAAATAGAAAGAAAAAAAAATCTTTTATAAAACTAAGCTTAAAGCTGTTTCTTTGAAAGGCAAGATAATTTTTTGGAATAGAAGCTCGCACTTCGGTGCGAACCGACCACACACACACACATACGATTTGTATAGAAAATTTAAGCAAAAAATTTAAGCTAACCACAATGCATACAAATTTAAGACAATGTAAAATTACAATTCAACAATCTTGTAATGAATTCTTCATAATAATTGGAAAAAAAAGTATATTGAGATTTTGAAACTAGCAGCTAAATGATCACTATTTCGTTTTGCCAAAAAATAAGTAGACAACATAAAATCAAAAACTATTCTCCGAAGATCCTAATGTACATAGTATAAGGAGATTACCAAAATTGCACAAAAAGAAAGACATAAATAATATGCACAAAAATTGATCAATTATAAATTTGTAGGAACAGCCACTCAATAGAAATATCTAATTATAGATTTCCCCAAAAAATTCCTCAAAAAACAATTCAATACATAAAAAATGGGGTAGATTTTTACAAAAGAAAAAGACAAAAAAAGACAGTACTAAAGACAATTCTTCTATTTCTTTTGATGTAAGAGAGTTGTATACTCCTTAACACTTGAGCTTATGTTATTACAAAGATGAATGAACAGTTGACAACAGTTTTACAAAGAAGTAAAAAAAATGATAAAAAAAAATAATTGGCAATGATTAACCTACCAATCACAATTTGTTAATCAAAGTATATATAAAAAAAGCAATCAACAAAATTTGCAATAATAATTGTGTGCTGCTTGTTCTGGACCATGGTAATTAAGTAATTAACAAAACTGACTGCCACAACACACATTGATTAGCCTAAGGCCAATCTTTTCGGGGAATAAATAACATGGTTAGCACTAATTGTACGCAAAATAAAATGAGACATACAAGATTAAATATTTTATTAACAATAGAAAAATAAACAATAAATCTAGATATGGGATAGTACATAAGTTGATCTCCAGCTGAATATCAAACACATAATTAATAACATTCATTTTTTTTAAATCCCAAACATTAGACAAAATTTATTACTAAAAAAAAATTAAACCAAACGTAATGCATTTATATTTACGATGCTAGATTTATTATTATATTAAAAAGAGGGAAAAGGATTAACGCAAATCAACAGCCAATCAAAATGATAACAAAACCAAAGAATGAAACAATTAATTCTCCCGATTAAAGTAAATTTAACTAAAATACTTAATTATACATTTACTTCAGTTCATCTCTAAATCACTAGATCCAATCTTATCCCTAAGTGAAAACGATCATTTATAGACCTGCCACGACTCACGACTACCCATTAACAGCATATAACTTTGTTAGATATGTTCTGTTTATTATATACCTTGTTATCACAAACGTTCACTTTATTTTTTTAATTATGATGAGAATTCGATCTTACTATTCCTCATTTCAAAACAACACTCAAATGGAAATACACTCTAGATTTCTTTTAATCTTTCATGGCCCGAATCCTATTTCTTTGAGGCAAAACTTACTGTCAGGGATCTCCAAGTAATTCTTCTGGTGAAAGGCTTCCCTAACCCATCATATTGATATCCATCATAACTCAGGCCCTTCATCTTTTCACTGACCGTAAATGTTTTCTGAATTGTGTGGTGGGCAAGAGAGCTAAAGAATCTCAAAATCTCATTTTTAAAGGTTCCCCCAACCCCAAAATTAAGCTTAGTAATTGGCTGATTGATTTGCCCACAACCTCTTACAGGTGTGAGCTCAACTAAAAAATAAAGGGCCTGTGCCCAAGTCAAAACGAACGTCATCTTAATCCTCAGCAGAGGTTGAACTTTAGGGTTTCTCACAATTCAAAATGAAAAAAAAAAGGATTATATTTTTCCCTGAAATAATAGGGCCTATATATTTTAAAAAAATGAATTTTACATTATTTGATATAATATAAATTTAAGTAATATATATGATTAGTTTACATTTATTTCACTAGTCTGTAGAAATAATTAGACTGGTCTAACAATAATACAATAAAAAACATGAGAAGTGCTACACTACAATCCCCAACATAAAAAATGTAAATATGAGAGTGATTCAACAAATAAGGTTACCAGACATCTCACTGCGTAAATTTACTTAACTTTTACAGATGCGCATAATCCAGAGTATCGTCCTGATACATTTTATGTTTCCACTTACAAGGGATGTGTGTGACCTCGAACGCTGAGAGCATTGTTTTGCACTGTAAGTAAAGAAATTCCATTCCATATACAAAACAAACATTATCTTATTAACAAAAAAAAAATAAAAATAAAATTTTATCTGTGAATATTATACATATATAAAGGCCATACCAAAACAAAACTTTGTTTTTCTAAATGAAAGCGTATCAAGATCAAATCATAAATACAGAAGACTATGAAAATATGTATGAATTATTTGCTTGTAAAAGCCTATTGGAGTCTCCTTAATTTTAATACTTCTTTACTTAAAATATAGTTGATAAAACAATATATCCTTAATTTTAATACTTCTTTACTTAAAATGTAGTTGATAAAACAATATATGATATTTATGAAAAAAAATCAAATTACATCTAAGATAAACCTCATTGTTTAACCTCAGAGTTATAAAATTACTGTTCTACGCCTCCAGAACAGTACTGTTCTACTGTTCTACTTTTTTTTCCTTAAGAATGAAAAAGTACTCCATGGAAGCATCTGCTAAGACAGATGTTCCCAAACTTTTTACCTCTAAGCCGCCCCCCCCCCCTCCCTTCGACAACAGAAAATACTGTCAGGCCCTCTCAAACAGCCGATTCCGTCGATCACCATTGAGTAAGATGACAAACTATACCCTCCCTGTCATAAGTGATATGTCAGAAGTCACTGCATTCAGCTGTGCATGTACAGTGCTGCCTGGAAGAGGATGTGGACGCTAGCGAGCTATCAACGCTGTCTCTGGCATACCCATTTTATAAGTGCTAGTGAAGAGAAGTAGTTATTTGAAAATTCATGAAAATTGAAACTTGTACTCATGAGAAGTTTTATCTATAAGTATTTTTATTTTTTGTTATTTTTCTAATTCATTTAGGGCAGTTTTAATTTTTATCTGTAAAAAAAGTATGCTGCACCCCCGCTCAGAAGTCTTGCCCCACAGTTTGAGAACCACTGTGCTAAGATGTGTGCAATTTCGTTAGAAGCCTTCATATGTACACTTTACTGCCTTTCAATAAAAGAAACAGTCAGCTAAAAAGAAAATAAAAGAATAAATTGAACTAGAATAATTTCTTACTTATTACATTACAAAGGATCTCGGACGGAGATAGGGGAGTTTTTTATGATTATTTTTGCTTCAGATGGGTATCATGATTCACTTATACCTGTATTAATGACATCGGCTTTGCTACATATGTATTAAACGAGAGATCCTCAGACTGGCTCTTCCTCGATCTGCTGGTGAGGCAGTAGTCTCGGTATCTATACTACTTATTGCTTTTGAGGATACAACTGTTATACCTTAGTTATAAATATTATGTCAATAGTATAATATGGAATAGAAAGCATTGATGTAATATTATTAATTTTCACTAAAGCCGAAGTAGTTTTGTTAAATAGTTTTGTTGTTATAACATTCGAATGCCATAAAACAGTTCTTCAGTTAAGCATTTGATGTGAGTATTGTACTATTTCCTATCTTAAGAGTATTACTGTTTTTAGATTTTGGTATTTGTAGATTCATTCTAAGGGCCAATTTGCATAAAGGCTAAACACTGAGGCATACAGAAGAACTGAAGAATAATGAATTGATTAGCAACAAATTTTGAGTTTATTGTCTAATCCTTACAGACAAGTTTAATGCTTTTTTTTAGTAAGTTGCTTATATGGACAATTAACATTGAGATCCAAACTACTGCACATTGAAACAAATCAAAAGGGAATCATTTATAGCAATTTTATATCGGAGGGTTTACTGTAATTATATACATTTGGGTTTATACATTCATCTGAAGGATATTAAGATGAATATTAAAATGTAATATTAATTATATGCCCAGTAGTATTAAATTAAGTAATTCAAGAACAAAGCACTGACATGACATCTTATTTCATATTTAATAGTTTATGACTTTGAAAATAAAATGAAGAAAACTAATACAATGACTGAAAAATTTAACTGCATGGTTGTGACTTAAAAAGAAGTGACTAGATTGGACAATACTTGTTTAATACTTGTGACTTGGGCTTCGTGATTAATTAAAACAGGATGGAAACACTTCGTTAAAGGTAATGAACCTCGTTGGGTATTTCTTCCTTGTCTAGTAATATTATTGCTTACCTCAAGAGTTCACTGCTGATAGTAAATCTTCATGACAGCGAAGGCCTGGAGTTTTAATCATTGAAAAGCTATGATCCTCAAATTGTCTACAGATTTGTTTTACAAACCATTTCTTGTCTCCTTTATAGTGTTCTTAAGTAAGAAATTATTTTAGATGAATTTCTTTTTTTTTCTTCCCAGCTTACTGTTTCGTTTATTGAAAGGACAGCAAAATCTATATACAGTGAAACCTCCGAATAGCGGACAGTCACGGGACCGGAAGTTTAGTCCGTTATTGTGTGGTTTCCGCTATTGGGGAGGACTATCTTTTTTTCAATTTTTAGCTTATAGCATGTCATTTAATGAAAAATTACGTACAATCTTAAATTTCTACAATTAACATTGCCCTATGAGAAAATATGAACAATTGCAAACTGTTTACTATTTTCCTTTTTAAATGAATGCTAATCCATTAGTATTTCTTAAAATAATAACAAAATTAATTACAGTATTAATTTTGTCATTATTTTTAGTAAGACAAACGGATTAGAAAATTAATTTTATTAACTAAAGTAATCAGTTAACAGAGTTTGACATTTCTTTTTTGCATTGAAAACATGTTTCTCAATATGAATATTTAAATCGTTTAACTTTGCAAGGCCTTCAGAGTTCCCTTTGCTTCCAACGCCTTTTCTTGCAATATTTGCCCACTAATGGGAATGTTTTTTGCTCGTGCAGCGCAAAACCAATCGAAGACAATAGAGTCGATCGCACTTGTCTCCGTTTCCGAACTTTGATGTGTTTGGAGTTTTCGTTGGAGTTCGTGATCCATAATTTCAAAATTTCATCTGAACATTTTTGTCATCACCAAATGGATGCTTGTAATAATCTAGCTCGATTTGGGCTCTTCTTGATCTAATTAATGAAAATGTAGGAATTTTTTAAATTTAATAAATGTATTTAGCTTAATTGAAATATATAATTATTACGTATTCATTATATATTCATATAAAAATATTTAAGCAATATTACCGAACTTCATCTGATTGAAGTGATTCTTCTACTGAATCGCTGTCGATTTCTTTGAATTTTCTTTTTCTATCAGATTTAGAAATCTAACGTAATGGTAAAATTATTTTAATATTAGGGATAAATAGATATATAGGCCAAATAAAGATGTTACAATAGCCTAATTTTAATAAATAAATAAATACCATGGTTTTATGGAAGATAAAACTTTTTAAAAACACAAATTGCCTTTATCTAGTTTTTGTTAGTCACAATATTGGGAATAAATTTTGATTGAAATTTTACAAGGACTGTAAATTCTTTTTTTAATTTTTATTCTACAAACTGCAAAATACTTTTATTATCCAAATGATAGTACAGTTGTGATTTTCGCTAACAAATCTAATAATGTAGCTTAATCTTCCTCACATATGCCTACTATGAACTTAATAGCATAAGGAAAAACGAGCTAAGCCTAGTTATGTTTTGCTTTGTTACCTTATGGTGCTGAAAATAAGAATTTTTTTGTCACCTGCCGAAAATATGTCATTAAAAAGAAAACAACAGAAAACTGAAACTCACAATAGGAATATGCAAAATTTCTGATCAATTGTTTGGATTTATCTTACAAGTTGTAGACTGGCATAAGAGTTACTAAAAATAAAGAAAATATTAAATAATAATAATAATAATAATAATAATAATGAATGCATTAAGCGCCGATGTCAGAATCAGAAATTTTCTTCAAACCAAGGGCTTTTCTATAGACTTGGTTAATAAGAACGAGGCAGGTCCACTTCGTGAGATACCTGATAGTGAAGACATTAAATCTTTCTGGGAAGGCATTTGGTCCCAAGGAGAAAATTATAATGATCAAGCTACTTGGCTTTCAATGGTGGAGGACACGTTTCCTGAAATTCCGTTAATGGAGTCAATACATGTTGAGCTTCGAGATGTCAAAGAGGCCATTAACAGGACCAAAAATTGGAAAGCGCCAGGTGCTGATAACATCCATAACTTTTGGTGGAAGAGATTTTCATCCGTTCATTTATTTATTCAGCAAGGTTTTTAATGAGGCTTTATATCACCCAGAGAGCATGCCGAAATTTTTCACCACCGGGGTTACTTCCTTGCTTTATAAATCTGGTGATCCAAAGAATACTAAAAATTATAGACCTATCACATGTTTACCAACCATCTATAAATTACTCACTGCTATTTTTGCACAGAAAATTTATTCACACTGCCGCGAAAATGACCTCCTACCTTGGGAACAGGCAGGGTGTGCAAAAAAACTCCTTTGGTTGTAAGGACCTATTAACTATTGATGCTATTTTGTTAAAGCAAGTGCAAGATAAACACCGCAACCTCTCAATTTGTTACATTGATTATAGAAAGTCTTTTGATTCGGTTCCGCACTATTGGTTAATTAAGGTTTTGGAAATTTACAAATGTGACCCATCTATAGTTAATTTCTTACGCTTATGTATGTCCAGTTGGTCTACGACTGTTAAACTAGGTAACACGTCTGTTCCTCATGTGAAAATAGCTAGAGGTATTTTCCAAGGGGGGACTTTCAGTCCGCTTTGGTACTGCTTGGCCCTTTCTCCTTTCTCTACTCTTCTAAATAAAACAACTGCTGGTTACAAGATGGATGTAAAGAACAAAGAATGTCAAATTACCCATCTCATGCATTTGGACGATATTAAGCTTTTTGGTGGAATCTCTTCCAAATTAAATAGCTTAATTGAAACGACAAAATTTTTTAGCATGGACATTAAAATGGAGTTTGGGTTTGACAAATGTGGAGTTGTTACGATTAAAGAGGAAAGCAGGATAATTCGGGGAATTCGGCCACTGACACATTAATCAGGGTTTTAACATCGCAAGATACATATAAATATCTTGGTTTTGATCAAAATTCAAAATTTTGTCACACTAAATTGAAGGAGCATTTTAAGAAAACTTATATTGAACGACTCACCAAATTACTCAACACTAAGCTAAATTCTATAAATTTAATAAGGGCGATTAATAGTTGGGCTGTGCCTACGTTAAGCTACAGTTTTGGAATTCTGAAATGGAGTATTTCTGATCTTGAAGCCTTGGACAGAAAGACTAGGACATTACTTACCAAATTCCGAATGCATCATCCTAAATCTTCAGTTGACCGTCTGTACATACCACGAAGAGAGGGAGGTAGAGGATTATTAAACATTTCTAGATTATGCCAAACACAAGTACAAAAACTTAAAAGAGACTATTTCTTAAAATCTACAAAAGTTTATCTCAATTGCATTGCGTCCATTGACAATAACTACACTCCTCTAAATTTATGTCAGATAAGAATGCCATATACTCCAGTTTCTCTTGGGGATATAATACATACCTGGAAAGAAAAAAGTTTACATGGGAAATACCTCACAATGTTAAACGAAGAACAGGCGAGTAAGAGTCTTTCGATACAATACCTAACGAGTGGATACCTTCACCCAGAAACGGAAGGATTTATTAATGCCATTCAAGATCAGATAATAAGCACAAAAAACTATCAGAAGTTTATTACCAAAACATTGGACGACGACTCTTGCCGAAAGTGTCATTCAGCTTCGGAAACTATAGATCACATAATTGGAGGCTGCTCGATGCTGGCAAATTCATATTATTTGAATCGACACAACCAATTTGCTAAAATTATTCACCAGCAATTAGCTCTCAAATTTGGAATTTTCACTTCTATAAGTACAAATTCTGTAATAAATTCCGTACTTCTATAAGTATAAGCCGGATCCAGTTCTTGAAACGGAACGGTATCTCTTCTACTGGGATAAACCGATTGTTACTGAGAATGCTGTTGACTTCAATCGTCCGGATATTGTTTTGGTTAATAAAGTGGAGAAACAAACTTCAATAGTTTCTGTCCCACTGTCCCAAAACATTTCCAGAACTGAAATTGAAAAATATACAAAATATGAAAATCTGGCGATTGAAATACAGCGACTATGGAAGCAGCAACGAATTCAAATAGTACCATTGGTGATATCGGCGACCGGAATTGTCTCAAAGCATTTTATTGATAATTTAGAAAAAATTGGGCTGCAACAAAATCTTATCAAAAATATTCAGAAAAGTGTATTATTACAAACATGTCATATCACCCGCAGGTTTCTACAACAGATGGCTTGAGATGAATTTCTCCGCCTACAAGGCTTCCGGACTTTGTCTGAGATAAACACATGCATAAGAATAAAAAATAATAATAATAAAAATAACACGCGGGAAGACTACGAATTTGGAGGGTTATGAACTGGACCATGGGTTGGCCATCCAATCCATGGAAGAGGGAGAGACCTACAAGTATCTGAGTTTCCAGCAAGCGTGCATCATTGACAACGCAAACATCAAAAATGCACTCAAGAACATATATCGTGCTCGCATTCACAACATCCTCAAAACACAACTCAACGCCAGAAATAAAATTAGAGCCATCAACACTTTTGCCATCCCTACACTAACATATTCGTTCGGCATAATTCACGCACTACATTCACAAAACACAACATGCATCACCCCAAGTTCGCTACGGAAAGGATGACTGTTCCCCGCAAGGAGGGAGGCCGAGGACTCATCAACCTCATCACCCTATACGAAAAACAAGTACACACACTTAGGGAACACTTCCACCAAAGAGCACAACACTCCTTGCTACACTCAGCCATTGTCAAGGCTGACACATGAGACGATGAGACGTATGAGACGATCGACCACATAATATCAGGCTGTCCCGTTCTCTCCCAAACAGACTACCTCCACCGACACAATCAGGTCGCGTCGATCGTTCATCAACAGCAAGCACACAAATACTCACTTATTGAGAGCACGGTCCCGTACTTCAAATACATGCCACAAAGCGTATTAGAGTCATCATCACATAAGTTGTACTGGGACCGTCCAATTCATACAGACAAAACCATGCATCACAACAGACCTGACATCATACTTGTTGATAAGGTCAACAAACAAACCTACCTCATTGATATTGCAGTGCCTATCAGCAAGAACATGCAGGTAACTCACGCAGACAACATCAGTAATACACCGATCTAGCACACGATCTGCAGAAGTAGTGGAGACAGGACCGAGTACTTGTTGTACCCATCGTCCTGACCGCCACTGGTCTGATACCTCACACATTTCACCAAAGTCTCAGCACACTAGGACTTCATAGCAACACTTATGCACAACTCCAGAAAGCTGTAATATCCAACACAACACGCATAGTTAGGAAATGTATGGACACACTCACACATCCCTAATCATTCTTGCACATGTCTTTACACTTGGCAATATGTGCTTTGGTCCTTGACTCGCCATGTTCTTTTTGCTGGGGAAACACAAGGTTAGAATCTTTACATAATAATAATAATAATAATAAAAGCCTTGTATTTTGAAGATGGTGCTGAAATGTCCCCTATTTCTCGGAGTTTGAAGTGAAAACCCCAACTGCCTACAAAGTACGGACTACGGTGATGATAGAAGTAGATGTAGTGACAGAGAAGTTATGATAAAGGATGCCACTGCTGAGGCATAAGGAGCCATGTTAGAATTATACAGAAAAATATCTTGAAGGAATTTCAGAAGAAAATGCAGGAGAGGGGAAATATAGAAATAAGAAGGATGATGTGATAGTAATGGTGAGAAATCTATATTACTAAAATCTTTTGTTTCACTGTGTGTCTGACCGGCGCAATTTTCAATGGGAATGGAAAATAGAAATAATTTTAACAATGAAATGTCCGCGAAGGAAATGTTCGAACCTGCAAACTTCTGATCCAAAGTCAAACGTCTTATCCATTAGGCCATCGGGACTACATCTCACTTAAAATTGTTTTCTGACTTATGTGTCCTTCCCCTTCCTCTTCACCCAATCAATAATGAATGAATTCAACCTTTTTTTTTTTAATCTCAAAATTTTTTATTTATTTCCGATCGATCTCTTTATTTTTAATTAGAACTATAATTGCAGAAATGTTGGAATATTTTAAATATAATATTCTTACTCAACTAAATTCTATGTGATATTGAAAAACAAGCACGTGTACACGGGAGGTGTTTGAATAAAAAAAAGAGTCAAGAAAGAAAGAAGGACTATTTCTATTAGATAGAATACTGAAAAATCACTATTTGTAACTCAAAAACCACTGAAAGGTATCAATTGTAATTAAAAAAGAGTTTCAAGAAAGACAGAAGCACTATTTCCATTAGGTACATTACTGAAAAATCACTATTTGTAACTGAAAAACCACTGAAAAGTATCAATTGTAATTAAAAAAAGAGATTCAAGAAAGAAAGAAGACTATTTCTATTAGATAGAATACTGAAAAATAATTCAAAAACCACTGAAAAGTATCAATAGGAATAAAAAAAAAAGAGTGTCAAGAAAGAAAGATGCACTATTTCTATTAGGTAGAATATTTAAAAATCACTATTCGTAACCTAAAAACCATCACTATTTCTAATTCAAAAACCACTGAAAAGTATATCTATATTACTAAAATCTTCTAATTCTCTTGTCTGTCTGGTGCAATTGTTGTAATTAGTGATTTTTTGTAGTACCATGAGTGATTCATATTGGTTAAGAAGTTTAAATCTTATGTGAAATAATCAAAATTATGGGAGATCATAATCAAGATATAATGTAAATCAAATCAAAATATCAAGATATTAATATAATATTTTTTTATTATTGGAATTTGTATTTTTTGATGTAACTTCAGTTTTGATTTTAATAAAAATGTATAATATATTTTTATTGGACTAATTATGAAGTTTTAGTCATGGGAGATGAGAAAATTCATCAGTAATAAGCCTAAAAACTTGAGATTCATCAACTTAGCACCAAAACTGAACCCTTCAAATGTGGACAATCTCGTTCTGAAAGATTTGGAAAGAAATTAACCAAGGAGAGTTAAATTGATGTGGTTTAGATTTTTAATGTAACTGTTTAAAAAGTTGGATAGAACCTCTGATTTTAATAAATATATTACATTATAACAGATATATCACATACCTTGGGGTCTTCAAAAGAGAGATTTTCATCGGACTGTCCTGCCTGAATTGTAGCATCAGTAGTTTCCTAAATTGAAGAAAAAAAGATTGCTTATGTGATTAAAACCACTGATTTTAATAAAAATATGTAATATTAGAACAATGTATATCAGACTCTTCTAAAGAGATATTTGATGGCCCTGTCTCAGTATCTTCACTTAGTACATCGATGGTTTTCCTACATTAAAGAAAAAGATGACAATCATTTTATTAATGAAAGTATTTGAAATCCGTTTAGAACTTTGCTGTATTACAGATAATACTTTATAAATAATATTGACTTCAATGTTTTTAAAATTTGGTTGATGGATCCTTCATAAATTTTCAAAAAAAAACAAAATTTTAGTGGCTTAAATTCATGTTTCTCTTCGTACCAATCAATATCTTGAACCAATTTATGATATTTTCCAGTTATGGCAAACGACAAGTAAGGACTTTACGTCGACATCAAATACTAAAAACAAGAATTTTTTAATTTAAATTAGGCTTTTCACCCATAGAACTGTGGCTCTCCAGTCCAAGGGCAATCTGCCTATTTTAGTAAATGAATAATAAGAGAAGCACTTTTAATCGATATATGGACCAATTACGAGGTTTTATTCATGAGAAATCAGAAAAGAATACTTACAGCAGTAATAAGTCATGATGTACTCTGAAGAAGTCAAGAGATGAAATATTATGATTAAAAGGTTGGTTTAGGATTATTTAGCTGTTGTTGCTGTTTTATCTATAAACTTTGAATTTTTTCTATAAGATATATCTATATCTTGTCTATTTCGGACTCTGCTAAGGAAATATCGGATGGACCAGTCTCTTCATATACATCGGTGGTTTCCTAAATTGAAGAAAAAGATAACAGTCATTTTATTAATGAAAGTATTCGAAATCCTATTAGAGTTTTGCTAAATTTCAGATAATATTGTATAGATTACGTTGAAGAAATCTTTTTAAAATTTGGTTGATGAATCCTGCATAAATTGTCCAAAATCAACAAAATACGATAGAAGAATCGACAAATCCTATGAGAACTTTGAGTTTTATGTTAGATACAATATTTTCTTTTAAAAAATCATGGTTTCCTAAATCCTGTGTGAATTGCCAAGGAATAAATTTAATGGGTCAAATTTGTGTTTCTCTTCCTGCCATTCAATATCGTGAACTATTTAAGAGGTCTTGTAGTCATTTTAGATAAGAAATGACTGCCATATGAGTGTGCCAATAACAAGCGCTGAAAAGTAATTTAAATAATCTTATTTAAGCTGTGTACATGCAGAACTGTGACTCCTTCCTTGGAAGTCCAAACTCAACATTCAGATGATGATTATCTCAATTTAATAGGTTTGGAAAGAAATTCAGAGTGCATTTGAATTGTTGATTTTTTTATGTAAGTTTAGAAAATCTGATGATACCTTTGATTTTAATAAAAATGCATAATGTTAAAACATATATATTCTTACTTTGACGGCGACTTTTCTTTGCTATTAGATTTATATTTTTACATTTTGTTCCTTCATTCTATATGCAGTTATCTTCAATTAAAAACTGAGTATTTCACAATGTATCTTAGATATATCTGATGACACTGCTTGTTGTAGTAATGTGCTATATTTATTATTTTAGTATAAAGAAACTTAGATTTTTTAGGTAAGTCTGAATTTAGAGACAATTTTTTGTGAACGAAGGCTTAAGCTTTTCTGCAAACAAGATAATTCAAATTCTAATTCAATTCGAATTCAAACAAGATAAATTATTCAAATTCAAGATATTTATTACTGTATCTTGCACATTTCACTGTTTATATTGTGGTATTTATATTTATAGAAAAGAACTGTTAAGTTGTGTTCCTTTGAGGATGAGACAGAGTGTAACTCAACTCAAAAGAGTTGATAATTAATAAATGTGATAAAAAGAGAAATGTTGATTCTTTTCCAATAACGAAAAAGAATATCATTTTTAAATGATCAATAATTGCTGTTCCTAACTGTTAAATTCATGTGTGTTTTATAAAAAAATCTTTTTAACCTGCAAATTTTTTATTCTGGTTAGACTAATGGAAGTTTAATTTTCTTCCTTCTGCTTTGATGTTTTCTGCTTTAGGCAATTTTGGTATTCTACCATTAGGCAAGAGTAGGCGCCCGCCTAGGGCGGCAAGATTTTAGGGCGGTCGAAGGACGGATTCTGTTTTTTTTTTATTTTTGGTTGTTAAAATAGGATTGTTTCAAAAATATATATAAATATACACAGAACCATAAAAATATAAAAATAAACATATTTACATAAAAATGGAGCCTTTCGAACCTACCCAAAGGTTCATCATCATGCACCTCATCACACGTATTTATATATATTTTGTGTGTATATTTATATATATTTTTGAAACTATGTTAAAACCCACGTAAAATATTGTTCAAATAAAATAGGATTGTGGTTTTTTTTTTGGTTTGTTTTTTTTTTGGTGAAGGCGGCATTTCAAAGGGAGGGGGCGGCATTTTTCAGTTCTCGCATAGGGTGACAGAACACCTAGAAACGGCTCTGAAAATAGTTTCAGTAAGCTAATGACTGTGAATTGCAGATATTTAGACTGATCATATAGGACTAATTTGTTAAACAGATCTATTGCTTATGGAGAGAGTAGATCAAACTAAGTTCTTTTAATATTTTCCATTTCCTCTCGTACTATTTTGACTCGTTCTAAGATATTTAATGGCAAGTATGCCTATTGCTTTAGTGTTTTGAATTTATCATAGTTGATCAGGATAAAAAACAAACATAGTACTTGTAATGTAAAGAACACAGTTTGTTATTTTGCATCAGTTCACCAGTTCACCTATTTGCTTTAAAAAACAGAGAAATCTACAAATTTAATACGTTTAAAAAAATATTATTGGCAGTGATACTACATAGTGATCAAAACATTTCAAGATGATTAAGATGTAATTTAACCAAGACAGTAAATCCTTTTAATAAAAATTGAATGAAAAATTAAAATGAAGTTGTCAATTAGAATAATATAAAAAAAACTTACAATTTGTTTTGAGGGATCCTCATTTTTGTTCGTGTCTAGCCTCAGTCGCTAAAAATAATAATTTCAAATGTTAAGAGATTATAAGGATAAAATGAAAAATCTTTTAAGGAAATTTATTAAAAATATATAAATATTGTCTCAAATTGGGCTCATTGTAATGATTCTTCCATTAAAAAAAAAAACCTTCAGCAGTTTATTAATAATAACACATGAAAATGATTCTTTCTTATGTGTCCACTCTTTTGAAATTAACTTTTGAATGAGCATTATTATGTCAAGACCACACCACTGCATTACTATGGAATAACTTCCAGGCTTGAAAGGCTGACAGTATTCCTTGAATATTAGAAAGGATAAAATAATCAACCCAATAATGTAGTTAATGTTTAATATTACGAGACATTTTCAGATTGATAAGAGAAAAAGTATTGGAATTAATCTTTATGGATCATAAACAGCTGAGTTTAGTTAAATATATTAGGTTAATAAACGGATAATCATCATTTGAGAAGATTATCAATCTGTTGCCAATTGACTTTCAGTTACTAGGTCTAGGCCGTGCGGTTGGCGATGTCGCTAAGACACTGTCCTCTCACCTCTGAGTCCCGGGTTCGGTTCTCATGTGGGTTTCGTTGATGGTGGCGATCCGCGCTGGGCAGGTTTTCCCGGGGTTCTCCCGTTTCCCCTACATTTCTCACACCATCCTTTCTCAGTCTTTCTCTCCGTCTGTCTTTCTTTCCGTGGGATAGTATAAAAGATCTTTCCGGTCGACGTGCTCGGCAGTCTTGCCACCCACTTTCAATTAATCTAATCTAATCTACTAGGTCTATTTCAAGTTATTTCATTTTTCTAATTCTTTATACTACTGGACTAATAAAAGAAGTGATGAAATCCATGGATAACAATATGATAATACAAGAATATAATATTAGAATCTTATCTATTTGCTTTCAGCAACAATTTTAAGATACTTTATTTATTTCACTCCGATCTAGATATTCAATTGTTTAATTATTAGTATGCCCATTTTATATCAACAGACCAATGAATAGTAGCAAAAGAAATCCTGTAAGATACATTTACTTTAGAATATTTTGCTAGCAGGTTAAACTCAGAAATAATTTTAGTGATGATAGTCAGTTGTTAAATATATTGCTTTATGATTAAGAAAAGCACTAAAAAGCAAAATGCAAATATGAAGATTAAAAATATTATTGAATATATATTTTTATATGATAGAAATAAGCAATGGTTTCCTGCATTCTCAATTTAAAAGTTTCTAAGCATTTTTGAGTCAAACAAAATCTTCCAAATTGAAGGTTTTTTAAGGAAAAATTCCTTGATTATAAATAATAAAAATAAATAAATAAAATAACTTGCACTTAACAAACACTGTTATTGTTATTCATGAGTTGATCCATACTTCTGAATTGAGTTATGCAGTTTATGGTCAGGAAAGAATAAATCATTAATGTTAGATTACTCCTTTTCACTCCTAAGATAAATGTTTCTAAGGAATACTGGAGTCCTGAAATGAATACCTATAATTCTTAAATGGAATAAACATATTTAATGTGCGGTTCTAATAATAATGAGGTAGTGGACCATTGGCACTCATATCATTTTTTTATATGTTTTTATTAATAATGCTTAGTGTGGTAATGGTCAAGTACTCTCATTATAGCTATATATAATTCTTGCTACTCCTCTCAGTTATAGCGAGAAAATTAAATAGATAACAGTATAATTTCTAACTGTATAATCCAATTTAATATAAATATATTCTTTATTTGTCAAAAGTAATGTGTAATGAGATATTTAAATGGATTGTTAAGTCGGCATAATTTTTTCCCCTCTATAAAATTCTTTGGTTTAGATGTCAGAAAAGACAATCTTTTTTTCGCAAATAATCACTTTATCTTTGCTTGCACACACTGTAATATTACTAATTAAATTTAATGTATTATCAAAACACTGTAATGAATTTCATTAATTAAGCTTATTCAGTTTTTTAAGGCAAATGCAAATGTAGAGATACAATTAATTAAGTTTCCCTTAGATATTATCGTAAGTCTTTTAGAAGTCATAATTTGAAGAATGTTCATGATAAGGTTGAGATTGAAGCAGGCCAGGTACAGATCTGAAGATCTTTATTTTTAAAAATTTCGAATATTATTTACAATAAAGAAAAGCTGTGCTTCAAAAGATTTTAGCATTCTAGTCGTACTCCAGTCTAAAACAACCAATTATAACATCTATTTTTTCCTTGAAAATTCGTTTTTCTGATAATAAATGAAGTATTGTGACATTTATTTCTGGTAGTGTGGATGATGTTTCTTAATATATATTATAAAAGAGAAGATTTCAGGAAGAAATATGAGTTGTTTGTATATAGTACAATTATAGACACTTTGAATGTGAAGCTTGAAAAATGACAGGAAATCTTAATCTTCACCATACAGTCGTAAGTGACAAAACATGTCCTCACTCCCTAAATGCTGCAATTGTACAATTTTCTGCAATCTCATATCTCTTTTTATATTAAGACTAAATGGATCTCTTATGAAGTTGAACCATGAGAGAACAAAGTAACATCTGCAGACATGGTGTCTGCAATTGTAGTTTTGCTCTTACATATTAGTTGATGATAGTCAAATTAGCTATTAGGCCAGTCAATAAAAGCATCGAACATCGCAAGCGCGCATGTATCTACGATTTTTTTGTATGTTGTTAGGACCCCTGAGGGTAGTTTATACCCAAGTTTGCAACCTTGAAAACCCTGTGCTACTCCTGTGGTGTTCGAAAAACTGCGAAATTCAGCCACCTGTATTAGTTTTGTCGAAAAAACCACGTGAAGGAAGCGTTTATCGGATATCTACACTTTATACTTTTGTAAAGCAAACTAACAATTTGAGCCCAACACGAGCTCTCTAGGTCTATTGGTTGCGGAGATATAGCCAGTCAAATATAGGCAACTTTTTCCAAAAACTGGAAAGTTATCGGTAGGATCATGTTCCAAGACACGTACCGGCTAAACTAATGGTTCTAGAGAAAGATCATGAGAGAGGAAGTTGTAGAGAATTGAATTGGCTGCAATTTGATTCTAAAATGGTGTCTCTAGGTCTCATAGTTTCCTCAAAAACAAAAAAACAGTAAAACATCGGAATTTGGAAAAATGAGGAAAATATTGTACTGAATCATGTTGGTATGTTTTCTTTAAAAACACGTGCAAGAATGTGCAGTTAACATTATAGATGTAACATATGACTTCAAATAAACATACACTAAACAAATAAACGTCAACATAAAATAAACAACGGAAACATAAATGCAAACAAGAAAATTCTATGTACACAGTGAAGCATAAACACCGCTGTAGTTTAGAACTTCACCCTTTTGGAAGGGCCGGGTCTCCTCCAGTCTGGATCAGTGGGGGGAGGAAGTAGGAGGATGAACGACGTGTTCTGGAGATGGAGGCGGGTCGTCATACGGTGATGGGTCGTCCACATCCTCATCCTCCTCGTCCAGGACGATAGGGGTGACCGTTTGTGCAACTGCGCTCTTTGCAAAAGGAACATAGGATAGAGCACTTGAGCCCTGCCTTTCTGCAAGTGCACGACCCTAAGCACCCTTTCTTGCATTTGCAAGCCACCATTCTAAGCAGGGTCTGAGAAGCGGGCTCTGCGTACATTGTGATGGGCATGAGACCTTGTTCGCTGGTGGCCCATCCCCAATCACAAGGGTTTTTGTCGACCCTCCAACCATTTTTGCACCTGGTGGTAAGTTTGATATTTTACAGTCTTTGTGGTGAGGGGGAGGCGGGCAAGGTTAACTTTGGCCGTTGCTGTTGATTTTACAAATGCTGACTATCGCAGGGTGTTGAGCGTTCCCGCATCTCCGCCGAACAAGTTCATCAAGATCTTCTCGCCAGCATTTCCTACTTCGTCCTGGTTGGTGTTTCGATCAAGAAAAATGCTGATGAGATCTATCCAGTGGGTTTTTTTTTTTGAGGGCGTTGCACCACTACATCTTGCCTTGCCAGAAAAGGGAAGAAGTCGTGTCACACCCACTGATGGCATGCAGGAACACAACCATCCCTCGTGGAACCTACATTTCTCCACATGTTAAGGAATTTTCAGTATAGTGAGCGCACTCTGACCCACCTCTGCAGCCTTTCTATAAGTACACGTTCGTCTGTCCAGAGCTTAAGCCGTTGAGGAGGACCAGTAGGTCGACGTCCTCCCCAATGATGAAAACTTGGTCGAACGATGAGCTCTTTAAGAGTGCAGTCATCAAGTATCGGCGTCTTCTTGAGATTGGTGTACCGCGATACCCTACCTCTCAAATCTAGTACGCATCATGGTGATCAAGCGGCGTTTGTTAGATTCATTGGAGAGCAGTTCTGCCTGGGGAACTTTGATGGGTGTTGATTTATCAAACATGTCACTGCAGAAGAGAGAAGCAGGGCGTCGCAGGCGTTCAGCTGATGTGCTCTTCATAGATGCATCGTGTGGGTATCCATCAAACACCACAGCTACGGTTGTACCAAAGTGGTTGAAAACGTTGCTAACGTATCCCGCCACAATGGCTCTGACTGAATCATTGCGATGCCAGATCACCTTGTTAACAATGTTGGGCCAGATCACAATGTTAACTTCACAGTCTTGCACGTGTTTTTAAAGAAATACATACCAACATGATTCAGTACAATGTTTTCTTCATTTTTCCAAATTCCGATGTTTTACTGTTTTTTCGTTTTTGAGGAAACTATGAGGCCTAGAGGCACCATTTTGAAATCAAATTGCAGCTAAATTAATTCTCTACAACTTCTTTTCTCATGATCTTTCTCTAGAACCTTTAATTTAGCCGGTACGTGTCTTGGAACATGACCCTACCAATAACTTTCCAGTTTTTGGAAAAAGTTGCCCATTTTTGACTGGCTATATCTCCGCAACCAAGAGAGCTCATATTGGGCTCCAATTCTAGCAAATTTAGTTTGCTTTACAGAAGTATAGAATGACGATACCCGAGAAACGCTTCCTTCCGGTGTTTTTTTCGACAAAACTGACACAAGTGCCCGAATTTCGCAGTTTTTCGAACACCACAGAAGTAGCACAGGGTTTTCAGGGTTGCAAACTTGGGTATAAACAACTCTCAGGGGTCGTAACAGCATATAAAAAAATCGTAGATACATGCGCGTTTGCGATGTTTGCCTTTTTTTGTGTCGATATTGTGTCGATATATTGTGCCGATACGTGATTTTGCTTGAAATAATTATCAATTTAATTAACTCGGACAGAGATATTGTAGTAGTTATTTCTAGCAATTAACCAGCAAATAATATGTTTTCCAGTTTTTAAAAAATTAAACAGAAAAGATTTAATTTGATTATTTTGTAGAAAAATTACTATCTTAAAGACTTAGTGATCAGCTTGAAAAGATAAAACCGACTTCTATTAATCTATTGGGTGAGTGCAAAAGTTCTACCCGTTTTTATTACCCATAAAGAAGAGCAAATAAATGCAAAATGAACAGTACCTATTATTGTGCATAATCCCCATTGCTATCTAGGACCTCTTGCCATCTTTCTGGTAGGAGATGAATCCCAAGGTGGTAAAATTCCGGCGGTTTCGAGTCAAAAACGTCTTGGATGGCAGTTTTCATAGCATCAAGATCATCAAAGATTTTCTAACTGAAGGAATTGTTCAACGCACGAAATAGGTGATAGTTAGCTGGTGTCAAGTCAGGAGAATAGGGAGGGTGGGGTAAAACCTCCCAACCAAAGCCCAGTAACTTTTGGCGAGTGATGTCAGCAGCATGTGGCCTAGCGTTATCGTGAAGAAGCAAAACACCGCGACGATTGATGAGATCTGGCCGCTTTGCTACCAAATTTGAATGCAGCCAGTCTAACTGTAGACAGTAGAAGGCAGCAATGATGGTTTGGTTGAGTGGCAGAACCTCCCAGTGAATTATTCCCTGCACATCCCACCGCACACTCAATAACACCTTCTTGGAATGAAGTTCTGCTTTCGAAGTCGATGCAGGCGGATCAGAAGGGCGACACACAGTCCTACGACGTTTTACGTTACGGTACATAACCCACTTCTCATCTCCTGTCACAATTCGTGTCAAAAATGGGTCATTTTTGTACCGGGAAAGCAAGGAAACACAGGTGGCGATTCGGTCATCCCGTTGATTAACTGTCAGGTTATGTGGAACCCAACGATCCAACTTTCTTAAAACCTACTTAACCAGCCGTCTCTCGACCGTTGTCTGGTGTACGTTGAAGGTCTCCGCTAATTCTTGCACGGTTGGGTTCGTGCCGTTCCTTATGGCTTGGTCAATATCGTCCTCTCCAACGTGTGATGGCCGTCCACTCCTAGCCTGATTTTGGCAGCTTCTGTCCCCTTCCCTAAATTTACGAAACCATCCACGTCATGTGCTTTCGTCTATTGCATCCTCCTCATAAACTTCAGAAACATTGTGACCTGCTGCGGCTGCCGTACTCTTTTTATCGAAGTCGTATAACAAACAATGTCTTATATGCTCCTTCTCGCTTTCCATGTTGCACCCTCTGATATTTTTTTTGAGACGATTAACTTTATGAGACACGATGCATTTATATGTGAGGCATCCACATGTTTGATTGGCAGACGATTTGCGTCATTACAACGTCATGTGTGAGGGCAATTCAATTGCAAATTTTCATATCCAAAAACCGGGTAGAACTTTTGCACTCACCCAATATATTTAATAATGTAGTTGAAATGTATGTATTTTTCACTTGTTATAAATATTTTTTTAAATTTTAATGTATTGTCATAAATGCGATTATGATTCATAATTAGACATATTTATTTATAATTACTTTTGACTAAGTTATTATTGTAACTATTTACACTTTTTTTACAGTAAATAAACAGAAATAATAATAGAAAATAAGACAATGTCAATATAAATAAAATATAAAAAAGTTAAAGTATAAATATACAATATGTATGTATGTATACGTGTATGTACACGTATGTATGTATATTTATCAAATTATTATGGCCACCAGCCAAATAGTGGGTATTGCTCCCATTCGCAGTCAATGCACCAGCTACATGTACTTGAAAGAGATTCCGGAAGGGGTAGTTGGAGCATCTAGCAAACTTTCCCATTTCATGAAATTTTTACCAACCTTCTGCCAATCATTTGCAATGGCAGTCTTTCTAGTCAAATGCTTTCTAGTCAACTTTTGCCAATGGATGCTATCAATATGAATTCTGGATGCCTAACATTGTTTATCTGAACGAAAAACGGAAACAGCACGGAAACAGTAGCACGGAAACAGCAGCACGAAAACAGCTGCACGGAAACAGCTGCACGGAAACAGCTACACGGAAACAGCAGTGCCATCTTAGAAATACTTTCACCTTTCAGTATGGCCATAAATGCTCACCCCATATTGGAAATCTGTTAAATCTGTTAAATTTTCAGCTGTGAATAAACACACTGATGCACAGTATCTGTTGTCTCCTATTTGTATGTATACAGTCCTATTATTTGTTAATATAATTTTTGAATGTGGGTATTTCAGTGGGCAAAAGAGGGTTGTAATAATTTGCTTTTACAAGTATGTATATGTCTTCTCTGTCTGTCTCTATGTATGTATGTATATATATATACAGAAAGAGAGAAACAGCATATACACACTGTGTGTGTGTTTATAATGTGCTTGATAGTTTTGAAGAAAAACAGAGAAACGTTAAATGTAAATCCAAGAAAAATCTATAATAATCCACACTTCAAGAAACTACAAACATGACTACAAACTTAACTACAAACATACTTAGATTCAAGATATTAACATTTCTGAAGTAAGCTTCATTGAGAATACAATTTAATGATTAATAATAATTGAGCATATTATGGATCTTATTTTGAATAGAAGTCTTACTTTATTTTCCTTCTTGTTCTTCCAAATTTTTATCGTCTAATTTCTGGACTTTGTACATAATTAAAGTGGTCCAAATGGATAAAAGCAGATTTCTATAAGATGAAACATAAAAAATACAAAATGAAAATTAAAACAATCAAATAATTATGTAAATCTGATGTTCTAGCCTTCTTACTATATGAATTACAAGAAAAAATTTGGTAACTTAACACACTTAGGAAAAACACTATAACACACTTTTAATGGAAAAGAAACAAGTCACTACAATTTTTGCAGCAGCAGAAAACCAAGCAACCCTATAATTTGCAATCTTATGAAGTGTTTTCACTGTTAAAAGTGACGTTATTGTTGACTGGTGCGCAAACACTATTTATTCAAGCTATTGTCATTCAAGGGTTAAGTACAATATCAAGAAGTATCAGAGTTCAGTTCATTTGTCTAATCTTCATTTGCTCTATTCAGCAACTTGAATTGGAAGTGACCACATTGGCTTGAGTATATGATATTTGTTCTGAGCATACTGATCACTCACCTCAAGTCATGGGGAGTTAAATGAGATATAACTGGGACTCAGACTCCCTGTTTGGCCGTGAAAGACATGGGAATCCAATTGTTTTCTCCAAGTTGGAGCTATTAAAAAAATGACTTTGAAAGAGATCACAACTCAAAGAACTGGGAAAAAGTATTTTCGTCTCATGTTTGGAGATTAGAAAAGTTGTTCTATTAGGTCCAAACTGAAGCTTATTCGGTTGTATATAATTTAAGCTTTTATCTTTACGTTTAAAAGACTACGTTTAAAAGGCATCTCGTCTGTTTTCTAGTTGTGTTTCTGCAAATGAGAGTTCAACTGCATAATTGTGTTTTTCATACCTCAACAATACATGACAGTCATTGCCATATCGTACTGTCATACACTGGGTTTACAGCAGATTACAGAGAATGTCCATAAGTTAAAAATGTCTTAACTCAAAGCAGCATGGTTTTTTTTTTTCATGGATTATTAGGTAGTTTAGGCATTAGCTAGTTCTTGAACATATCCAAATAACCTCTCCTGCAACAGTTTTCTTTGAATAAATCTTTGTAGATAATTCAAAACCAAATGTTTTCTGTATTTGTTTCAACTGGTGTATATACATATATATATATACAATTGCAACTATCTGTAGGTTAAATAAATAGTTTGAATACTGTTAAATTTTGAGTATATAACAATCAAGTAGCATTTGCTTCTGTTTTGTTAATAAAGAGTTAGGATTCAATATTTCTCGTGCAGATCCTAAATCACTTTTCTAATTTTCTGTTAAAACAGAAAATTTGAAGATACTGGTTGATAATCCTTTATCCAAAATTCTTTGGACTTTAAGTGTTTTTATTTATATATTTCCATCTACAGAATGGTAAAGGTTTAGAATTGGACCTAAGCCTAAACACTATATCCATTTACATTTCATGGTAGAGATTTTACATAAACCTTACAGGTAGTTTCATGTAAATTTTTAACAATTTGTATACGTACAGATACAGGTAATGATGTTAAGTCATCTTAAACAAAAACATGATGATTACTGCTTACAAGATGATGATAATTTCAGCATCAAACAGTAGAACACAACATACTTGGTAAGTAAATGCATGCATGCATACACAAAGATATTGCTATGACTGCTGCTGCAACAAAAGGGTGCCAAATTGTGGTGTGTCAAACTTTTGGTTTTTGGAGGTTTTCGATTTTTGGAATTTGAGATAAAGGTATCTGAACCTGTATACAAAAAAAAAAGGCTGTATACAAAAAAAAAGGCTGTATATGTTACTTTAAGAAAGAGTTACTAATATAGGCAAAGCTCACCAAAGTGGTTTTATGGATGTTGTAGCTTCTTTAGAGTATTAAGATATTTGAGAGATGAAAATTTTAATTGGCAGAGGTCATATCACAATCATGAAATTGTTATATATAGACAACTTAAGAAATTAGAAAAAAAAAAGAAATGCCTAGTTTTGTTTTTTGGAAAAGCTTTTTGTACATTTTACAAAGACAGTCCATTTTATTATCATCCAGGAAAAAATTAAATCTGGAAGGAAATTCGATCCCATAAGAAACCACATGAATATCCAGTCGTCAATAATCTTCTAACAGCAAATATAAATAAAATAAATAGAATAAGTCTAAATTATTACATTAAATTTTGAAGATTAAGAAAATTACTTTATAAAGGTAAATGTATTACACTTATTTCATATTAAAAATAAACTTTAGGACCTGTGTTAGTTTCGTAAAAGTTTTAACAATCTATATTTTGAAATTGTAGTGCAAGGTAAACTTTTGTAATATCACAGCGCTATTTAGTATTCACTTTTCATTGTAAAACAAATGTAAAATACAATATAACACTTTTTTTTTCTTAGGTATTAAATTTCTTATTTTATTTTAACAAAAGCTGCTTTTCAAAATATAAGAACTAAAAATAAATTTAAAATAATAAATCTTTAGTTTTACTTTTATTGTTATATACTGAAAACTTTTCTTGGTAAGTTTGATAATACGGCGATTTGCCTACTTATAATATGTTTTATATATTTAAATAACTGTAAATAATTTAAATGATAGGTTCAAGATATACTCATTGACAATTTTTAAACTTGTAACAACAAAAGGGCTTAACATATTAAAATAAAGAGCAAAATAAAAATGAAACGCAAAAAGAATATAATAAAAAGTTCCGTACTTATTTCAATCGGTCCGAATTGTAGGTGAACAAAAATATGAAAAGAAAATATATAGAAATATGAAAGATATTATTTATTGTTAAATTTTGCCGCCTCCAAAAAGTGCCGCCCGATGCGGGCCGCCCCCACCACGCTACGCCACTACGCGTATGTTGGTCTGAAAGTGGAAATTGTTTAGATGCTTATCCACTCTTGACTGTTTGAGCTGGGTTCAATTTCCTGTTAGTCTAGGATTTTTCTCTGATTGTTCCTAACACTTAATTCTCTTTAAAATGGGGATAATGCTTTCATAGGGTTAAGGTTAACTCAAGCCATGGTCTCCCAACTTAATCTGGTTGCCTGAGAATTAGTGAAAAATCTTGTCTTCCATGTCTGTAATTATTTGCTTTATGCAATATTAAAAAAAAAATAATAAAATCAAACTTTATGGTTATTTCATGTCAAATCAGATGAGTTGCACAATACAACCCAAAGCTCAAAATTTATTTGAAAGAGGGAAAAGCAGACAGAATGAACGTGCACCAACACTGCACCTATGTTCATCTTGTCTGCCTTACCTTGTGAATAGAGCTATAAATTTGTAAATACATTAATTAAATGTTTTACTTATTTTTTATTGGTTTTATTGCGGTAAAGCCATTGTAAGCATATAACCAAAAACTTGTAAAATTTTCATAGCATATAACATGGATATCACTAAACGAAATTCTTAATATTTCCTTGTTAATAAAGAAAATTATACATGGGTAAAAATTTTAAAACTCAGGTCCTTCCCCTTTTAAAATATTTTACCTTAAAATTTTGAATTTCTGTAAATTTAGCTCTTGAAGTAAAAAAAAGAAAAGAAAAGAAAGCGGAAGGGTTTCCTTCCAAATTTGATTTCAACATGACTAGTAACAATTCTAGCCATACTTCAAACAAAACAAAAATCCATTGTGTGCTTCATTCTTTAAAAATAATGATTTTGCTCATTCGAATAGCTAAATTTAAGCCCATTAAAAATGGGGTTGCCCAATCTCTTTGTGACATATTTCGAAATTCTTCAAGACTGTCCCAGAAAGATAAGGT
Organism: Thereuonema tuberculata; assembly: GCA_023159025.1. Classification (NCBI taxonomy): domain Eukaryota; kingdom Metazoa; phylum Arthropoda; class Chilopoda; order Scutigeromorpha; family Scutigeridae; genus Thereuonema; species Thereuonema tuberculata. Next base: position 80,178,273 of record JAFIDM010012231.1, read on the forward strand.
TATATCTTTTATAGAAAACAAATAGGACCTTTTTTTTTCAGAACCCTTGCAGATCCTTCAGAAGCTTAAAAAAGTTTAACATTTGAGAGTTGAAGTATTAAGGTGAAACATTACGTAAAACGAGATAATTTAAATTCATTATGCTGTGATAAAAAATATATATATTAGTGCTTTTAAAAATCTGATTCTATCAAATAATCTAGTAGCTAAGAATTCAGTCTGTTTTTGAAATAAATTCTTTCAAATCATAACCAAATTCTCCTTTTAGCTATAAATAAGATTCTGATAAAGAAAAATTTGCTTCTAAGGTCACATTACAGTCCGATTTTTTCCTCCCCCCTCAACTCTTAAATTGCTTTATCAAAAGTTTCATCCCATTGTTAAAGGTAGAATTTACTGGTGAAGTGATTCAAATCATTCTCATCAGACCCATAGTCGGGAGGGGGGGGGGGAAACGGATATTGCCCGTCCTGGCGTGATTTTAGAAAATAACAATAAGGAGACATAAATATTGAAGTATAAAATGTTTGTCAACAAGTTTGAATTCATCATTTGAATTATTTATAACCCCAGGAATTACTAAGGATATAAAAGAAAGCTTGCGTTGCTTCGATTTGTCGCTTTTCTAGCGGCAGTTTTGGAAGTACTACTCCATTGAATAGTGCTGCCACGCTGCCAGCTGTGAGTCAACTTTTTTCAATTTGACAGCCATTAATTGGCCTCAAAAGCTTTCAGTAACCCATCAAAATATGGCACATCTAGTTTTCTTGTCTTTTGGGGAAAACGTACAGAAAGCATAAACACTGAAACAAAGCTAAAAATATTTCAACAAGAATAAACGGAGAAGGTTACAACTGTTTTAAAGGAATCTTGTATTCCCTAAACTGTCCAAGTTCAAATTACTACTTTTACTTACCATTATCACAAAAATACTTCAAATTCATACTAACATTTATATCTTAACTTTTTATAGTAGGCCTATTACACGTTAAAATTTATTTTTTCAAAAAGAAAAAGAAAAACTTTTTTAATCATGTTTTTGAATCTTAACAATTTAGTTTTTACTCTAGTTTTCTCTTATATCTTTGTAGTTCATATCCGTTACGCATGCGCGAATTTAATATCTCCTTCCATTGACTTGGATGATAAGTAAAGATAATATTGCAATTACAAACTGTCACGCTATTTTATTCAAGAAACACGATCACCCTTTTAGAAATAGATATCAGAGATATAAATAAAATAAATTTGCATTCGAGAGATGAAATATTCTTTTAATACATATGAAGAGAAAAGAGATAAGAAAAAAACATGGAAACTTTATTTATCAGAGATATAATTAGAAAATAATTAAGTGTATCTGAATGATACTTAACCTTCTCCGCCCAAAACACAAATAACGACACCGAACAAGCGCTTTCCCCCAAAATTAATGTAAACTGCAGAGTGCCGCACATAAAACCGTCCCCAAGGTTTTAAGGTATGTGTTGTATGTTCGCTATAGACAGCATTCAACGCTAATGATCATGGACGCTGGATGATATCCGCTCCGGATATTTTTCGCCACAGGTGCGCATGCGCTGATGATTTAGTGTTTGTCGGCCTGCGTGTGAGTAATAGCATTTTCAATTCCACAACGCATGTTTATTGTTGAGGAGTATGTTCGCACAAATTCATTCGTATTGGTTCGTGAACGTTATCACTACACTTTATCACTGAACTGCTGTAAGGACAATAACTAAAACTCTCTGGCCACCCCGTTCTCCTAAATTATCACTGTGTGACTTTTATCTCTGGAGGGAGGGGGGGGTTGCTGAAATGGAAAGTATATCGCAGCAACTCTCGCACCTTGGATCAGTTGAAAACAAACTTTCGGCAAGAGATCGCCTGTATTACGGTCACTGAATTGAGGAATGTACAGGCAGCCCTTACTTTCGCACATTCCACTTTCGCACAATTCGCTATTTCGAACATTTTTAAAAATTCAATTTTTAAAGATTTTTGTCGGTAATGCGAAAATTGTTCGCTTCCACGGAGCGCGGTAGCTCGCGAGCACTCACACATTGCCGTCTAGAGTAGCGGACTCGTTTTGACGTCCGAGCAGCGGTGGCGGGGACCGAATGTCTTATTAAACAGGTTTAGTCTTGCGTTAGGATGCAAGTCGATGCGTTGCGTGTTTTGTCTATTTGTTTATGTTTAAATATTTCACCCTTATAAATTTATAAACATGAGTGAGAAACGGAGAAACTATAGTGTTGATACGAACAAAAAGAAATTAAGGGCACATAAACTTCATACGATCGAGACAAAGATGGAAATAATTAGACGTTCTGCAGGCGGTCAATCTTTTGCTTCAATCGGCCGTTCGTACGACATAAACAGGTCTGCGATATGTTCAATTTTGAAAAACAAGAATAAAATTAAGGAATACGTTCAAGATTCTGGAAATATATCTCAAAGATTGTTTCCAAGAGACACGGAATAATGATGGATGAAATGGAAAGATCTTTGTCATCATGGATTGATGATCAACATCAAAACGATGTCCCTCTGAGTTTTTCAATGATTCAAGCTAAGGCTCTTGATTTACATGAAGATTGGAAGACTAGATTAAAAGAAGATTCTAACACGGTGTTTCAAGCAAGTAATGGCTGGTTCGACAAATTTCAAATGAGGTATTCTTTACGTAATATTAAATTCACTGGAGAATCGGCTAATGCAGATAAAGAAGCTGCAAAAGAATTGATTTCCACATTTTCCAAAATTAATGTAGATGGAGAATATTCTCCTAGCCAAATATTCAATGTAGATGACTATCATGGAAGAATATGATCCCAATGGAGAACGTATATCCCAAGTATATAGGTCGATTGAGAAAGAGACAGCATTTTATAAAACTCTTTATCAAGAAAAGAAAAAAAAGGGTGGTAATAAACTAATTCTTGACAAGTTTATAAAGAAAACACCTGAAAGCACTTAAACCCGCCTCGTTAACTTAATTATATTGTATTTTAAAATTCAATTTTTTTTTTTTTTTTTTTTTTACATACCTCTACTTTTGAACATTCAACTTTCGAACACATTTTCAGGAACCAATTATGTGCGAAAGTCGAGGGCCGCCTGTATTCCTGAACATGCTGCGATGGGCGGAGAAATGCATCGAGGCTGAAGGCGGCCACTTCCAACATCTACTGTAAACATGACAATAAAAATATATCGGCCATAATGTACAGATAATGCATAGGGAAATACATTTTTATGTATACTTAAAATGAAAAAATGTTTCTTTTTATATTATATTCTCTGTGATTATAATTATTTATTAATGGAAATAAATGTATACCAAAAATCTGTTTCTTTTGTTTATACCCATTTTATTTTATGTTAAGATATATGGGTAAAGAAAAACAACTGTAAATACTTTTGCTCCCTCCCGTGGGAAAATTGTTTGCCCTCCCCCTTAAAACTAGTTCTCGCTAAGGCGCTGAATCCATGATGGTAAATTTGCTTATTACACTGTTTGTTGAGTGACAAGTAGTTTCTCTTATTTTTGTTAAACAGAAATAAGTCTTACTGTTTGTCTTTCGATCTATACAAAAAAATAAAATAAATAGCAGTGAACAGCAGAAGGGGTGAGCATTGAGTAAGATGTCTAACACAATACATCGTATAGTAAATATGAGGAACCAAGTTGGCTCACAGCAAAGTATTTGGGCTATTCAAAAATTTTGAAGTATACTGGAATTACAACAAAAAGAAAACTGTGACAGTAGGAAATAATATATTTCACTAAACAGAAAAGGAAATGCTTGTGATTCTTATAGAGAAAAGCCTGGCTCACATCTGACAGAAGCTAATTTAATGTCTGAAATGTCTAAATTTACCAGCACAAGAATCAGTTTGTATTACTCTTAGTATTATTGTCAACAGGTGAACTTAAGTAGTAATGATTTCTTAGGTAACAAAGTCAAGTCCAACTTATTAATTTATGACAACATTATTATTAAAAATATAAAATCCACAATATTTATAATACCTCTCACACTCTCTGAATTTTACTTACTAACACATGCTAAACCAAACTTTTTTGGATGATAAAATCTTAATTGCATTTTAAATTCAGTATGAAAAAAAAATATAATAAGTGTACTAATTTTTTTTATTTATAATTAATTAATGGACCTTACGTACGGGTGTCAAGCAACTTGGATGTAATTTTTTTCCTTTTTCAGGCAGGACTGGTTTCCCTTGAACTATTAAAAAGGATCGCCTTTCTTCTGTAAGAATTTTTATTTTCTGATGTTTTTTGCACTCTGATATCTTCTAGTTCTTTGTTCATGGAGTTTCGGATTTGGCGGCTACAATGTTAATAAAGAGTATAAAATATTTTTACTGTAAAAATAGCATTGTATTTTCCTACTAATGTTTGGAGGCCCATTTTTCTATATTTTACTTTTCTAGTAAAATATAGAAATAATGGGCCTCCAAACATTAGTAGGAAAAAACAATGCTATTTTTACAATAAAAATATTTATATTTTCCATTAATAAAAATTTGTACATATTTACATTCAGAAAATGTTTTCTTTTCTTGCTCAATTGAATAGCATACTTATTTACTATTTTATTTACTTATTAGAATTAAAAAAAAAAGGAATTTTGAAAAAGAAGCTACCTCTCATCCTTCATTAAAAAGAAGTTTTACTTTCTGTATTTCTCCTCTCCCCCCACCCCCCTTTCAAAAAAAAAATTCAGTCACTGCAACTTGAATGGACCAGATAAAATGATTGAGTTTATAAATTCTTAGTGCAAATTATTTTAATATTGATTTGATTTCTTTAAAATCAAGTTGTTTGTATTTATACATTATTAGTATTAAAAAAATGAATAATATTTCGTTTATCTTAAACCATTATTTTTATTCTTATTTCCCTTACTCCTTGGTGTGAATGTTTCCATGTGGTGAGGAAGGATCCTTCAATAGAATAGCCTCAGTGAATAAATGTCCACTAATGTGTTTGCTATGCATGGAAATCCTTTCTAGGAAAGAAGGATCCTGGAAAGTTAAACAGTTCTTGCTTTTAAAATTTTACTTTTCAGTTGTGATACACTACTTTGACCTCTCCTTCTGATAAACAGTAGTTCTTGGGTAGTCCTGAGTTCAATAACCTGATCACTTCTTGCTACTTCATTAATTGGTAATGATTAAGATCAACCTCAGCTTTGGAGAGTAAGGCTTTAGTCTTTTCTTTGCAGCATAGTTTTTGTTCATCTCTTTTTTTTTTTTTAATTGGGAATCTGAATTCTGAATTTTTTTCTTCTTCCTTATAAAACTAGAATCTTTTTCCACATAGTGGTTTAGTCAGCATCTAAGCTGTGGTTACATCTATTTTTGTAATTCTTTATTCTCTGACAGAATAAGCCACTTGTAAAACACTCATCGTACTTAATACTAAAGCTTTGTAAAATAGCTGCGATAAAAGCTCTGATCTGGTGATTTACTCCTCCAAATTCCATCTGTTAAAGCAGCTCAGCAATTCTTAAACCTATCTCTGCATCGAATCATCAAACTTTTGAATTCTTTAAAAGGAGTGATTAAGGAGCCTGTTAGATGAACTTAAGTTATGAAAAACTTGAGGAGGACTGTGGTCTCAGGTTGTGACTGCTGTAAAATAATACGCATTCATTGTGGCACTCAAGAAGTCCCAACTAAACCATAATTTTGAAGCTTCGACAGTATCAAGTTCTTCCAGAGCTAATTACCTTCAGTGTAATGTCCATCAGTGTATCCTTAATCTCCCGCATTGTTTCAGCTGCCAGTGTTATGGCTGTGGGTCTGTAGATTTTGTAGGAAAGGCTGTTTTAAATGTGCATATCTTGGATACACTCTTGTCGAAGGGATTTTCAGATTCCAGAGGAGATTAACTCAATATTTTGGTTCGGCATCTTGAGCCGCCTTCTGGAGATTTTGATCATTACATTAAGTTTGGCTCATTTCTGTTGTCCATGTCATAGATAAATTGTTTTTGTGACCTGCTTCTCAGAGGCATGAACACACTAATGTAATGGGAGGAGCGAGTATTGAACGAAGTTTTGGGGAAATGTTTTTAATTGTGTGGGGGTTATTCCATTTAAAAGTAAGAGGGAGAAAATAATTGATGTTTTCTTTGAAATCTAAAGGGGGGAAGGAAAGTGTGGGAAAAGAAACAAAGAAAAGATTTTAATATAAAAAGAAATAATTAATTGAAGTTGAATATACGTTAATGAGTAATAATAATAATAATAATAATAATAATAATAATAATAATAATAATAATAATAA
>JAFIDM010012231.1:80195494-80205622 GCA_023159025.1 Thereuonema tuberculata
TTTTTTTTCATAAGATACAAGTCAGAAGTCTTAAATTGTTTCAAAGAATTTTGTACACAGCTCAAGAATAAGTATGAAAAGAATGTAAACTTTTTTTCACAGTCATAATGGTACAGAGTACAAAAATAGTCAGTTTAGGCAGTATTTAAAATATAAAATATAAAATATATGAATATTTAAAATATTTAAAATATAAATTTAAAATATAAATACATTATCACTTCTGCTCCATACACACCTGAGCAGAATGGATGTGTAGAGCATGATATGCGCACCATTGTAGAGAGTGCTAGGTCAATTTTGTATGCAAAAGACCTACCTTTGTTTTTGTGGGCAGAAGCTGTCAATTGTCCGGTATACAATTTGAATAGGACCTACACAGCAAGCTCTAGATTCAACATCATATGAGATGTGGACAGGTAACAAGCCCGATCTAAAACACATCCGTGTTTTTAGTTCAGAAGCATATACTTATATACCTGATCAGCTTAGAAGCAAACTACAGAAGAAATCGGAGAAGCAAATATTAGTTGATTACGAAGGTAATAACTAATGTTTACTCAACATGGAAACAAAGAAGCTGAAAGTGTCAAGAAATATGTTTAATGAGAGAAATGCTTCCGAGTATAGAAAGAATATAGCAAGAAGAAGACACCACGTGATTTTTTTAATATCAAAATATATCCTCCAAAAACGTCTGACGAAGAAACATAAGGTAAGCAATCACCATTTTACACCCATTACATTATCAACAAAAAACAATTAGGATTAGGTTAGCTACAATTAACTTCCCTAAGGCACATTTACTTCCCTAAGGCACATTTTCAACCAAAAGGATTAGGTTAGGTTAATTTAGGTTGGCTTAGCTGCAGGATGTATGTATTGGATAAGAACCCCGCCACTTCAACGGTAACAAATGTCCGCCATCTTCGAATTAGTCCGATTCCACACGGGTGCCGTAAACTCATTTCTAACCGATTTACCATTAATTAATGAAGAGTAATTAAATTAATAAGTAAGACCAAGTTGTTCTTTATTGTAACAATATTTTGATCAGCCTAATATTTTCTGATCTTCCTTAGGTTAAGTAGGCTGGATAAAACCTAGTCTCCCACTCTTACAAATTCGTAAATGAATTCCAATATTACACCACAGTATAGCATAACATAACAAAGTATAAGTTTGACATTTACAGAACAATACATGAAAGTATCAGCATTAATATATCAAAGCAACATAATTTATATCATATAACAAAAGAGGAGTGGTCATCCTTGTGGGATAGAGAAGTAAAATCAAAATAATTAATAATTATTTTATCCACAGATTACTTTGTTTATATTATAATTTAAAAATAACCGGTTGACTATTGAATCATTACACAATAAAAGAAAAGTTGAAGAGTTTATCTAATAAACTGGCAACTTGATGCACAATAAGATAAAAGTTTTAAGTTAAAACGAAATTGAAATAATGACCTTAAATCTTATGAAAACTTGTCTTAGAGTTTGATATTGTAGTAGTAACATTAGTTTATATAAACTATGTATTACAAGCATCATTCTAAACTATATTTTTTTTTTAATTATTTATCGACTTTTACTAAGAATTTTTTTTTTGGCTCTAATTATTATAAAAAAATCCTTATATCCATTTTGAATTGTTTATTTAAATTGATTATATTTTTCACTGCCTTAGATATGGCACATATCAAGAGAGTAAATTTTAACATCAGAGCGGGCTTTCAAGTATGAGACAGAAAAATAAACAATGGTGTGACATATTGCTTATGTAATTTACTGTCAAATAAAAAACTAAAAAAAAAAGAAACTGATCTTCTAAATACCTAATGACATTCTTGCTATCGTTTCAGTCACAGCATATTTTGTTAATTGATCCGTTGCATGTTAAGTCTGTACAAAATAAATAAAAAGTGTAATTGTTGCGATGGCACAGGAGGACTGTAATTTGAGACACTAACTTAGGGATATCTCTAATTTAGATGTTATTTAATATATTTATAATTAATTTATTCGGAGTATTTTTTTTTTGTTTTATATTAAATTAGACAATAGTACATATATAAGCATAACATAAAATGATTGAACATAAATGGCATATGCGTTAATATTTAAACTGCTTCTATAAATAAATCCATGTTGATTGGACAACGTATGGCTTTCACTTGTGTGAACGGCTTTCATTTGTATGAACAAATAACTTGAATAAAGTTCTTGTCTTCCTAAATGGATTAACACTAACGTGTTCGAAACACTTTGATATCAACACTGTATTTTTAAGGCTTTTATTAATCACACAGTTAAAGTACATGTAATCTATATGTATATCATTTATAGAATCTTAATTAATTCCTCGAACTAATGTTTCCTCAATCTATTTAAAACTGTTACTTTAATCAGTTCTGTTTCTTGAGTGTTCGTGATGTTTAATTATATCCTTGTTAAAATAATGGAAAGAATGAATCCACTTACTTTATGGTCTTTATAACGCACACGAATAAAACATAGATAGTTCGGTTGGTTCCTGTATACGTAAAACTTGCTTTATGTACATTCAGGCATCATTCAAAGAAAAATGGCGTCATCGTCTCCAATAAATGGTTCCTATAACTCTTAGTCCTAAAGGTGATCTCGTTCTGGAAAAATATTAAATGATTCATTAATATTTATACTAACTCGATGGATAACCTTTTCGATTCATCCTTCTTTAGTAGAGTTTGCTTTACTTAACTTTTAAGTAGTAATCATGCATCTTTCATCAATCTGTGATCCATATTCAATCAGGAATGTATATTGGCGTGTGTCTTTTCGCCATCTTTGCTTCATGTTCTTTTTCATCACCAAGGCGACGCATCATCCTGTCTTTGTTGCAAGCGCCGTGGTTGCACGTGATATATATTGTTGTAATCTTGGCAATTATAAATGCTATTAACGTCTTGCAGATTTCACTTTAATTTTTGGCTGAATAATATTTTCCAGAAATTGTAATTTGCCATTTTCAAAATGAAATAAGCTATTAAATATATACTTCTGAAAATCTACAAAAAAAACCCCTCAGGATGTGGTACTTTAAATCAATGTGTCGACTTCGTGTTGGTTGTACTTATCGTAAACCATGCATATCATTGCTTGATTATCACATAGCAATATTGCTCTTTCTGATACATCTTTGTAATTAAGTTCAGAGAGTCTATTTATGAGACTCATCATACTACGGCTACACTCACAACCTGCTATAATTTCACTTTCTTGGGTTGAGTGAGCTACAAGCGATTGCTTACGGCTATTCTATAATATTGGACAGTTTCCCAGGAAAATTATGTAACCTGTTGTAGACTTTCCCTTGCTACGATTGGCTAAACTGGCATCTGAGAACCAGGTATTCCATCTTCATTGTGTTTGAGTATTATTTTATGATTCATTGCTCCTTTCAAGTATCTTAATATGCGTTTTACTATTTGCATATCCTTTGTAGTAGGTGAATTATTCTTTTCGGAACATTTACTGACTGCATATGATACATCAGGGCTGCTACACTGGCTTAGATACGTTAAGCTGCCAACATTGCTGCGATATTTCAGATGATCAAGTTTATCCAGACTTATGTCTTCCTCAACAAGGTATTTTTCTGATGAAGGTTCATCAATGATAGGAGTACGGACGGGTTTGCAATCACACATTTGTTGCTTCTTCAATAGATCTTGAATAAATATTTGCTGATCGATACTGATGGTTCTTTCCTCTGGATTATGTTCGATCTTCATTCCTAGATAATTACTTATTTTGCCTTGATCTTTGTTTCCAAATATTTTATCCAAGGTTCTTTTGATTTTTTTTTTGGTGTTTTCATTGCGCTAAACAATTAGTATATTATCCACATATACGAGAGGTTTATATAAGCTTTCTCCTATCTGACGTGTGAATATACATGGTTCTGTCTTTAGACATGTGTATCCGTTTTGGATTAGTTTTTCCCTGAATGTTTCGTGCCAATTGCGTCCAGTCTGTTTAAGACCATATAGTGATTTTTTGTAGTTTAAGAGAGTTGCAATTCTTATCTTTGAGTGTAACTTCTTCTGGCACTTCCAGGTATATATCAATGTCTATCTTACCGTTTAAGTAAGCACTATTTACATCTACTTGGTGAATAGCAAGTTCATATTTGACGGCTAATGCAAAAATCATTCTTATAATGTCCACACTTGGAGTGGGTGCATATGTATGTTCATAATTAACACCTTTTCTTTGAAGAAACCCATTGACTAGAGTCTTCCTTTATATTTCAATACTTCTCCGTTTCCATCACGTTTGACTCTGAATATTCATTGTGATGTAAGGGGTGTAACATGATCAGGGACCTCCGTCTCGGTCCAAGTTTTATGACTTTCAATACTTTGTATTTCTTGTTTGATAGCCATCTTCCAGTTGTCTTTTTCCTTACAAGTTATGGCTTCTTCAAAACATGAAGGTTCTTTAATAATGGTACAGATGTTTGCTCTAGAATTTCCTCGTCTGATTCTTCTACCACTTCTTAAAGTAGTGTAATCGCCACTTACTTCTTCTTCGGGGTCTTCATCATTATCACTATCGGTGTTATCGCAAGATGAATCTTTCCTCGGAGAAATTATTTCTTCGGTATCTTCTATTTCCGCAATGTCATCAGAAGAATTGGAATCATCACTATCTTCTATGTGAGAATTCAATTGAAAAGAATCGTAGTTCTCTTCATAACTATTAGGATGGTTTAAGAGGTCGCTTCTTCTTTGATTTTCATTAATGAAAACGTTACGGGTATCAATGACTTTTCGGCTATCTGCGTCGTACACGATATATCCTCTAGTACTTGGGGAATTTCCTATGAAAATTCTTTTCTTGACTCTAGCATCGAATTTGTGTCGAAGCTGTTGTTTGGATATCCTAAGGTATGCCCTGCTACCGAATTTCTTCAAATGTTTTACACTTGGTTTGTATTTATTGGCAAACCAACGAGACAACGGTATTTCATCTCCTATACTGCTGTGAGGAGTCCTATTAATTGTATAATTTGCACAATTTATTGCGTATGGCCCAAAATCTAAGGGTAATTCAGCATCCAAGAGAATGGTGCGAGCTGTTTCTAACAATGTACGATTAAAGCGCTCAGCCATTCCGTTCTGCTGTGGTTGGTATGCAGAGGAATGGCGCAACGTAATTCCTTTCTCTTTTAGAAATTGTTTGATATCAACATTTTCGAATTCCCTACCTTGGTCGGTTAAGCTGTTAATTACCTTTTGTCCACAAGATCTTTCTGCAAAGTTTATGAATGACTTAACGTGCTCTGTTACTTCCTCCTTAGTTTTGATCAAGTAAACGAAACTTCTTCTGGAGTGATTATCAATGAAGGTGAGGACGTATTTCTTGTCTAGCTTGTTTGGTAAATTAATGGGTCCGCATAAATCAGAATAGATGAATTCTAATGGCTTACTTGTTCGGATAGTTTTTCATTTCCGATGGTAAACATTAGGAGACTTATTCTTTTTGCAGCTTTCGCAGAAACCTTTTTCAACAACTTTGGGGATGACTAAGTTTTCCATACCTCTTAGTAGTTGTTTATCTTTAATTATCTTAATTTTATTTAAAGATATGTGTCCTAGTCTATCATGCCAGATTTTGTATTTTAGATGTTTCTTTTCGTTGAAGTGTGTTTGATTTTCATTACAAAAGGTTTCACAATCCAACTTCTATAAGTTGTTGGTTTTCCATCCTACCATAATAATTTTCTTATTCTTCGCTCTGACTAAATAACGGTTTCCCTGTATATACTGAGAACATCCAATATCTGCTAACTAACCTGAGGATATTAAGTTCACAGACATTTTTGGAACAAAGTGTGTTTTGCGGAGTGTTATATATTGAGTCTTATTGTTCAACACACTATTCTTCAGTATAATTGATCCTACGCCCTTAGCATATATAACAGAGTTAGATGAACCATAGATCTTAATGTGTTCCTTTAGTTTTTAGTAATCGTGGAACAAATTTCGGTCATTACATATGTTGTTGGTGCTGGCACTATCAAGGTACCAATTTGACCTTTTTTCGTCGTTTTCATCTTGGTCTTTGTATAATACCATGATTTCAGAAAAGTTTTTTTTGATGGATTCTTACTTGCATCAATTTTGTTGACAGAGTTTTCTTTATTTATCGTAGCTCTCTTTAGGCAGAAACGAGATAAATGTCCGATTTTCCCGCAATTATAACATTTTCGCTTCTCACGATAATTCTGAGGATTAGCATTTTCTTTGGGTTTAACTACTGTCTTATGACATTGATTCACTGTCTTATTGCTTGTGTCTTCATTTTTAGTTAAACGTTCGTGTTCTTGAAGAATGCAATCAATAACCATTTCTGATGTGAATTGTGCTTGTTTTTGAAGCACTAGGATACTTTGAGCACATGGCCTATAGTCACAAGGTAGTCCTGAAAGGATTATCCATAATATTTCCTTATCATCAATTGTGCCTCCTATATCCTGCATTAGTGCAATGATTAATTTTAATTGCATTAACTTTTCAGTAATATTATCCTCATTTGACATTTGGCCAGAAGTATACAAGTCCGTTTTAAATGGGTAATCTTGAGATGATCAACTACATTAAACTTTCTTCAAGCTCTTTGAGCAGTAAAAATGGATCATTATTTTTCTTAAGAAGTATTCTGAACCTTTCCTCAATTGAACTAGTGGTACAGCCGACTGCCTTCTGTGCTTTATTAAGCAATTTATGTCTAACAGACTTGTTTTCACACTCTTTTAATTCCGACAAAGGATTATTTGCCACGTCCTATAAACCCCAGTGCGTATGCTTATCTTCCATCTGGTATAGTTATTTCCGCAGAAGCTTAATAAGTTTCCGGCCATGATTATAAACTAAGCACGTATCTAAAAATAACTATTTTATTTCTATTATCAAAAGTTCACGATGGTAAGATTATAGTTCCTTAATAACGGAGTACATCATAAAGAGTTATTAACACATAATAAATTTCAATATTCTTAATGATTATATATCTTCTTAACATAACGTTGCATAAGTTAGTCCTAGGCACAAAACCCTTTCTTGATCTAATTAACACAGTGTTCCGTAAACTTTTCTTATTTGACTTATGGCCGAAATGGGTCTACTGGGATTTGTAATCTTTCTTATTTAACTTGCACAACAGAATGCGTATGCTCGGCACATAAGCTTTCTAATTTAACTTGCGCAGTGGAATGCATATGCTGATATCCATAACCTTTCTCGTAGTAGATGTTATTTAATATATTTATAATTAATTTATTCATAGTATATTTTTTTGTTTTAAGTTAAATTAGACAATAGTACATATATAAGCATAACAAAAAATGATTGAACATAAATGGCCTATGCGTTAATATTTAAACTGCTTCTATAAATAAACTCATGTTGATTGCTTTCACTTGTGTGAACAAATAAATTAAATAAAGTTCTTGTCTTCCTAAATGGATTAACACTAACGTGTTCGAATCACTTTGATATCAACACTGTATTTTTAAGACTTTCATCAATCACACAGGTAAAGAACATGTAATCTATATCTATATCACTTACAGAATCTTGATCAATTCCTCGAACTAATGTTTCCTCAATCTATTTAAAACTGTTACTTTAATCAGTTCTGTTTCTTGAGTGTTCGTGATGTTTAATTATGTCCTAGTTAAAATAATGGAAAGAATGAATCCACTTACTTTATGGTCTTGATAACGCACACGAATAAAACATAGATAGTTCGGTTGGTTCCTGTATACGTAAAACTTGCTTTATGTACATTCAGGCATCATTCAAAGAAAAATGGCGGCATCGTCTCCAATACACGGTTCCTATAACTCTTAGTCCTAAAGGTGATCTCGTTCTGGAAAAATATTAAATGGTTCATTAATATTTATACTAACTATATGATTGTTGTAATCTTGGCAATTACAAATGCTATTAACGTCTTGCAGATTTCACTTTAATTTTTGGCTGAATAATATTTTCCACAAATTGTAATTTGCCATTTTCGAAATGAAGTAAGCTATGAAATATATACTTTTGAAAATTTTGTGAATTGATCCATTGCATATTAAGAAAAGTCTGTACAAAATAAATCAAAAGTGTAATTGTTCCGATGGCACAGGAGGACTGTGATTTAAGACACTAACCTAGGGTTATCAAAACAATTTTGCTATACTACCTTATAATTTTAAATTTCTATATAATCGAAAATTCAATAGTGAATATTTAGTAGTATTGAATATGAATTAGATAACTTTGCTAAAAAAAAAAAGTGCTCTCTACAGGCCTGAACAGGCCTTTGGGGCGCGGGAGGTCAGGCTCCGGGCGTTTCGAGACCATCGGGACGAAGTTGAGGTCGGGTGGTCAGCCCGACGCCCGCCTGCCTTTAACTCCCGGAAAAGAAACCCGGTACCCATTCTATAGAGGGCTGGGTAGACCCTAGGACCTGTTTGGAGGTGAAAGGAGCGTGGAGAAATCCCCGCCCTCCGCTGAGGCCGGGAATCGAACCCGTTACATCCAGCTCGCAGCCAAGCGAGATAACTTTGCACTATGTCAAAAGAAGAAATTAATATTTATATTTGAAAAACGGAATCCAATGAGTAAATTTTTAGGTATTCAGTTTTTGATATCATATTATTGTATACTGTTAATATGATTCAAACAAATTTTTATGTTTTCAAAATATTAAAAGATTATATTATAATCTGTAAAGAGGAGTAATGTGACGCCACTGGTGGGATAATATAGCTTCTTCTCGAATTATTTACATTAACACCAATGCACAGGTTAAAACTTACACAATTAAATTACAAACCCGACCTTTTTCACCAGCGAGAATTCTAACCGTCTGACATTAAATGGATAAAAAACACACACTGTTTTATCCAAGTAATTGCCCTAGCCTGCCATAATCACATGACCTCGATCCATTACGTAGACGAGACCAATTCCATTCAGCTCCGGATTGAAGAAACAAAGTCCATTCCATTAGAATGAAACTGGCCGGGATTATGAGAAACTTCAATCCTCGACCGAACGTAGACTGCACAAGTATTCAAGAGATGTTCTACTTCTACATCAAAATTCTTCCTTATGCTGTTGTTTGATAAAGTTTCATTGTATGCATTGGAGTTCATCACGATATGAATTGATTCTAGTACTATACATGCAGAACAGCCTTTTTCTCTAGCTGAATAACAATGATTAGCAATGTCAATATTGTGACATGTTTTCTGACAATGGCCAACCGTGAGATAATTAGCACCTTTCTTACTCATAGCTCTATAATGAGTATTAAAGAGACTGCTATAGCTTTCGGTAAGAAATTTGCTAACTATCTCTTAGTTTTTTAGGTCCCTCTGGGACATTTTTTAGATCCCAATCTATACTATCCGGCCACTTTATTAGGTATACCTACCTAGTCATCAAAATGATGACTAGGTAGGTATACCTAATAAATGATGACTAGGAATTTCGACACCTCGGAAGAAGCAACCTTTTTCCAGTCGTCGATGGTCCAATGTCAGTGTTGCTTTGCCCACAGAAGGCGTGCGCTCCCGCTCTTTGCTGATAACGAGGTCGTCGGTAGCCCATCTGCAACACGGTACATCTAGTAGTGCTATGCTTGATTGTAGATATTACATCTAAAATAACAGCATATCTTGATTTAGTTCCTTTTCAGAAAAGCAACAGAAACCTAGAATTTTTCTTAAAATGTTTTTGGGTAAAACTGAATTACAGAAACAATTGATTAACCCTCTTCTTTATAGGATTCTTCTTCTTTATAGGATTTTCCCCATTTCTGAGGTTTTCCTCAACTGAAAGTCGTCCTCTTACTGTCTTGCTATTTGTTTCTGTCCTCTGCATCCGCTGCTGTCAGTCCATATATTTCCAGGTTTTCACTGAAGTTATCTCTCCAACGCTTTTTCGGTCTTCCCCTTCTGTTTCTACCTTCTGGTTGCCAGTCCATCAGTGCCCTAGGTAATCTGTTGTCTCCCATTCTTGTCACGTGTCCGAACCATCTTAGTCTTCTCTCATCTATCTTTTTTATAATGTCT
>JAFIDM010012231.1:80230445-80248390 GCA_023159025.1 Thereuonema tuberculata
AGGTAACTTTTTAGGTACTATTTCATTTTTGTAGTTTGAATACTCCTCCCCACTATTCCTACGACTCTTCTTAACTTCTTTCTTCCAAGAATTTACATTGAACTTTCGCTTTTTGCCTCTATTTAAATGTTTAACAAGGCCTGACACCGGTGAAGACATGATCTTGTCTGCCCTTGCGCTGCATATGTAACGTTCTTCCAGGGAACTTCCTCTCCCATAATTCCCTGTTGTAGTTACAAAATCGGCCAGTAGATGTTACCACTTGACAGACAGAAGCACAAGGAACGTTTTTCCATCAAAAAACCGCATACTCTAATTTTGGCATACTCTAATTTTTCCGGGGAGCCATTCAAATGATGCCTCCTCTTATTTGTAACTTATGAACAGGAATTTGCATCCTAGAACGTGACGAATGCGGTGAACAGTCTATTGAAGATGGCTTTTTCAGTCAGAAAGGTTGAATAAAAAATTGACCAAGTTTTTGTGCTTGTTTGTTTATTTATTTGTTTTCGTTTGGTCGGAAATTTGAGGGAAATAGAAGTATCATACAGCTGATTTTTTGCAAGGGCCACCACTCTATAAATAACAACAAAAATAAATTAACAATTAAATTGATTTGTACAAAAGTTGAATTATTTGATTTCCACAGTTTATAGTTTTTAACATTGTATTAGAATTTACATAAAAATTACAAATTTATACAGTTTTTTTAAAGAAGATTAAAATAATAAAAAAATATAAGAAAAAGTAAGAAATTTATAACAACGGTGGTGTTTTAGATTTCAACTCAGTGATTCTTCAAAGTGTATATAGAAAACGGTACAAAATACAAATTATTATTCGATCTTATTTTTTGAAAAACGTTACTTTTACGACATAGGATACATCCTTTGATGTTGCTGCTGATATAATATAGTGACAGAGCGGGTGATTTCAACATCAGAGAGGCTAAAAAGGCGTTAATAAAATAATCTTACGAAGGCTGCATTTGTTAAGAGATTAGTACAAACTTTCATAAGTTTTCTGAAGAAAGGTAGTGTGACTCTATGAACTGCATGATTTTAAATGTTAGATCTGTGCTATAATTAAGAAGCAAGGTCGTCTGTCTTCTTTGTTCAATATCTCTGCCATCCTTACTTCCACAAAAGCGTTCAATTTTAACACATTCATCTTTAACATTGTTTAATTTATCAAACTTCAATTTCAAGAATTTTAACTGCAAGTAAATAATTTTATAATACAAAACAAGGAGTCTTAAAATAATTAATAACGAGCTAAAGTAAGTATTGGACATTAGATAATAATTATTTTTATTTAAATATTTTTAATTAACTGCATATAGGAAAAAATTATTCATGGCATTTACAGCTATTTATCGTGATACGGTAGCCCAATAGTTTACGGATTGATCTGTTGATTGGATGAGTCGGGTTCAGTTTCCGGCAGTATTAGGATTATTTCATGGCTATACTCCTCCTGACGACGCTAGTGTTAATTCAGCTCTCTGTCAAATGGGCTTTTTTAAAGTGAAGTTACTTATTCCGAGCAGTTAAAGGCGAGCAAGTGCCGGAATTACCATCAGACCTGAAGTAGTTCCATTAAATCAGTACCATTGGAGTTTAATCCTCCCGTGTTCCCAAAAGCCAATGTGGTCTTTAATAGAACTCATTCACATCTACGTATCAGGGATTATGGAAACAGCAAGAAAAGAAGAGGACTAATAGATAGAAAAGTCAATGATTTTTTTTTAAGATTCAAAAATGTTTATTTCATCATTTTGATAAACATATAGAAAATTATTAATTTAAACAATAATTAAATAATAATAAAATAATAAAATTAATTTAGTAAGGTAAACGGTTTCTTATACAGAATTGATTTTTGTGAGGAACAATTAACGTGTGGTAATAAATTTAGAATGAAATAGCCGAACACACAAAATTAAAACACTAAAATTTATAACGCAGACATGTTTCGAAATGTCTAATTACATTTCTTTTTCAATGCAAATGAACAAATTGAGGGACACTCTTTTTAAACGCAATTGCACTAATAAAAATCGGGGGATACAGGGATTGTTGACCCCGTAGGAAAGGTTATCATTAATCCTGAACAAGATCCACCAACCAATCGGTAATACAGTGACTAGAGACTACAGTGTGGCCAACGGTGGTCTTCTTTTCTATTGGCTAACGCTTCCGCCGCCATGTTGTTCCCAACTGGAGCACAAGTTTATATAGGCCACAGTAGGGATTTTTCACATTTTAACTAAATTTTTTGATTCACAGTTGTTCTACTGCCTTTGATTGAATTTAATGTTAATTTGAGAAACACAGAAACATTTTTTTTTCAATTTTGCACCCTAAAAACACTAAAATATATATATAAAAAATAAAACAAACCTTATATTGTGTGAGGAAAGCCTCTAATTTTTTTTTTTTTTTTTGCAAAAATTAAATAAAAAATATGACACAAAATAAAAATCAATTTAAGAAAAAATAAAACAAACCTTATATTTTGTGAGCAAAACTTCTTATTTATTTATTTATTTATTTATTTATTTTTTTGTGTCATTTATATTTTTTTTATTGACACTCGTACAAAACACTATCAGTTATTTGTTATATAAGACAATAAAATAAAGTAAATATCTCTTTGATATTGTTGAATTTTAATAGGGGAAATGGTGGAAATAAATAATAAAGGGATATAAAGTCTTAGAAAAACGGATTTCAGAAAAAAAAATGAAAATCATTTGCTACAAATTAACCTAATTACATTCCTTATAATATAAGTTAACATAAAACTATAATATCTAACAATATATATACAACAATAAACAAACAAATAGATTTAATAAATGTAACTTCATGATAATAATCCTCTAAATATTCTTTACTCAATAATAACAATAATTTTTCGAATAATCTGATCAATTAATCTTTATCAGGTCGAAAAAGGAAGAAATAAAACTATTTCCTTGAGCATAAAACAAACTAATTCTAAATTACAATTCCAAATTACAATTAATAAAAGTTAAATTTGATATGATATAATTCAAACACTTTTATAATATAATTCAATTATTAAAATGATTGACAAAAAACATGAGATTATAAATAAACCAATTATTAAATGACAAATAACAAACATTATTGTTTGTTTTATGGAAAATGTCTGTTAAGCCCAGCACAAGAATAAACAAAAAGAATTGCCTTTTCCGATTCATTTTTACGAGGTGGATTAGGGAACAGCTGTTTCACTCTTTAACGAGATCAGCAGCCCTAACCCGCCACCCTCGATGAAATGAATCAGAAAGGCGATGCCTATGGTGAGGTCAACAGCCAGCCTGGCTATGGCCTCCCAAAGGCGAAAAGGCAATAAACAAAATTTCCAAAAAGCCGAGAGGCAGTATTGGAAATATTCCCTACAAATAGTAGGCGAATAGCAATTAATAACAAAACCACAAAAAGGAAAAACAACAAACAAGGCTACATTTAAGCAAAAGGAAGGGTTAACGTGCTGACAAATTCACTGAAAAATGTCTGTTAAGCCCAGCACAAGAATAACTTATTACTTAATAATAAATTACATATTATTAAATAAGTATAAATATGTATAAATAAAGACTTATTAAGTATAATACTTATAACAGATAAGTATATTTTTAATTTAAACAATAGATTTATATAAAACTAAAAATTTACTTATCTGTTGTAATAAAAATTATAAAAATAAATTATAAAAATAATTATAAAAATCTGTTATAATAAATAATGATAATAAGCAATACAAAGCCTTTATTTATTTCCACCATTTCCCCTATTAAAATTCAACAATATCAAAGAGATATTTACTTTATTTTATTGTCTTATATAACAAATAACTGATAGTATTTTGTACGAGTGTCAAAAAAAAAAATATAAAATAAATAAATAAATAAATAAATAAATAAATAAATAAATAAAGAGGTTTTGCTCACAAAATATAAGGTTTGCTTTATTTTTTCTTAAATTGATTTTTATTTTATGTCTCATATTTTTTATTTAATTTTTGCAAAAAAAAAAAAAAATTAGAGGTTTTGCTCACAAAATATAAGGTTTGTTTTATTTTTTATATATATATATTTTAGTGGTTTTAGGGTGCAAAATTGAAAGGAAAATGTTTCTATGTTTCTCAAATTAACATTAAATTCAATCAAAGGCAGTAGAACAACTGTGAATCAAAAAATTTAGGTAAAATGTGAAAAATCTCTTCTGTGGCTTATACAAACTTGTGCTCCAGTTGGGAACAACATGGCGGACGCTGGTGGTTGGCCGCACTGTACTCTGTAGTCACTGTAATCGGTAGTTACAGAAGACGCCCTCTGTTGTCCATCATATGAATCTCATAGTAACTAAAAAGAAAATGGTCCAAAATTAAAAACAATAAGTTCGTAATAAGGAAAGAGATATTTAAATTACTATTCGTTTTTATTTACGAAAGCCTTCAACGTTTTTGCGCATGCGTCAGGTCTCCTTCGATTTCATCAAAATAGGGGATATTTACTTTTTATCAGTGTTAGTTTACTAGTAGTTGCATTCTATTTGCGCTTTTCAGGAAAGAATTATGGAAAGAATAAATACTATTGCAGAAATGCTCCTCCTTTATTTTTTCTTAAAAGCGAAAATGTCCAAAAGAATTTCTTAGGAAAATGCCCATCTCAGCGAATCACCCCTCTGCGGAGTAAAATCGTCCCCCAGTCAGGGGTCTACTTTTTTAAAACGAACAGTAATATAATTTTTTTCCACAGCTTATCGCTGTTGTTTTTAATTTTGGACCATGTGCTTTTTGTTTACTATGAGGTTCATATGATGGGCGACAGAGGGCGTCTTCGTAACAACCGATTACAGTGTGGCCCACGGAGGTCTTATTTTCTGTTGGCTAACGCTTCCGCCGCCATGTTTATCCCAACTGGAGCACAAGTTTATAACAGCCACAGAAGGAATTTTCACGTTTTAACTAAACTTTTTTAACTCACAATTGTTCTACTATCTTTGATTGTATTTAATGTGAATTACAGAAACACAACATTTTTATTTCCATTTTGCACCCTAAAAAATCCCTAAAATATCCATATAATTTTTCATAAAAAAAATCTTTTAATCCTTTTTTTTTTTTTTTTTTTTGCAAAAATTAAATAAAAAATATGAGACATAAAATAAAAGCCAATTTAAGAAAAAATAAAACAAGCCTTACATTTTGTGAGCAAAGCCTGTAATTTTTTTTTTGCAAAACCTAAATAAAAAATATGAGACATAAAATAAAAACCATAAAAAAAATAAATAAAGATAAGTTATGCCTGTGGAGAACCCAAGATTTAACCTTTTTAAGTAAGTATCGTTCAGATATCTATCCACCAAGTACACATTATTATTCATATCTATAAACAAATAAACACCGCGCGAAATGTGTTGCCACCGTTGGTGATCATTCGCCTTACAACCTTGAATACGAAAGACTTACACAGATTATAAGCTTTAATGACAAAATTTCATTTTTTTGTAAAAAAGAATCTTTTGATTATATCCTAAAACGAGAAGAATTTTTTCAGAATCATGTTGGTTTGGTCGAAAATGAGGAAGAGGATGTAAAATAGCTGCTTGTTAATAAAATGAAACATTAAGAAGCAGAGCACATTGAAACTTGCCTCAATTTGAAGGAGATGATACTAAATAGATGTGTAATATTTAGATTAAAAATTCATTCGACAAAAAAAAAAGGAAACAAGGGGAAAGGTTTTAGCAGTAAGTCTATGCATTTATACTTGAAGCATTTGTAATCTACGTTGTTTGCTGTATTGTTTGTTTATTGTTGTTGTATATAAATCTATTGTTTGTTCATTGTTGTATATATATATTGTTAGATTCTCTAGTTTTATGTTAACTTATGTTATAAGGTATGTAATTAGGTTACTTTGTAGTAAATGATTATTTTTTTTTTTCTGAAATCGTTTTTTTTTAGGACTTTATATCCCTTTATTTATTCTCAACATTCCCTCTATTAAAATTCAACAATATCAAAGATATATTTACTTATTTATTGTCTTTATATAACAAATAACTGATAACTGATAATAACTGATAATATTTTGTACTGGTATCAATAAAAGAAATATGAATGACATACACACACACACAAAAAAAAAAAATAAGAGGCTTTGCTCACAAAATATAAGGCTTCTTTTATTTTATTTTTTCTTAAATTGGTTTTTATTTTATGTTTTATATTTTTTACTTAATTTTTGCAAAAAAAAAATAAATTAAAAGATATGTCTTTTTTGGATTGGTAACAACTTAAATTTTTAAAATTAATCCAGTAATAATAGCACTTACATGATTGTAGAAAAGGCTTCAGCAACGTTTCGAATCTTCAACTTAAATTAAGATTCATTTTCAAGCATTCTCCTTATTTAAAACATCCTCCTAGCTAGGGTTCGTTAGGAGAAAAGACAATGGAACGAAAGATGTAAATCTCCCTCTAAAATGTTTAAAATATTATATATGTTAGCGGAAATATCTGTCTGATATGATATTCCAGTTGTTTTTGGTGAAAGAAGACAATTACCTACGCATGTTTTATGAGTCTGATAATTTTGCTTCATAGCTATAATCAGGATATCATGGAATATGGTTTATAATTGGTCACTTTGAATTTATGGTTATATGTTAATGATGTTTAAAGTTTTTTGATCATGAAACTTGCGTTTCTAGGTACCACGACGCTCTTTTGTTAGTAGACAGATATTTCCGCTAGCATAGTTACTATATTAAACACTAGAGGGAGATTTACGTCTTTCGTTCCATTGTCTTTTCCAGCAATGAATCCTAGCTACAGTCGTCGCCGCGAATGTTGAAACCGGAAACACATTATCATTCACTAGTTTCTCCAGTATCAATGCCATAAGCTCCGCAGAAATATCGATCTCAATTATCAAAAATAGGAAAGATCAAAAATCTCGCATACATCTTCTTGAAATCAACGAGCACCGTTAAGGATAATTTCCCTAGCTTGACTTTTGAGAACTTTTCCTCGTCAAAATGTTGAATGTGAAGCAGCGAACGCCATTTTCTCTTCTATTTGAATGGGACCGACCGACCAGGAAAGGAAAATCTATAATCTGCGTTGCATTCTGGGAGTTTCAACTCTGGCCGCAAAGACTTTAGGAGGGTGTTTTAAATAAGGAGAATGCTTGAAAATGAATCTTAATTTAAGTTGAAGATTCGAAACGTTGCTGAGGTCTTTTCTATAATCACGTAAGTGCTATTATTAGTGGATTAATTTTAATAGTTTTAAATAGCACGTTAAATGTTCTTGGAAACCTTAAATTCTTGTTTTTTCGAATAAATATATGTGATTTTTTAGGCTGCAAAATGGAAAGAAAAAGGTTTTTGTTTTTCTGTAATTCACATTAAATACAATCAAAGGCAGAAGAACAAATGTGAGTCGAAAAAGTTTAGTTAAAATGTGGAAATTCCTTATGTGGTTCTTATAACCTTGTGTTCACTTGGCGGACGATGGTGGTTGGCCACACTTCAAGGCACTGGACTACTGGATTGATTGGTGAATCTTGTTCATGATTGATGATAACAATTCCTACGGGGTCAACAGTCCCTGTATCCCCGAGTTTTAAATGGAATTGTGTTTAAAAAGACTGTTCCTCAATTTGTTCATTTGCATTGAAGAAGAAATACAATTAGGCATTTCGAAACATGATCGCCTTTTTAAATTTTAGTGTTTTAATTTTGTATGTTCGGCTATTTCATTCTAAATTGATTTTTTAATTCACTTGTTTCTTTCTGTTAAGGTGAAATGCTGTAGCTTTTATAATATTTTTTGATTACAACTAGGCCATCTCCCGTGTACAGATTGTTCGTTATAGATATTTGAAGAAGAGATTTATTTAGATGGACGTTGGTTGATATAGATGTTAAATGAAGATCATAGCTTATATACGATACTCCTGGCAACGAATTGATTGTGACTATTCTTTCGAGTGAAGATAACCAAATTCTGATGACTTGTGAATCTAGAGTCTAGACAAATTTTCCTCTTTGGCGGAGACTTCAGACAAATTTTACCTGTAGTCAAGAATGGCCGAGATTACGACATTATTAACAGTTCTTTGAAAAGATCTTATCCTTTCTCTCGTTGTCCATTTCGATACTAATTGATTGTCGATGATAAAACGATGGTTTATATGAGATAATCCAAGAGTAATCGATTCCAATGAAAGGGGTTAAAGCAACATTTTGAAGTTTTGAAGACTCTTTTCAAGCCATCTCTTTTTCAAGCATAATAAAATTGGAATAAGTACAACAAAACAAAATATTTGGAAGCTTAAACAAATTTCAAAAACACGTGAATCAATAAGTTTAGTTGTTTTTACAAAAATATATTAATAAGGTACAGTTCAATTATTAAAAGTAATAATAATAAGAAAATAAAATTTAAGATAATCTTACAAAACTCGATTCCAAAGAAAGCAGTTAACGCATTATTTTGAAGTTCAATAATGCTCATTTTGAATTTTTCGACTTCGTGACAATAAAAAATGAAAAACCGTTTTCCATTGTTGCACTAACATTGGGGCACAACAACAACACAACAATTGCGGAGATATAAGTCAAAAAACAATATAAAAGGGTTGTAGTCCCTATGGTCTAATAGATAACACATCCGACTTCGGATCAGAAGGTTGCAGGTTTAATTCCCGTTGCGGAAATTTCATTGTAAAAATTATTTCTATTTTCCTTTGGCACAGAAAATTGCGCCGGACAGACAGACACACAGACAGAGAGAGAAATAAAAGATTTTAGTAATATAGATTACAAAACAAAATAAAATAAAAAACAAAGCTTCTTCTAAATTATACTTATTACCACAAAAAAAAAAACGACGACCTAGAAGGAGTTATCCGATTCTATTGAAATTTCGTATGCAAAGACATTGGGACCGCCCATGCAAATGATTAAACTTTGGTGTCCAATGAATGCATAGCGAGAGCTACAGCGCATCGGAACTGCGCACTCAGCAGATGTAAGAAGCGATTTTCAATCTGATGGTCAAAATTTCTGTTGAATCGCGAGTTAGGATTTTTCAACGACTGAAAAAATGCCTCGCCGCAGGATTCGAGCTCATTACGTGCAACTGTCAGAGTTTGACAGATATCGGATTGAAAGAGGCAGGTTGGGCAAATCGGAGAATCGCTCGTCATATGGGTCGAAGTGATGCGGCGATTAGAAGATGCTGGCAGGAATGGGTGGACAATGGCAGATTTCAGCGTCATGAAGGTAGCAGTTGACCTAGGACCACAGCAGAGCGGGAGGATAGAGTGATTGTCAGATCAGCTGTCATAGCGCCTGAGTCATCGTTATCAACCATCAGACGTGCGACCCGCACACGAGTGTCGTCCATGACCATTCACAGACGGCTGAGAGAGCGACATCTACGCTCGTACCGACCGCTACGCCACCTGCCACTCTCGTCTGCACACCGTCGGGCCAGATTACAGTGGTGCTTGGCTCGATCCGGTTGGAATGATGCTGACTGGGGACGTATAGTGTTTAGTGACGAATCCCGCTTCCAAATGTGTCCTGCTGATCGTCGCAGACGTGTCTGGAGACGCCCAGGGCAGCGTACCGATCCTGCTTTCACTATTGCACGCCACACATGTCCTCAACCAGGAGTTATGGTCTGGGGTGCCATTTTCCTTGATAGCCGGACCCCTTTGGTCGTCATTAGCGGCACACTTACAGCACAGCGATACGTCGACGACATTCTGAGACCTGTTTTGCTACCCTTCCTTTTGGAGTACCCTGGCCTTATTTTTCAGCAAGATAATGCCAGACCACATACAGCACGTGTTGCTATGACCTGTCTTGCAGCTTGTGAAACACTTCCTTGGCCAGCCAGATCCACTGATCTCTCTCCAGTGGAGCATGTCTGGGATATGATGGGAAGGCGACTGCATCCACCAGGGAATGTGGATGACCTAGCCTGACAATTGGAGCAAATTTGGCAAGAAATACCGCAGGAGACAATCAGGGAGTTTTATCACTCTATGCCGCATCGTGTGGCAGCTTGCATTCAGGGTTAGAGGTGGGTCAGCACCTTATTGAGCTCGTTTCTTTGTAACTGTGTAACTCTGAAAGAAATCATTCAATTTGTCTGAAAGTTTAATCATTTTCTATTCTGTACATAATCTTTCTCTCCACCAATTTTTGTCTCCATCGGACAACTCCTTCTAGGTGCGTCGTTTTTTTTTTTTGATAATGAGTGTATATTAGAAGAGGAATTTAAACGAATTTCAGAAAACTAGAGTTACTTAAGAGTTTGAGAAAATAGAATATAATTTTTTGAAGAGATGTGGAAACTAAAATATTCTTGCTAATTATTTTTTTTCAATATTAAATAAGAAGTTCTTATGAGAAGGTGAAAGTAATAATAAAAAAATTGTTAACAAGACACTACATAAAAATATAATAATTTGGCAAGGTACAGAAAGGCAATTCAAAAACTTCCTTAATTATGGGAATACTTTAGTATTTATAATATTATTTATTTAGTATTTATAATAATTTATACTTTAGTATTTATTAATAATAAATTCTCTTTGGAAATTGAAAACGAAGGTAAACTACCATTTCTAGACATTTTGTTGATCAACAAGGATTCCTGCATTAAATATGAATGTTATGAAAAAGATTATAAAAGTAATCACATATTAAATTTTAAATCCGGACATAATGTGAGCATTAAAAGAGCAATCATCAAAAACTACATGGACAGAATTACAATATACACGAATGAAGTAAAACTTTGGGACGATAAAATAAAAATATTGAAAAACAAGCTAATTACGAATGAATATCTGGAAATGTTTATCAATAGCTGCATGACAAAATTTTTCAAAAACAAAAAACAAAGTATTTTAAACTACTCAGTAAAAAATGACAAAGACTATAAGAAATGTATAAATATCCAGCAACTTGTTAAAATTAGTAAATCAATTACTAAATGTGTAAGAAAACAAAATTAAAATAATTAGAACAAATGGTAAAAAATTGATTTTACGAAATACAGCACAACGAAAAATTGGTACAAATCTCAATATTTCTGGAGTTGTACATAAATTAAAATGTAGGGATTGTGGCGAGGTACATTTTGGAAATACGGGAAGGGCATTAATAGACCGAATAAAAGAACATATCAGAGCTTATAAAAAATAACAAGAAAAAAATTATCAGAATGGGCTGATCATTGTATCAGTAAAAACCACAACGCAGTCCTATTGGTAGAAATTTTATACAAAATCAAAGACGAGAAAGAGATGTACATTATGGAAGCATTAGTAATAAATAGTTTTAAATGCATAAACAAAAATAAGGGAATTCAAATTGGTGAATATTCATCCATTTGTTGAAGAAAAATACAAAAAATAATGTAAAATTATGTAAAATAATGTAAAATCGTTTCAATAATTGATAAATTATTAATTTAAAAAAATTAATAAGAATCTATTGGTGGTGAGATGTCTTATTCTAGTAAGATGAATACCATTTAGCAAATTGTAATATTGTTTAAATTTATACATGGTTTTATATTCAAAACACGGAGTTTTGTAAAGACCCATTGAAGACCGGCAATGGTCCGGTTGAAATAAAGTGATATAAATAAAGAAGATAAGGAAGAACAAAATATATAGTTTAAGAGTAAATTATTTTGGAAAACATTTTATTATTTTTATTCATTTTTTTCTGAAAGCTGATTTATTATCTAGGCCTGGCGACAATGTATTTATAACTTAGGCCTGGCGACAATGTATTTATAACTGTGTAAAGATACATTTAATAGGTATTTATATAATTTATTTAATAGCCGCCTTGCATTCATAAGTGTACTATACATACACTCATGCTCAAAGCCAAGGGATTGGCAATGTCGGACCTTCAAGGCATCCAAATGTCACCAAATGGGAATCCAAAGCTCTTATATATATATATGCCTCTGTTTTGTAAATAAAGTAAGTCAGTAAAGCCATTAGTTATGTGTTAACCTGTCTCTGTCCACGTTATTTTAACCACATAACAACATGCAGTAGTTCTATTAATATACAGTAAATAAAACATAAAGGTTAACATCGCTGTGGGGGAAAAACAGCAAAGATGTTCTTATGGAGCGAACGTGCAGCGTTCTTTCCAGCCATATTCCGCTACCCGCGAATGGTGCCGATCACCATATTCACAACGCTGTGTGGTCACCCAGCACTCCAACACTTGCGGCGGAACATGCCGGCATGCAGCTAATTAGAGTATCCAACAACACTTCAGCCAGTTCTAATGCAATGCTGTGCGAAGCTCATGGAAAAACCTTGGAGGTGGATGGCATTACGTGATGCGCCTTCCGAGGGCATCCTATGCTTGTTCGATCGAATTTAGGTCGGGAAACAGCCTGGCCAGTTCATTCGTCGGATATCTTCGTAGGCAAGATCTTTGTTGTAGTCCTATACTAGTTCAGCCCTTTGCTGACGGACATTGTAGTCCATGTCGAGGATGCCAGGACCACACACTCCTTTGTAAAGTCTCACGTACTGCTGAAGGATGCTGTCACGGTACACACGGTCCATTATGGTATAACTTTTGAAGATGTGGAGTGTTGTATGTCCTCCCAACATTATGCCATCTCCACACCGGTCTTGTTCCAGGATGTTAGATGATCTGTAACTGCTCCCGGATTCTCTCCAGATGTGATATTTCGGGAATCCCTTTCCAAACATCATCAGAAAACATTACATGCGCCTGTATTCCTTGCTGAATGTTTTCTCTGCATCACGCCAGATGGTGTCTGATTGACAAGTGTCAAGGGGTAGCACCGCAAGGTCTTCGAGTATACAGTCCGATCTCATTTAATCGCCTCGATACAGCTGTTCCGCTGCTGCTGCCAGGTCTTTGGCGTGTTCCAGCTTGTGCTAGGTTGTAACTTATCCATTGTCTTTGGAGTGGTGATTCTTGGACGTCCACGTACAAAGCGTTGACGAATGTTCCCCTCCTTTTGGAATCTTCTCCGTAATCTGGATATGACGCTAGTAGAAATGTTCAGGGCCTGCGACACTTGGATTTCCAGACGTCCAGTGTCTATCTCTCTTGTCATCCATGAGAAACTGTAAGCAATCGTTGAAGGAACCATGTAACGTCATCCAATACGTTATATGGTACATATTAGTAATGACAGGTGTTCCTGCTACCCTCACACATTAGGACTTTTGTTTTTTTCCACAACGGTGCCGTCATCTTTATGTTTACTTTGTGTTAGTACTTGTAGGAGCTACTGCACCGTTCTGCCATTTGTAACATTTGGATGTCTGGAAGGGTCCGAAGCTATAAATCCCTTATCTTTTGAGCACGGATAAAAATGCCCTTTCAAAAAGGTTAAACTTGACAAGGCGGCAAGATTGAACCTGTGTGACTATGTGCGATTCTGGTCCTGTTTGATTACTTCGCAAAGACCTCTTTTCCTTAAATGTCACTGCACATATTAGATGAAGACTATTAAGAATATTTTTTTCTATTTTAAATTTAAAGGAAAATTGTTTTGCGACCAGTGAATGCTTCATTGAAAATATTTAACTGACACTGAATTAAACCCCTGCTATTAAGATAAATTTATGTAAAACACAAGTATCTAATCTAGAAGAGATGGTTTTCTAACATATTACAAGTTAATCAAAACTTAATATTAAAGAATGACAAAACCTGATTTTTTTTTCTATGCTTTTCGTTTCCGATCGCTCAGTATTTTTGTTCAGAATTCTCAACTTGATTCTTGTTCGAATTCCTTGCCTTTATTTTTTTTTATTTATTTTTTTTTTTGTTGGCATACAAAATCTTGGTACTTATAGTCTTAGCACATTATCTTATTTTAATCTGAATGAATTTAAAAATGGTGTGTGTCTGTGTGTTTGTGTGTGTGTGTATGTTCTTAATTTCTTTTTGCTTTTAAAAAAGTATATCAATCAATTTCATTTCAATTATTATCTTGTTTTGTAGAATATTATATTGACAATGGAAATATAAAGGTAAATAAAAATATCTGCACTTCAATTCAAAATTACATTATTTAATGTTAAAATACTATGTATTAGAAACACATGATAAAATACACATAAAGATAAAATACTAAGCCGGACACTTTTCTGAAATCTAAAATCCCAATATAATTTCAAAAAACTGTTTCTGTGAATGTATGTACGGCTTCGAATTACATTCACTTCGTCAGCGGCATCTGGTGTTAAATTTTGAAACTAAAATAAAATTTGGAAGCTAGTTTCAAAATTTAACACCAGATGCCGCTGACGAAGTGAATGTAATTCGAAGCCGTACATACATTCACAGAAACAGTTTTTTGAAATTATATTGGGATTTTAGATTTCAGAAAACTGTCCGACTTAGCTGTATGTTTAGTAATATAAATTAATTTTATTTTTATATTCTTTATGCTCTAAATTTCTGAATTGCAAATGATTAATTGAAATCTTTGCATCACCAAACTCGAAAGTTATGCCATTCAAGCTTGGCTATTCGATGATAAAATACTACGTATTTTCGTTGAAGAAACCTGTAGTTTTGATAAAACACTGAAGCTCGGTTATAAGTTGTTTATATCGCGAATTCGGATATAACGCGATTTGATCTTGGACCCCTTCTATTTTGGAAAAGACGTATAATTGTAAAATTGCAAAATTTACAGTTTTTTCGCCTAAAATTAAATCAAAGGTATAAATTAATATGCTTCTTATTTACAGTAATTGAGTCTCTATACCCACCCTAATATCACGAAAATGCGTCAAATACAATATATTTTTAAAAAAATACCAGAATCGCGGACTTTTTCGTTTAACCAAAATGAATATCGAGATCTATTTTTCTGCCAATGACAACCAGTAAAGAGACCCCTGTAATCTAATAGGCGTATGAATACCTAGTTTCGATCCACGTGACTTGTCGTTTGTACAAGTTGTCAAGACGGCGCCAAATCGATTTTGGCTAATATAACCCATCAAAGTGTTGAAAAGGTAATGATTTATGTATTTATAAATATAAAATTCTCTCACATAGCTCTGAATGATGTAGTATTGTGAAATGACCATTTTAAATCGATTTGGAATCGTGTGGGTGATAACAGGGTGCGATATATGACATTTGAAGTCGCGAAGTAATAAATATCGCGGTTATATCGCGATCTTCGAAATCTTGGATCCGAAAGATCGCGTTATAATCGAGCTTCAGCGTATTTTCATTTAATTTCAGGTTTCAAATATCAACATCATTTGGTTTTTACTACTTTGAAACAAAATGCCGTTTATAAGCATAAAAACATAAAAACAACATAAAAACCCCGAGCAACATTCAGTTTACAAACTTCCATTTGCCACACAATTCATTTTTACAATACACAATTGTTGAAGAATAAGTCAATTTTTTCAATAACGAATTACAAGCAATTTGGTTACAGGTAACAGCTCCCATTATTAAACATTTCCAGAACATAGAGAAGAACCTCTTTATAACGGACCCAATTATAACGGACGTCGCTTAGAACGGACAGTTTTAAAAAAAAATTGTAGTAATAGTAAAGGATGCTTATTTTTATCTGACGAGTTTTACATTTCCAAGCAAGCGATTAAACGTCGATCGTTGTGTTGTTTTGCGTAAACATGGATGCGCTGCATGACTCTGAAGAAGCAGAATCTTCGGAGGACTAGGAAGAAAAAGTAGGAGACACTACTCAGCCTACAATTAAGGTGAGTGAAGTGAAAGACCATTTAAATTTTGTTATTCAATATGTTGAACAAAAGGCAAATGAAAATGTGTTTGCATATTATGAACACTTATGGCATCTCCGTCAGTTATTAACTGAAGAAAAAATAAGCAAACAAATCCAGCAGAACATAAATTATTTTTTCAAACCAATGAATGTAAGCGATCAACATTGTTGGAAATTTTAAATTTTTAGAAAGTTTAAAATTAAAATGAAATTTCGGTAACAGGCTTTGAAATTGTTTATTACTTAAAAGTAAAATTTAATTATTGACTAGAGATTTAAGAAGTGACGTCGATAGTAAATTAAACCGGAACTGTAGTACCGCAGTTACGAAAATGTATGTTGCCTAGGTAACAAATAAGCAACAGAACAGATGAAAGGAAAATGGCGTCCTGCATTGATGTCTGCATTAGCAGTAAGGCTATTGGCATCATTAATTATAATGGATATAACTAAAGTAACTTCTTAATCGTGTGCTATAAAGTTAAAGGAATGGTAAAGGCAAAGTTTGAATTAATTGTAAAGATTAATTTGTAGACTTTAAAAGGTAATTCAGGGCTATTGTGGTCAAGATATCGATTAGGGTTAGCTATGGCAATCGATCGACACATTAATAAGCAGAAGTGATCCGAATGGTAAGCGACACATAATTGGAACTTCGGGAAAGCCTCAACGCAGATAGAATTTATCAAGGAGTTGATAAATTATCAGCGGTCATCGAATTTGTGAGTATGTTCCAATTTGTGTAGAACAAGGAAACGTTAGGGAACTGGACACAAACAAATCTCAAGAACACAAATGAAGTAATATTTGGATTCGAGGCACATCTACATATATTAGTACTACAAAGAAGAATACAGAACTTTAACTTTGATGCAAGGTTTAATTTGAAGTTAGGAATGTTAGAGAACTTCAGAGTGACACAAGAATTTAGCAAGGGACACTTGATTAATGAAATGAATACATATATTAGAAGAGTTTAGAAGTACTATATTTATGAACATTTATTATTAACTCACATAAGATGAAAAATTATTTGTGAAAGGTTATACTATGAAAATAGAGAATTAATTGTCAAGAACAATTACAAGAATAAGTAGCTGTCTTAACTTTGTGATAAACCTAAGTGCTAGGTCATACAAGTGTAAGACATTATTTGAATTCTAAGAACTGAATAGATTTTGCTTACCTAGATGCATGCTTGAAGCAATGTAAAGTTTATTCACTGGGTGTGAAGTTAAACTTAGTGAAGACATCTGTCCATTATCTAAGAAGACAAAGTATTTAAGAAATGAACTTTATTGAACTCTTAATAAACAAGATTGTAAGCTAGAATGTATATGTGTAACAAGATTAAAAGTTATAAATGTTTCTTGTTTAAATTTTAAATGCGATTCCTTTTACTCTATTATTTCAACGGCTTGCCACAACTCTAAAGTTATAAGCATAGATAAAAGTTTTACCTCGTTTTAAGTTATTGGTTTTCGACCACTAACAATAAATAAAACAAAGATTAACTCTATATCTTTTCAAGGAGGTTTAATCAGAAAAAAATAATAACAAACATGAACCAGGACCTTCTTGTTCTAAAGATTAATGAAGTGTATACTTACACAACTTTTTCAATTCAATCTACTATGTTGAAGGCTGTTTTTTATTTGATACATAATAAACACTTTTTATAGTTAACTATCGTACTTTCATTGATTTACACCCCTTTAAGAATTATTTGTTATAAACCGGACTTTCATTAAAACGGACAACCTTCAGCCCCTATTAGTCTTTTATAATGAGATTCTACTGTACTTGTTTTGTTATCATTACTCTATTTAATATATTTTTGCCCTTCTTAAAACATTTAAGAAGGGCAAAAAAAATCTAAATTGATCAACAGATGTTTTTAAAACAATCATCAAACAAAGTTATTTATTTTAACACACCTCAAAATGAGGCATAGTAGTAATGCCTTACAAAAATAAGTCATCAATAAAAATAGTGAGCATTTTCATGTAAAATTATAGTATAAAAAAGGATTTGGACAATAGATTAAGGTGTGTTGACTAGCAAAATCTGAAATTTTCCTC
>JAFIDM010012231.1:80252705-80267920 GCA_023159025.1 Thereuonema tuberculata
TGTTCAAGATGGCGGACACTGGGATTCATCATGAGGATAACGCATATGGATCTGAAAAGAAAGACGAACGGGTATAAACGATTACAGGAGAGGGTCACCGTTTTGACGATGGTTTCAGAGGTTATAGAAATTTCCCAAGGTGATATGTAAGGAGATTGTACTTATCGTTTTCGTTCGGACAGTTTGAAGACATCGTTTTAAGCAATCTCTCGTCGTACATATTCTTCAATAGAAATTCAAGAATGAACGTTCTGTGAATTGTAGTGATAAAAACTAACGATTTTTTCAAGTACAGATATATAAAGAAATTCACAAAGAGAACTTTCACGTTAGTGTTATTTAGAATGCGTCTTGAACTTTGTAGTGTTAAAGAAATATTGCAGTGTGACTTTAGATCAATTTTCAAGTAATAGGAAAAGACTGAAATATATAACAGTGATCGACTGTGAACTTTTATTGACGGACTAATAGAAGAAACTGTAATCTTATTATTTTATGAAATATTGATTGATCACATCCGTTGTAGGAACGTACTTGTAGATTCATCTTAAGGAATGCATATTGAATATTTTAATTTACAGTAAAATGAGAAGTTGAAAATCCTGTTGTTGAACTTAGTTATTTCTTAGTGGATTAGTTATTTCTTAATTACTTCTACTGGAGACCAAGCTTAACTCATAGACAAATCATAGATGGGACACATCACTCTGCTGGAATTAAAAGGATAGATAAACTCTTTCTTATGTATATTTATATATATTGGTCAAATTCAAGATCATTTTACGTGCGCTGAAATAATTTAGTGTTCAAGAAATGAAGCCTACGCACCTGTATACTGAATGACTTTTAATTAAAAATGTAGATACAAAATAAAAAACACGACCATGGTTTCAGTTCAAAAAGGATGAACTATTATCAAGTGAATGTTACAACATTTGGGAAACATTTATATAAACTTAAGGGGTGGTTTGACTCCGTGTAGAACCCGTAGCGTCAAATAGAATTTGCCTATGACGCTACGTAAGTTATCAATGGAAAAAAAATTACAAAAGCATTACAAAAAAATTTTAATATATAACATAAATTAGAAATAATTTAAAAAAATATTTCCCATCAATATCCAACAGTAAAATCTATATCAAAAAAGTTTTATTGAAACCAAATACCAAATGTCGTAATGGAACAATCTATTTATAATAACAAGTAATATACTGGAAAACTGCTGCCCATTTTTTTTTCTTTGAATAATTTCTTTATTTAAAAAAGTTTTTTTTTTTTTAAAGAAACATTTAAAAATTGAAAAAAGATAAAAAATGAATAATAAATAGCTCCATTATGTAAACTAATATAACATAAAAACAAAATAAATCAACTGCATATTAAGTTTAAAAAATATAATTAATAATTTTACATGAAAGTGAGTTTTATTACAGTTGATGAGCAAGAACAGTGATCAGTAATTAGACATTTTCAGGTTTTTTTTTTTGTTTTTTTCTTAAACTATATTCGTACATAGAAGCAACTGATATTTGTTTATTATAAGAATTAAGACAAGTAAGGATAAAGTAGGATTCCATGCATTTCCTTTTGAATTCATGTTTACAGTTAGCTACAATCAGTGGATTTTCATAATCAATGTAATAATGAAACTGAAAAGAGTGTACAACGGTTAAATAGTCATTGTTATGCATTCTGAAGGCTGTGCGGTGTTCCGCTATCCGGTCAGGGAGGGGGCGACCAGTCTCTCCCAAATAAAAACATGGGTTATACCTACACGGAAGAGAATAAATAACTCCTTGAGGTACATAATTTTGAGACTTGTTTTTTGAGGTTAACAATGGGTTCTACAGGGAGCTGTAAGTACAATATCATGTTTCTTACAAACCTTCTTTAACACAGGAAAAAGATCGGAGTGATAATCTATTGAAACAAATTTTTGGGATTTCTTAGAACATACTGGCAAATCATTCTGAAATGCCTCTCAATAAACCATCCCGGAAAATCATTACATAATAACAAATTATGAATTTTACATAATTCCATATCAAAATTACCGATAGAGCTGGATAAACGAAAATTTTTCCATTGCTCCTTCGTTTCTATTGACATTTTTTGCTTTTGACTTCTTTATAATACAACTTTCCAAGATTTTCCTTAAACTTATTTGCGTTTCTTTACATAAAATTTGAACATTGTGTCCATGATGTGGCTCTTCTTTATACAGTGATATGCTATGTCGGAGATGTCTTTGTTTTTACTCTTTAGGGCCCTACCGTGTTCAGAGACCGTTCCGCTAGGGTCCTTTTGGTCTTTCCTACGTAAAAATTTTGGCAAGTTTTGCAAGTAATTTTATAAATTAAACTCATTTCGTTCTGATAATTGGTTGATTTTAATACCGTTATACTCATTAGGGATTATTTAAATTTTAATACCCAGAGAGTGGCCAATATTGTAGATTTAAATTTTTAACAATATATTTGAATGTTTATTATCCGGTAATGATGGTTAACAA
Source organism: Thereuonema tuberculata (assembly GCA_023159025.1). Taxonomy (NCBI): domain Eukaryota; kingdom Metazoa; phylum Arthropoda; class Chilopoda; order Scutigeromorpha; family Scutigeridae; genus Thereuonema; species Thereuonema tuberculata. Next base: position 80,255,218 of record JAFIDM010012231.1, read on the forward strand.
TTGACACCATTTAATACTAAATTTATAATTGTAAAAACAATTAAATTTGAAGATTGTCCATACTCTTATATTATTTTGGTATGCTAAGTGTAACAACAATTAAATTTGTTGATAGTCCATGTTTTTCTTTAATTTGCTGCCAAACTTATTCTTAAATTGTTTGTGACTTTATTCTATTATTGACTTGAAAAAAGGAAGATGCAAACTTCCTGAAAATTTGTCTCTTACATTTAGTATTTTAATAAATATTTAAATAACTAATGTCATGTGTGGAAGAGTGTACATTTAGATAATCTACTTCCATTAAAATTCACAAGAAGTCAATTTCCGATCAGACCTTCTTATGCTATGTTTATCAAGAAAGCTGAAGAAAAGACTCTAAATAAAGTTGCCATCTGTTTGGAGAACGTTGTCTTCACTCATGCACAAGTGTATGTCTAGAGTCACAGGTTATCAGAATTTGGTTATCTTCACTTGAAAGGATATTCACAATCAATTCATCACCAAGAATATCGTATACAAGCTATGATCAAAATTTATCATCTCTATCAACAAATAAATATTGTCAACAAATATGTTGACATCTCAACATAACTCTTCTTCAAATATCTATATCAATCAATCTGTACACGGGTAATGATCTAGTCTACATTACTAAAATCTTTTATTTCTGTTGTCTGTTCGGCGCAATTGTTAATTATTAGTTTCCCTTGCTGAGAAAGTCAGATTATAATTTTTTTTTTCGCCTTGCAGGGATTTGAACCGAGGACCTTTGCTCTCGCAGTCAGGATCTCAACCATTGGACTACTGCTGGTCCACCGATATCCAATCCTACTTTATTCTATTTGTTCGCGCGCTATCAAGTAATGAGTTCATTCAAAAGGAATAGAATATCACTTTTTGCCTTAACCACTTGGAATCGATTCTTCTATGATTATCTCATACTTACTAGGGGGAGAGAAAGGTGGCCTAGTATCATATATATTTCGAATAGAAAAATTTTCGTGCTTTTATGTTAAGCTAAAAATTATATACTGTAAGGTCTTCATAGATCTATTTTTTTTTCTTTATGTTAACTGAATTAAAGGTTATGAAAGCGAAAAGTAAAATTTCACTTTCAATCTACTCTGAAAAGTATATAGCCATTATATGAGAACATTTTTAGAACAATGTCCACATATGACTGATTTTATTTCATTGGAATGAATTTTTTAAAATAAATTTTACGACCATTAGACGATTACTAATTAGTATCTTATATTTCTGCTACAGAGCTATTACATCATAACTTCGTTCGCTAACATTTTTTATATAAGGATTTTTAAAATTGAGCATTTCGTGATAATAATGTATCATTCTTGTCAGATAGTGTGCATGATATTTTCTGGTTTTTTTTTTCCTGTTTACTTTTGAAACTGAAACTCAGAAAAATGGAAAAGTTATGAATATTCGATAGTTTTCTATGCAATTTTACCTGTGGCATTATGGCTAATTTTATTGTTTTTTGGACGAAGAAGATTCCTTAATACATGCTGGGAATAAAAGCATTTGAAAATCCGGGCTTCGTTTCGCACTTTTTTAAGAAATGTACACATTTAACCAAATTTACACTCTTTGGTTGCGGCTGATGCCCATTTTCGAACCGTGAGGTTTTAGCGTCTTTGGAAGCAATGAAGATCGAATCCATAGCGCTTTTGAGAGGAGACCGATAAATTTATCTTAAACAGGTGGTGCTAAAAATTATTGAAAAGTTGATAGAAATTAAAATTTTAGAAAAAATAAAGAAAAGGTGGGAAATTAAAAATAATGGATTTCGCCGAAATTTATATTAAAATTGAGAAGGAAATTTTCTTAATTACATTATCTGAGGGAGATCATTTCCTATTTTACGTTCGTAATATCTACGGCGTACTTATTGTAAAATAATTAAACATTCGATGCTTACGGTACTTACGATGGCTCATCTCTCATAAAATAGGGATGAAAATTAATTAACTTAGTATGAGCTCTTCTAATTTACAAATATTAGCAAACAGGGGTGTTTCTTCATCTTCTCATTGTACGTATCCACAAATTTACCCACAAAGCATGAAGGGCAAAGGGCCACGGTCCGCAGGCACTTGTTAATAAGCTAAGAGGGTACAGAACGACTCGCGATTTGCTGAATACTGTTATCTCAAAAATCTCAGTTAGCCAGATGAAGGTTTTTTTAAATCCCAAGCATTTGATAAAATTTATTACTAGAAAGAAATTAAACCAAATGTAATGCATTTCTATTTACGATGCTACATTTATCATTATATTAAAAAGAGAGAAAAGGATTAACGCAAATCAGCAGCCAATCAAGATTATAACAAAACCAAAGAATGAAACAGTTAAATAAATTTAACTAAATTACTTAATTGCACATTTACTTAAGTTCATACCTTGAGATACGAACGTATGAACAAAGAAAATTCGTTACTTACTTATATTTTCAGAAAGTGTTCGAATGTTCTAAAACCTTCTTTCTGTTTTTTATAATTGTTTTTTAAAAGATAACTGACTGAGCATGTAAAATCTTTCTAGTCCATTTTAATATATTTTTTTCTTAGTTTTTGTCCATTTGTTTCTTTGTAAGCGCATCACGCTAAAACGGCTGGTTCTGTTTCTATAAAATTATGTAGTTTATCTATGGTTTAACTTAAAACATGTTAGTTTTACTCTTCACCCGTTTCCTTCACTCGCTGGAATGGCTGGAGTTAAAGAAATTATGTACAATATTTCTTACGATACCTATTTAGTAATTATAAAAGACTAACAAAAATCAAAAAAAAAAAAAAGGCCTTCTAATGACCTAAGTCTTAGGTGAAAGAGTATTAGGTTATTTCATTGCCTAGAAATGATTCTACACTTACAAAGGCCCTTCAAAATATCTTTCCGACTTATGAATGCCTTCAGATATTCACAAAAAAAAACTCTTCCACTCTACCAATAAATTTAATAAGTTTATTATATCCAGTCCTTCTTATAATCTACAGTCTTCAATCAATAGTCTGTATTAAGCAGAACTGTGTGCTAAAATTTAACCAACATATAAAAGCAGATTGGCTTTTACCTTTTATCATAAGCAACTTTAGATATAATTTTAAATATAAACACGATTCCATTGGTCTTTATCCACCCACTCATCAAAATCTGATCCCAAATCGTTTGTTAAAAACTACTGAGCTGATTTCCTTAATTTGATTCGATGCTTATTTAGAATCGAGCCGCATATAATAGTGTGAAGATCACGATTATTTTTGTATCCACTCCTACCATCCATCCTATCCCATCCAAAAACACACGGCTTCACTTACGCATAATAAAAAAGAAAACGTGCTGATTAAATTCTTTGAAATGTATAAGGAGCCCAGCACAGACTAAACAACAAACAAATAAATCTTTTTTAAAATAAAACGTGTGTTTTTGTGTTTTTGTACTTTATTTCTTTTCTCCTACGAGATGTAGAGAATCTTTCTGTTTTTGCCTCTCGGCTTAACAGGAATTTGTTTATTGCCTTTTTTGCCTTTGGGGGGTCACTGCCAGCTTGGCCGGTGGCTTTCCCATAGGTTTGCGCCTTTTCTGGTTCTTTATCGAGAGAGGTGGGTCAGGTCTGAATGGTCAGGTGGGCCAGTTGAATGGCGAAACAGCCACTCTCCCCGGTAAACGAATCAAAAAAAGGCAATTTGTTTGTTGTTTAGTCTGTGCTGGGCTCCTTATACATTTCAAAAAATTGTAAAGTGTCAGTTTACCAATATTGCATCATAATATTTATAGTCATAATCAGTTTTAGGTTCTTGCATATTTTGGTCCGGCTAACGTTGACGGAGTGCGTTCTTTCGGTAAGGTCCAGAAACTTTTGCCGATCTTCTCCACATTAATAAGGCTGGAATAACCTTCTAATCTATGTTCACAGAATTCGTTAATGCATTCAAATATCCTAACAAGTATCAGCACAACATTCATCACACATAATAAATAATCAGTTAGCTGATGGAAATATGATAGATAAAGAAATACTTAAGTTTATAATAATATACTGTATATTATAAAAGTTAAATTGAAAAATCACCCTCTGTTTCCTAATCATATTAGTTGAATTCTTTTTTGGATAATGCAGCCCTAATCTCCTTCGGGGAAGTGTGACCACTCATCAACCTCTCCCTAGGTTTGTTACCCTCCCTACCCAACATTTTATAACTTTCTTTAGTTTTCAGCTTTTGAAAACACTAACAAAACAAATTTTACAAAAATCGGATTCTTACCCTGAAAAACATTTTATCAATTCATTTATGTCACGTCCATATTACTTATTTTTTTGCATAATGTGATGTAATTCTTTTTCAACTAATTCAAATTCAATGTCTACCACAGTTTTAATATAAATGTCTATTGTTGAGTTCCAAGAACTTTTGCAGTTACAAACTAACAACTACCAAGACTGCACCAACTAAATCAGAATGGAAGTGATTTGAAAAAGAACTGCTCTTAGAAACATCAGATCCTGCTGAAGAACCGACCATCAACAACCATCAAGATTGCACAAACTAAATGCATAAACTGAATATAGCACTTTATCTCTTTTATAATGACTGCTTCAGTAATAATAATGAAATTATATGAACGAAACAATTGAAAATGACTCAACGAATGTAGATAACAAGTATCACATTCTTAAAACAATTTATATCAATTCCTGCATTATTTAAACTTGTAATTATTCTAAAAATAAGATGTTGAGTTTTTATTTTCTTAAAGTTAATCCATTGTTTCTGTAATTCAATTTTACCCAAAAATATTTTTAAAAAATTTCAAGGTTTCTGCTGCTTTTCTGAAAAGCAATTATATCACGATACGCTGTTATTTTAGATGTAATATGTACAATCAATGATAGCACCACTAGATGTACCCTGTTGCAGACGGGCTACAGCAGCCGACTACCTCATCGGGTACCCTTGTTATCAGCAAGCGCATGCCTTCTGTCGACAAAGCAGCACCAACATTCGACCATCGACGACTGGAAAAAAGGTTGGTTGTTCCGAGGTGTCGAAATTCCTGCTCATCATGTTGATGGCAGACACACAATTTGGCGCAAATAACGTGAATGTCTGGACCCGTCGTGGCCCACATCAACTCTACAAGCTGGTGGGGGCAGTGTCATGGTGTATAGGATGTTTTCCTGGCAGACGTTGGGTCCATTGATACCTCTGGAGCACGTCAGGATGCTAGAGCGTACCTAAACATCTGACCAACTGCAACCGTACATGTTAACGGTTTATCCTCATGCAGATGGCTACTTCCAGCAGGATAATGAGCCGGTCCACAAATCCCGCATCACTATGGAATGGTTTGAGGAACATGATGATGATATTTCCTTGCAGCAGGTGGCCCGTTCAATTTCCCGATCTCAACCAGACCTAAAATTTGTGGGATGAGCTGGAACGGTGTGTTCGCTACAGGCCTACATCTCTATCAAATCTTCAGTAACTGCGTGACACACTCTTGTCTGCATGATACACAATACCTCAATAATGTTTTCAGAATCTTGTGGAATCCAAGTCTCGACGAATTCAGGCTGTTTTGAGGGCTAAAGGAGGTCCACTACTAGATAGGTATACCTAATAAAGTGGCCGGACAGTGTATATTGAGTAGATCCAGGGGGACCTAAAAAACTAAGAGATAATTAGCAAATTACTTACCGAAAGCTCTAGCGTTCTCTTTAATACTCATTATAGAGCTATGAGTAAGAAAGGTGCTAATTATGTCACGATTGGCCGTTGTCAGAAAACATGTTACAGTATTGACATTGCTAATCCTTGTATTTCAGCTAGAGAAAAAGGCTGAAAAAGAATGTTTTGCACGTATAGTAAAAGAATCAATGCTTATCGTGATGAACTCCAATGCATACAATGAAACTTTATCAGTATGAACAAGAGCATAAGAAAGAATTTTGAAGTAGAAGTAGAACGTCTCTTGGATACTTGAGCAGTCTATGTTCGGTCGGGGATTGAAGTTATCTCATAATCCCGGCCAACTTCAATCTAATGGAATGGACTATTTCTTCAATCCGGAACTGAATGGAATTGGTCTTGTCTACGTAATGGATCGAGGTCATGTGATTATGGCAGGCTTGGGCATTTGTAATTGAATAAAACAGTGTGTGTTTTTTTATCCATTTTTAATGTCAGACTGTTAGAATTCTCGCTGGTGAAAAAGGTCGGGTTTGTATTTTAATTGTGTAAGTTTTAACCTGTGCCTTAGTGTTAATGTAAATAATTCGAGAAGAAGCTATATTATTCAACCAGTGGCGTCACATTACTCCTCTTTCAGTAGTAATGATAATATAATCTTTTAATATTTTGAAACCATAAAAATTTGTTTCAATCATATTAACAGTATACAATAATGTGGTATCAAAAACTGAATATCGAAAAAATTTACTCATTGGATTCCGTTTTTCAAATATTAACATTGATCTCTTATTTTGATATATTGCAATATTATGTAATTTATACTCAATACTATTAAATATTCCCTATTGAATTTTCGATTTTATAGAAATTTAAAATTATAAAGTAGTGTAGCAAAATTGTTTTGATATCCCTAGGTTAGTATCTCAAATCACAGTCCCCCTGTGCCACCTGAACATTTACACTTTTTTTATAAACAAACTTAAAGTCATGCAGATGAGTGAAGACAACGTTCTCCAAACAGATGGCAACTTTATTTAGAGTCTTTCCTTCAGCTTTCTTGATAAACATAGCATAAGAAGGTCTGATCGGAAATTGACTTCTTGTGAAAGTTAATGTAGGTAGATAGGCCGCGCGGTAAAGCGATGTCGCTACGACACTGGCCTCTCACCTCTGAGTCCCGGGTTCGGTTCTCATGTAGGTTTCGTTGATGGTGGCGATCCGCGCTGGGCAGGTTTTCCCGGGGTTCTCCCGTTTCCCCTGCATTTCTCCCACCATCCTTTCTCAGTCTTTCTCTCCGTCTGTCCTTCTTTCAGGTCGACGTGCTCGGCAGTCATGCCACCCACTTTCAGTTAATCTAATCTAATCTAATGTAGGTAGATTATCTAAATATACACTCTTCCACACATGACATTAGTATTTAAATATTTATTAAAATACTAAATGACAAATTTTTAGAAAGTTTGCATCTTCCTTTTTTTCAAGTCAATAATAGAATAAAGTCACAAACAATTTAACAATAAGTTTGGCAGCAAGTTAAATAAAAACATGGACTATTAACAAATTTAATTGTTGTTACAATTAGCATAACAAAATAAAATAAGAGTATGGACAATCAACAAATTTAATTGTTTTTTACAATTATAAATTTAGTATTCAATGGTGTCAATTGTTAACCATAATTACCGGATAATAAACATTCAAATATATTGTTAATAATTTAAATCTACAATATTGGCCACTCTCTGGGTATTAAAATTTAAATAATCCCTAATGAGTACAAAGGTATTAAAGTCAACCAATTATCAGAACGAAACGGGTTTAATTTATAAAATTACTTGCAAAACTTGCCAAAATTTTTACGTAGGAGAGACCAAAAGGACCCTAGCGGAGCGGTCTCTGAACACGGTAGGGCCCTAAAGAGTAAAAACAAAGATATCTCCGACATAGCATATCACTGTACATAGAAGGGCCACATCATGGACACAAATGTTCAAATTTTATATAAAGAAACGCAATTAAGTTTAAGGAAAATCTTTCCTGTGTTAAAGGAGTTTTGTAAGAAACATGATATTGTACTTACAGCTCCCTGTAGAACCCATTGTTAACCCCAAAAAACAAGTCTCAAAATTATATATCTCAAGGAGTTGTTTATTCTCTTCAGTGTAGGTATAACCCATGTTTTTATTTGGGAGAGACTGGTCGCCCCCTCCCTGACCGAATAGCGGAACACCGCACAGCATTCAGAATGCATAACAATGACTATTTAACCGTTGTACACTCTTTTCAGTTTCATCATTATATTGATTATGAAAATCGACTGATTGTAGCTAACTGGAAACATGAATTCAAAAGGAAATGCATGGAATCCTACTTTATCCTTACTTTTCTTAATTCTTATAATAATAATTACTGATCACTGTTCTTGCTCATCAACTGTAATAAAACTCACCTTCATGTAAAATTATTAATTATATTTTTTAAAATTAATATGCAGTTGATTTATTTTGATTTTGTTATAGTTCTTTCTTTGTTTGTGGGTGCAGAGTGGCGGCAGGGTAAGCAGGGTCAATAACCATCTTGTGTCTGATGAGTGTAACAAGAGAAATTCTAACTTTAATTACCTTTTTACCTTTCATAATCTTGACCCTGGACCTTTTCTCCTTTAGTGTGTGATAAATCTTATTTAAACGTATACTTAACACTTAACTGAGAAAACACTAGCAGAGTTGTTAAATATACTTAGACACAAGGATAAAAACAAAATCATATTTTATTTCTTTGACGTAGTTAATTCGTTTACAGACCAAATACTTCGCTGGGGCTCATATCCTTTGTTTAACACTTTATGATAACAAATCTCTTCACATTTAAATATTAACTCAAAAAGTCCATTCGTTAATATTTATACAGATTAAGATTTCTTTAGCACTTTGCTATTCTCATTGGTCTTTACTCTTGAACTTAGCTTTAAGCTTTTCGTCCGAATAACTTAAATATCTTTAACTTGAACAGCTACAGTTAACTTTTAAACCTTTCATAATACCTTTATTAATCTTATCTTCTAAGAATAAAATCTTCGGACAGAAAACAGTCTATATCCTTGATAAACTTTTACTATAAACCTTTAATCTTTATTTATTCAGCACGCAATCCTCGATTGACATCTTTATCAATTGAAATCTTTGAAGTCTTTTGATGATTCTTTAATCTTTATCATTTCTGGATCCAAGATAAATCTTTAGTCCTATCTTAATTGTCGCGACTAATATTTTATCTTTAAAGTCTTTATATACTGGATTAATCTTTGCTACTTCTATTGCTCTGTTTAAACTTTAACAACTTTAACCCTTTAACAATTTGACTTCTATCTTCATAAATGTGGCACCGCAACTATTAATGGAAAAATAAATAACTTACATTATTTCCCAGTAAAGTAGATTCTAAACATCATAGAATATTCTTCTTTGGATCTAAACTCTTCGAACGTTGGTTGCCAAGCAACATTAAAGTCCTGGAAATACATTGGAAAAGAGGGTTAATAACTTACGCCTTTCAAAGTTGACATCTTTACTTTAAACTTTCAGTAAATCATCGTAATTATTCGGAATATAACACTGAAACATCAATCGAATAAAACGGCATGTCCTTTTATAATTTCTAGATAATCCAAGGACCCAGAAATCATCATGACATCAAATTATCTTCGAATCGGAGCATCCTCACCGAATCGGAACGACCTTCTTTATGGCGGAGTCCATACAATCGCTCTGCTGTGACATCCACGTAAACTCGTATCTTTGTTACTTTAACAATCGGTCGTTAGCCAAGAAGCTTCGCTTGATCCTCTCGGTCATTGATTGTTGTTCAACAGTCGGTTTCTATGATGAACGTATTCCGTTGTTATAATTGCTTTTTCAAATCTATTTACACAACAGTTTTTATGTTATATTAGTGCACATAATGGAGTTATTTATTATTTATTTTTTATCTTTTTTCAGTTTTTAAATGTTTCTTTAAAAAAAAAATTTTTAATAAAGAAATTATTCAAAGAAAAAAGAAAATGGGCAGTTTTCCAGTACATTACTTATTATAAATAGACTAGTCGGTTACCCGTCGCTTCGCTCCGGAAGCCTCCGCATATGTAACGGAAAACAACTTATTAAAAAAACACACACACACAAATTACATCAAGTAAACTAAAATTAAAAGTTTGTTTTTTTAATTTAATTTCTGATGTTTATATTCTGTCAATCCACGACTGCTTTTAGAACCAGCGTGTGAATCATATGTCTATGATAATTTTTTTTTTTTTTTTTTTTTATGGAGATTAAAATGTAGTCCTCGTGATCTAATGGCTAAGACGTCTAAGTTCAGAGCAGGTGGTTGCGTGTTCGATTACTGTAGTGAATTTGTAGAAATTATTTTGCACCAGGCAGACAGAGAAATAAAAGCTTTTAGTAATATAGATATACTTTTCAGTGGTTTTTGAGTTAAAAAGACCATTGGTTTTTAAGTTACAAATAGTGATTTTTTTAGATTCTATCTTATTGAAATACTGCTTCTTTCTTTCTTTAATCTCTTTTCTTAATTACAATTATTACTCGTGTGCAAATTGATTGATGTAGATATTTGAAGAAGAGATATATTGAGATGGATGTTTGTTAATATAGATGATGAATGAAGATCGTAACTTGTATATGAAATTCTTGGCGACGAATTGATTGTGACTATTCTTTCGAGTGACGATAACCAAATTCTGTTGACTTGTGACTCAAAGGCATAAAGTTGTGCGTCAGTGAAGACAACGTTCTCCAAATAGATGGCAATTTTATTTAGAGTCTGTCCTTGAGCTTTAATGTTAAACATCGTATAAGAAAGCCTGATCGGAAATTGCTTTCTTGTGAAAGTGAATAGAAGTAGATTATCATTTCGTTTCATAGACATCATAAGGATGAAAACAAAATCTCCTTTGTGAGTTCTTGTAATAATTTCGGCTTCCATGAGATCATTACCGAATGAACGGCATTTAAGTTGAGTTCCGTTGCAGTGTCCAAACTTGGGATTAATTTTTTGCAAAAACATTATTGGAGATCCCATCTTCAATGACAAACGATGTGGAGGAATACCGCTGAGATTCAATGAGTTCAGGCAGAGATGTTCGTGTTGGGGATTATCAGATGTATCAATTTTATTCTCACTTAAATACTCTCTAGTCTCACCTTGGATTCTTTGACTTATCACTCGATTGATGTTATCGACAATCTCGTCCTTTGGTAAGTTCTTAACTTTGATGTGATTCCAGGTATTTGAGTGACAAATAGTATTTTTCAGTAATCTATCTCAAAAAAAGAGTGCTTCTTTCTTTCTTGACTCTGTTTTCTTAACTCCAATATCTGCCATGTACACGCACATATTTTTCAATATCACATAGAATTCGGTTAAGTAAGAATATTTAAAATATTGCAACGTTTCGGCAATTATAGTTCTAATTGTCAGTTTCGAATTACAAATAAACTGACGGATGGGAAATAAATAAACAATCTTGAGATTCAAAAAAAAAGGATTGAATACATTCCTTATTGATGGGGGATAGGAAAGGAGATATAAGTCAAAATACAATGAGAAAAGAGTTGTAGTCCCTATGGCCTAATGGATAAGGCATCTGACTTCGGATCAGAAGATTGCAGGTTCGATTCCTGTCGCGGATGTTTCATTGTAAAAATTAATTTCTATTTTCCATTCTCACAGAAAATTGCGCCGTACAGACAGACAGACAGAGAAATAAAAGATTTTAGTAATATAGATTGTTCCATTACGACATTTGGTATTTGGTTTCAATAAAACTTTTTTGATATAGATTTTACTTTTGGATATTGATGGGAAATATTTTTTTTAATTATTTCTAATTTATGTTATATATTAAAATTTTTTTGTAATGCTTTTGTAATTTTTTTTTCCCATTGATAACTTACGTAGGGTCATATCAAATTCTGTTTGACGCTACGGGGTCTGCACGGAGTCAAACCACTCCTTAAGTTTATATAAAGGTTTCCCAAATGTTGTAACATTCACTTGATAATAGTTCTTCCTTTTTGAACTGAAACCATGGTCGTGTTTTTTTTTATTTTGTATCTACATTTTTAATTAAAAGTCATTCAGTATACACATGCGTAGGCTTCATTTCTTGAACACTAAATTATTTCAGCGCACGTAAAATGATATGGAATTTGCTCAATATATATATATATATATATATATATAAGAAAGAGTTTATCTATCCTTTTAATTCCAGCAGAGTGATGTGTCCCATCTATGAATTGTCTATGAGTTAAGCTTGGTCTCGACTAAAAATAATTAACTTATCCACTAAGAAATAACTAAGTTCAACAACAGGATTTTCAACTTCTCATTTTACTGTAACATAAAATATTCAATATGCATTCCTTAAGATGAATCTACAAGTACGTTCCTACAACGGATGTGATCAATCAATATTTCATAAAATCATAAGATTACAGTTTCTTCTATTAGTCCGTCAATAAAAGTTCACAGTCGATCACTGTTATATATTTCAGTCTTTTCTTATTACTTGAAAATTGATCTAAAGTCACACTGCAATATTTTTTTAACACTACAAAGTTCAAGACGTATTCTAAATAACACTAACGTGAAAGTTCGCTTTGTGAATTTCTTTATATATCTGAACTTGAATAAAATCGTTAGTTTTTATCACTACAATTCACAGAACGTTCATTCTTGAATTTCTATTGAAGAATATGTACGACGAGAGATTGCTTAAAACGATGTCTTCAAACTCTCCGAATGAAAACGATAAGTAAAATCTCCTTGGGAATTTTCTATAGAACCTCTGAAACCATCGTCAAAACGGTGACCCTCTCCTGTAATCGTTTATATCCGTTCGTCTCTCTTTTCGGATCTATATGCGTTATCCTCATGATGAATCCCAGTGTCCGCCATCTTGAACA
>JAFIDM010012231.1:80268320-80295437 GCA_023159025.1 Thereuonema tuberculata
GTTCATCGCACTTTTTTTCTGAACTTGTGATGTCACAAGTGAGTGAGGACTATATTCAACATGGCGGATTTCGTAGAAGGGGTGAAGATATTAAAAATGAAGATATTAAAAATTGCGGATTGCTAAAAGGGCCCTCCTCTGAAATACACATAATGTAGCTTACCTTGAAATTGTTGACACCACCTGAATTCCACCATGGATGTATTGAAATGGTAGGCACATGGTATTGTGGTAGGCCTATCCATTCCCGTATACCGCATTTAATGTTAGTCCTATTCCTCATCGCTGATCGTACGTTTGGAAAAATCAGAAATCAGAGACGATGGTTCTGCCTGGCAGAATGAAGGTGTTAATGACGTTCAGCATCATTTTACAGCCATGTCTCAGCCATTCAAGATAAATGAAATAACATTTATCCACAGACAACGAGGGAGACCCATTTGAATTTGCACTCCTTCTAAAGGAAAGAAAAAATGATGGCCGACAAAACCACGTGATGTCAACACCACTTTATGTATCCCTCCGCGGCGAAACAAGTGCAAACAGGCACCAAAACAAAAAATCCTTACGACCAATCTGATTGGCTTATGCCGGAACCCCTGCTTTTACCTACTAAGCACACATTTTATCATTCGTATTAAAATAGACGATCTCATTAGTAGAATGAATATTTCAGATAGTTGAAATTCTGTCTCACTACATACAAATCATTGAAGGACATTTTTATTACAATATCCTTCTTGCTCCGTTGCTGTCGATCAATAAAAGAAAACAAGCAAAACTGCTCGTCTACAGTATATCGCATACACAGCCGACTCACAATCTCCTAGTTCTTGATTATTGCTGCGAGATTTGCGCAGAACGCATACTTGAGAAACAGAGTGCCCAAAAAGAGTATATAGCAAGTTTGGTTAAAATTTAAAAAAAAATTAATAACTGAAACATATGAGAGAATCAACAATATTTACAAAATGTAATTAAGGAATGTGATCACTATTTCCTGATAACAATTATCAATAGCAATATATTATCCTTATAATCATTCACTAGTATTAAGTTTATATTTAACTTCTGAAAACAATATTTCTATAGCATTCTTCTATTAAGTAATTTATAGTTTACACTTCAATACTTTTACAAAAACTACTTTACACTACTTAAGTAAATTATATTTTTAGCTATCTAACTTTTCGCTAGTATGTGAATAGAATTTATTTGATTTAATAAATTCTTTTACTTATTGCACTCAAGGGCATATTACTCTACTCTCTACAATTACTAAGAATTAATTAATTCACAGTCAACACTAAACGAAATGGTTTCTCACCTCTGTGAATATGTAACAATGCTAATTTCAGGAAATACTAACTTACTAATCCAGGTAAGTGTATTTGCACAAATTAATCTTCTAATTATCAATTACAAATCAATCACACTAGCATCATATATTAACAACTCATAATCACTTTGAATACTTGTGTATAGAAAGTACATTACTATGCGTGTATTTCTATACTTCTTATCTTCAGCAGCAATTTAAATAGATTAAATAAACTTACAGTGGTTGTCTTCAAGATCCACCTACTTGTAGACTGCTCTCTGCCTTCTTGATATATGCACACTGGTAAAATAAATATTTCACTTTACCAAAGCACTTAGGTTTCTTCTTGAAACCTTTAGATTTCACACTAACACTTTTCACTTTAGGTCCTATCTTCTATTTGACTTAAGGTGATGGCTTCTCACCTTGTGCAACTAACTTAAACAACACAAATACAAATAAGTGAATATCCTTATATTCAATCAGCAAACTTCATTTGGTCTTCTGAATTACCGTTGACATCGGAACATAGTACTGTTTCACCTTTTCGAAGATACTTTCAGATGACTTCGGCTCTCCTGAACTATCCCGTTCCCTTCTAAAGCGAAATGGGTCTTCCTCCGTCTTCAAGATACAAAACTTTTATTTGGCTGATAATAATAACTATTATTCTTAATAGCTGTCTTCGGTATCACCGCAACAATTGTGTGGACTTCTATTTATCTCAGTATGCAGTTAATACTCGTAAACGATGATATCCTTTCCGTCTTCTTTATAACATTTGGAAATTTAAATCTTCCGTAATAAAATATTCTGAGAATTTACGATAATCTTCATTGATAGATTCAGTCCCATTATTATAATACTTCCGTGAATTAAACTTCGTCTTCTTAATAGCAACAATATTGGCAACTTACTGGTTACAGTTATTAGCATAAACTTCAATATCAGGTCTTCCAATTTCACCGGCTTCGGACGACTTCTTCCCTCGAACGAATAATGTACTCGCCTGACTTCTCGCATTAACTGTTGGATTTAATTATCTTCAGCTTTTGCTTCGCTTCAACTTTATCTTAGGGATTTTACCGGGTTCTTCTATTCTATAATATTATCCAGAATATGAATGCTAAGGAAGTTATATTCTATCATTCTTCAGTTGCTGTTGACGCAAGCTTACCACTCTCCATTACTTCAGGGAAAAAAGGGTTCATTACTTGCTTCTCCCTATTGAGACAATTTGAGATTACCGCACATACTCGGAGCATTCGATTGGACTACATCCATCCTACTCCTTTGAGCTCCACACTGCAACTGACCCACGCCAATCGACACGTCTCATCGATCATATGTCGACTCTCGTTACGTAATAAAAAAAAACATTTGCATATTCAAATTAGCACCAATGAGCTTTGCTCATATTCAATAAAAATAAAATAAATTTATTTTCAAGCAATTTCATTTTTCTACTTTTTTTTTTTTTATTATTTTAAACTACTACTTCATTGAAAATATTTCTCAGGGAGTTATAAATAATTTCATATCACCAACAATTATCACTTAAACAATGGATGTTGTTTTGCCAGCCGTGCAAAACCTATGCTTCGGGAATTGTTCTTCTTCAACGGCATAATATAATTATTTATCATAACTGACAAAAAAAATCAAATTGCTATGATTATAATTTTAAAATATGATTTCATCACCTATGAAATCCACAAATTCCCCCCTTCAATTTGCATTTTCCCTTACACATGATAATTTAATTCCAACTCATCATGCCATCTCAAAAACAGGGAGTTTACAAAAACTTTATGAAGAGGTAGGGCTAATCCTTTGGTAAAACCACAAATTTGTTATTTCATATTATTATTATGAATTCAAATATCAGTGTAAGTATTTTTAAGCATTAAATTATTTTTTTTAATTTATTAATATTGATTAATTTATTAATATTTTGAATAATTGTTGTGAAATTAACTGCAGGCGTATTTAAGAGTTATGGTCTTTTCCTTAAATGTTAAACTGTCTTTTATATGGTGAATGCAATTATGAGCATCTTTTATAATTTTTGTTGAAATACATATATATTGTTTTTATTGATATCTAAATTACAAGAAAGACGGCTTTGGATGGTTTGCAGTGGAATCGAAGTACGTTGAGAATGTCTACCCAAATATTTTGGGGGCTCAAAACATTTAGAAAGACATGATTAATCTCAATGCACAGATTACCTTTAATGTCATCCAAGATATAGAAAAATCTTTCTGCGATACACGAGGTAAATGGTTACTTACTATTATGTCAGGAAATCGATAGATGAAACAAGGAATGCAATTGTCTGTAATATGGTGAATGGAGAATTGGGGAATTTGTGTTGTCGTGCCAAAGTAAGTCCCTTCGAAAGCAATTGCGAGTTTACAATCCTGACTTTACAAACAGGGAAGAAGTAGAAGCAGTTGACAAAGAATTAAGGACGCTTGGAGTAAAAAGAAAATGTGATATAAACCTGAAATTTGCACAGAGCCGTTTCTAGGTGTTCTGCCACCCTAGGCGAGAACTGAAAAATGCCACCCCCACTCTTTCAAATGCCGCCCCCATCAAAAACAAAAAAACGACAATCCTATTTTAACAACCAAATCTGTCCTGTGGCCGCCCTAAAATCTTGCCGCCCTAGGCGGCCGCCTAGTCTTGCCTAATGGTAGAAACGGCCCTGAATTGACAGTTACATGAGGATTTTATTGTCGCAATCCTTGGAATAGTACTCCTACGATTTTCGAAAGCAAATATGATGCTGAAAAGTAAGAACCCAAGATTCTCGAAAAGCCATTCTTCTGCGCACCAAACGAAAATCAGACGAACCAATGTAAACAATCAGGAAAAATAAATGAATATTTAGTTATGTAGAAAATCGTTAAAATCTGTTCAGTTAACGTTTCAGATTTAATTAATCGATGTCTTTACTTATTCTGCAAGTTTTGCATACCAAAAACCACATTATTAAACTTTATTACATATTTTAGCAAACTTCATATAAAATGCCTTTTGTAAATGAAAATTTTGTAGAACATTTTTCTCAGGATTGTTCTAACAGTAGTAAAAATTTTGAGATTTTACGCAGGAATAAATAAATTAAAAATGAGATGATTTAAAATTTATTAACATGCAGGAAAATTTCTGATTTTGCTAGTCAACACTCCTTAATCTATTGTCCAAATCCTTTTTTATAATTTTACATGAAAATGCTCACTATTTTTATTGATGACTTATTTTTGTAAGGCATTACTACTATGCCTCATTTTGAGTTGTGTTAAGACTAATAACTTTGTTTGATGATTGTTTTAAAAACATCTATTGATCAACTTAGATTTTTTTTACAATTCTTAAATGTTTTAAGAAGGGAAAAAATATATTAAATAGAGTAATGATAATAAAACAAGTACAGTAGAACCTCCTTATAACGGACTAATAGAGGCTGAAGGTTGTCCGTACTTGCTGAAGGTTTAAAGTGAAATCTGCAAGACGTTAATAGCATTTGTAATTGCCAAGATTACAACAATCATCGAGTTAGTATAAATATTAATGAACCATTTAATATTTTTCCAGAACGAGATCACCTTTAGGACTAAGAGTTATAGTGCCGCCATTTTTCTGTGAATGATGCCTGAATGTACATAAAGCAAGTCGTACGTATAGAGAAACCAACCGAACTATCTATGTTTTATTCGTGTGCGCTATCAAGACCATAAAGTAAGTGGATTCATTCTTTCCATTATTTTAACAAGAACATAGTTAAACACAACGAACACTCAGGAAACAGAACTGATTAAAGTAACAGTTTTAAATAGATTGAGAAAACATTAGTTCGAGGAATTGATCAAGATTCTATAAGGGATATACATATAGATTACATGTACTTTAACTGTGTGATTAATAAAAGTCTTAAAAATACAGTGTTGATATCAAAGTGATTCGAACACGTTAGTGTTAATCCATTTAGGAAGACAAGAACTTTATTCAGTTTATTTGTTCATACAAGTGAAAGCCGTTCACACAAGTGAAAGCCATACGTTGTCCAATCAACATGGATTTATTTATAGAAGCAGTTTAAATATTAACGCATGTGCCATTTATGTTCAATCATTTTATGTTATGCTTATATATGTACTATTGTCGAATTTAACTTACAACAAAAAAAATACTCTGAATAAATTAATTATAAATATGTTAAATAACATCTACAACGAGAAAGGTTATGGATACCAGCATATGCATTCCACTGCGCAGGTTAAATTAGAAAGCTTATGTGCCGAGCATACGCATTTCGTTGTGCAAGATAAATAAGAAAGATTACAAATCCCAGTGGTCGCATTTCGACCATAAGTCAATTAAGAAAAGTTTACGGAACACTGTGTTAATTAGATCAAGAAAGGGTTTTGTGCCTAGGACTAACTTACGCATTGTTATGTTAAGAAGATATATAATCATTAAGAATATTGAAATTTATTATGTGTTAATAACTCTTTATGATGTACTCCATTATTAAGGAACTATAATCTTATCATCGTGAACTTTTGATAACAGAAATAAAATAGTTATTTTTAGGTTCGTGCTTAGTTTATAATCATGGCCGGAAACTTATTAGGCTTCTGCGGAAATAACTATATTAGGTGGAAGATAAGCATACGCACTGCGTTCCTGAAAAGTTAATGCAATTAAAATTAATCACTGCAGAAATGCAGGATGTAGGAGGCACAATTGATGATAACGAAATATCATGGATAATCCTTTCAGGACTACCTAGTGACTATAGGCCATGTGCTATATTAAATAACATCTAAATTAGAAATATCCCTAGGTTAGTGTCTCAAATTACAGTCCTCCTGTGCCATCGGAACAATTACACTTTTTATTTATTTTGTACAGACTATTCTTAGTAGTCAACGGATCAATTCACAAAATCTGCTGTGACTGAAACGATAGGAAGAATGTCATTAGGTTTTTAGAAGATCAGTTTCTTTTTTCTTTTTTTTTTTTTTGAAAGTAAATTACATAAGCAATATGTAACAGCATTGTTTAATTTTCTGTCTCCTACTTGCCATACTTGAAAGCCCACTCCGATGTTAAAATTTACGCTCCTGATCTGTGGCATATCTAAGCCAGTGAAAAATATAATCAATTTAAATAAACAATTCAAAACAGTAGTTTAGTTGTTGGAGAAGTTGTAATTTATATAGCTTAAAACACAGATGCTTTCGTAAGATACATTGTACCGCAGGTTGTGGCAACTGTTTTCTTGTCGACTTTCTTGGACTGTGTTCACTCACGGCTCGAATCCTGCTCACAGTGCCTTCCGAAGGTCGGGCTTTTCGGGCGGTCGGACTTTTCCTGTTTACCGATATTGTGACTCTCGTTACAGATCTTTACTTTTGTACCATTCATTTTGAATCACCCTGTATGTAATGGTCAGGGTATTATTTGGTTAGGAAAAATGCTTAAAAAAAAAAACAGAAAACGTTGAATAACTTCAAATAAACAAATCAAGAGCTCCATTGTAATGAATTTTAAGATTTCCTTAAAATTCTGTACGATGCTTATTTATGGTCCAACTTAAAAACACAAATGGGAATATATTTGTTTCCATCCCTCATCCTTCCAAAACGCACCCGATTTTACATATGCATATAATTTTTATTTAAAAGCAACCTTCAAATAGAAATATGACTGGTTTTCCGTCATTGCGCTGCCTAAGTAAATAAAACGAATTTCCGAATGATTCTTCAGAGAAATTAAAAATTCTCTATTTTAGATATTTAAAAGTGGGCATATTATTATCCAGCTGGATAACAGAAAAAAACAGACTAAATGAAGAAAATTATCTCCCTATAATATTTCGATTCGATGGATTTGAGTCATGAACTTAAAAATTTGAAATACTAATTGTGCTGTTTTGCGATGACCTCTTAATTAAAAAAAACATCAAAAGAAAATCAAGAATAAAAGGGATGAATAGTTAATCCCAGCTAGCATTCAGCTTAGCATGTAAAAGATTAATTTAATAAAAGGTTAGTATAACAAATGAAATTTAACGTTTGTTAGAACAATTTTTACATTAAAAGAAAACAAAGTTCGCACATAACTAAACAAAACAAAAATTCACGAAGCTATTTTTGGTATTTGTACTGGGAATCGGAGACAGTATTGTTTCGAGGTTTGTTGATCTCTCATCAGTCCCATCCGCCCAGTATACCTAGCTCAGTGAAATGGGACAATTTACAAAACGGACAAAATTACAAATCAATGACCCCTCAATTAAAAAAATATCAAAACAAAATCAAGAATAAAAGGGGTGAATAATGAATCAGTAATGAATTTGTAGATGGTCGAAGTATTGTTACATAAAAAGAAGATGGAGAGTATAATGATATTTCACTATTAGAATATAATGAAGAAAACAATTCAAATACTGCAATATTCACGTAAACTTATTTTCTATTTTATTGACAGAATTGAATATTCTACAAAAACTGGATGTAACAGATGTTTTTCGAACGGAACGAAGTTTCGGTTCAAATTTAATTAAAAATTATGATTTATTACTTTAATTTAGTTTTACTCTACTTTCGATTTGCTTTTTCTTCTAAAAATGTTTTCGCGTTATTTTAACTGAAAACTTTAATAATATTTTTATGTAAACTAAACAATGAGAAATCTTTAATTTTCGAAATGTCTTTTCTTGAGAAGTTGTAATTAAATTTGCTAACTATTATAAAAAAATATTATTAGAATATTTTGGTTAATCTCCATCCCTTAAAAGATTTTATTACTTCAGATTTCTTAAATTTGGTAAAATTCTTATTCTAATATACTTTAGAAGAAGCTTGGTTTTTTTTTTTTTTTATAGAATCAAAATATTAACTTACTTTAATGTTTCACCTGAACAGAAAGAAATTCGCGATTTAAAAAAAAAGTTATTCAACGTTTTTTGTTTTTTTTTAAGCTTTTTTTCTAACCAAATAACGCCAAATAATGCCCTGACCATTACATACAGGGTGATTCAAAATGAATGGTGCAAAAGTAAAGACCTGTAGCGCGAGTCACAGTACCGGTAAAAATCATCAGTTAAAATAAGTAAAAAAAAATATTTTTAGAGAAAAAAACAAACCTAATATCTTACAAAACTGAAATGAAAGTCATCTAAATTAAAATAATAACTAATAATAATAATAATAATAATAATAATTTGGAATTTAAAATTGAACTCTTGCTATGATGCATGAAAACATCTGGTATATATATCCTTTTTTTTTAAGAAAAATAAATTGCGTCAATGAAATAGAAAATAAGGTAATATCAAATATTTCAGTTGAACTTCTATGTTTGCAAAGTAAGCAGATTAAAAAGTTTAATTAAAAACATTCAAAAGAACCTATTCAAAACAACTAAAAAAAAATATATAAATAAATAAATAAATAAGTAAATAAATAAATAAAAGGTAAAGTATCTCGCAGTCAAGAAATACTGTCAAGTTGATTATGTAATAAGTAACTTAAAAGAATTAGATTTAAATAAAAAAATTACAATTAAGGTTAATAAATTCAGTTAAGAGTTTAAGATTTTTTTTTAAATTTTTACTTTTTGCAGAAAAAAGTCCGATCCGCCCTGTATACCTACTGAATGAGCTCGAAACGGTACTGTCTCCGATTCCCAGTGCGAAAATCAAAATTAGCTCAGTGAATTTTTGTTTAGTTATGTGCGTTTCTGTTTTCTTTTATGTAATAATTTTGTCTCGCACATTAAATTTAATTTTTTATTTTTAAGTTTATTATTGTTCTGTTATATGTTGAGCTTCCATCACGTAGTGTCTGACAACATGCAACATTATTAACGCTAACTTTCAAAAATCGCATTCCCTAAGTGATTAAGAAGCTTTTAAATCAAAACAGCACAATTAGTATTTCAAATTTTTAACTTCATGACTCAAATCCATCGAATCGAAATATTATAGGGAGATAATTTTCTTTATTTAGTCTTTTTTTCTGTTATGCAGCTGGATAATAATACGCCCACTTTTAAATATCTAAAATAGAGAATTTTTAATTTCTCTGAAGAATCATTCGGAAATTCGTTTTATTTACATAGGCAGTGCAATGACGGAAAACCAGTGATATTTCTATTTGAAGGTTGCTTTTAAATAAAAATTATATGCATACGTAAAATCGGGTGCGTTTTGGAAGGATGAGGGATGGAAACAAATATATTCCCTTTTGTGTTTTTAAGTTGGACCATAAATAAGCATCGTACAGAATTTTAAGGAAATCTTAAAATTCTTTACAATGGAGCTCTTGATTTGTTTATTTAAAGTTATTCAACGTTTTCTGTTTTTTTTTTAAGCATTTTTCCTAACCAAATAATACCCTGACCATTACATACAGGGTGATTCAAAATGAATGGTACAAAAGTAAAGATCTGTAACGAGAGTCACAATATCGGTAAACAGGAAAAGTCCGACCGCCCGAAAAGCCCGACCTTCGGAAGGCACTGTGAGCAGGATTCGAGCCGTGAATGAACACAGTCCAAGAAAGTCGACAAGAAAACAGTTGCCACAACCTGCGGTACAATGTATCTTACGAAAGCATCTGTGTTTTAAGCTATATAAATTACAACTTCTCCAACAACTAAACCAGACGACAATCCAAAACGCCATGACTTTTTGCTTTAATATACAGGGCTGATGAGAAGAGGACAGATTCTCTGATAAGCTAGTGTTCAGCCTATCAGAGGCTATCTTTCATCTCAGAGGGTAGGTCAACGCCACAATGTTAGAATGGGGCACAGAAAACCCACAAGTCATTGTCGCGCATGTGAGGGATTGACTAAAAGTAAATGTGTTTTGTGCAAAGAGGAAATTTAAAGTGTGCGGTACCTTCTTTTTGGTCGAGGTTACTATCACTGGACATTCCTATGATAATAAAATGCCCATGATAATAAAATGGCTTAAGTCTCAGATGACGGAAGAACTGCCCGACGTAGTTTTTCACAGTTACTCCTCATTTCCACATGGATATTCGTGATAACCTGAATGATACCCTACCAGAACATTGGATCGGCCGTGGCAGAAACAACGATTCATCAATGTTCCTCTGGCCTCCATGATCAGCAGATTTAACACTGTGTGACTATTTGCTGTGGGGCTACATCAAGGTCTCAGTGTATCTGCCCACCACGATGCATTACTTCATTTTAACAAAAAAAATATTTTTAGAGAAAACACAAACCTAATATCCTATAAAACTAAAATGAAGTTCACCGAAATTAAAATAATAAATCATAATTTGAAATTTAAAATTGAACTCATGCTACGATGCATGAAAACATCTGGTATAAAAAAATTTTTTTAAGAAAAATAAATTGCGTCAATGAATAGAAAATAAGGTCATATCACATATTTCAACTGAACTTCAATGTTCGTAAAGTAATCAGATTAAAAAGTTTTTAAATAAATAATTAAATAAATAAATAAATAAATAAATAAATAAATAAATAAATAAAAGGTAAAGTACTTCGCAGTCAAGAAATACTGTCAAGTTGATTATGTATTGTTGATTATGTAAGTAACTCAAATGAATTAGGTTTAAATAAAAAAATTCCAATTAAAGTTAATGAATTCAGTTAAATAAAAACAAAAACAAACAAACTGATTTAAAATGAGCAGAACTTTAACGTGCCAGACGATTAAAAGAAAAAAGTAAACAAACGAAGGCACAACGTTGCAAGCCAGGATTCGCACCCTGAGTTGTCACCGGGAATAGACTGGGACGGACCGTTCCGGTGACAACTCAGGGTGCGAATCCTAGCTTATAACGTTGTGCCTTCGTTTGTTTACTTATTTCTTTGAATCATTCTTTGAATCATCGGGCACGTTATTTTCATTTTAAAGAAATAATTTTTTGGCTTTATTTAATGCCTTCATTAAATTCCTTTTGCGCCTAGCAGATTGCAGGACAAGGACTATTTCTATTACATATTTTGTTTATTTTTTGTTGGGATTTCTTCGGGGAGACTTCGGGGGGCGGGGGAGGCAAGAATGGACCCTAAATATAAGGTCCCGGTGTCAATCGGTTGTGGAAACTTAGGCCCTTATGTCACCATTCCCCCACCCATTCAGTTCCCTCGGTCGGTGGTGGAACCCTTAGGTAGCCGTGTCGCCTTCCACCCACCCAACGGTGGTGACCCTGCCCCCCATAGGAGAGCGAATTTTTAACTTTACATAAAATTTGTGTAGATCTCATTGTCACCACCAGGTGCGTATTTGGCTATTTCACGGATTTTACCCCTTTTTAACCCGGGTGGGGGGGGGGAGTCCAGGTTCTAAGATAGCCTATCTTTTCCGCAGTGTACAAAAGAGTAATTCTGCAAATTTTGGTCCACATAGATCAAAGGGCCTAGGAGTGTATACGGACAAAGAAAGAAAAAAACATCTGTTTTTGTATATATAGATAATAAGAGTAAAACATATTTTTTGACAAAAATATATCAAAAGCCGAGTAAACTGAAATGAAGTTAAAATAATTAAAGTAATAAATCATAATTTTTAAAATGAAATCATCCTATATTCCATTCAAAAAACATCTGTTATATCTATTTTTATTTAGAAAAAAAACCATCGCGTCAATGAAATAAAAGATGAGGTCATATCAAATATGTCAATTGCACTTTTATGTTAAGAAACTAAACAGATAAAAAGTTTAAGTAGAACATTCCAAAGAACATTATCAAACTAAAAATAAAATTAACTAAAATTTGTTTTGTTAATATTGTTGATATATCGAGTGATTCGTAGTACAGTAAATTCCCGATTATCCCCGGAATTGGGTGGCGCGGCAACCACGGATAAGGGAATTCCGCGGATAATCTGAAATAGGACGAAAAGGACGAAAATCAACAGAAAAATGTTTTTTAACATGTTTTATTTATATTAAAATGGCCGTACATACATTATAATTAATTATTTTCTTACTTTTTAACAAAAGATCGGTAAATTATCTTTGTTTTTTTCATGTCGAAACACGAAGACCCGCTCCTTGGACATCGCTAAATGTGCCTGTTTTATTGTTTACTTATTCTAGATTTAAAATTTTTTTCTTAATTCCGTAATTTATTGTACAGTAATAAAAATGGAAACAGGACAGGTCCACAGATAATCCGCCCGTCGATAATTGGGAGTTTACTGTACTAGAAAGTACTGGTGATTTTCACCGCCCCACATCTTGGAAACTACTGCTCTTAAAAATCTGAAACTTTTATATAAAATCATCAAACATATAAAAGTTATATTTTCATGTTATTATTTATTCATTATTACTGAAATTCATTTTATTTGCGTTCAAACACCCCCAATATATCGTATATTTAAATAACTGTTGTGCTGTTGTTTAAACTCTAAAATTCTGAATCCCATATTCAAATGATACAGAAAACCTAATTAGGAAAATTTAATTAAAGTACTTTTGTCATTAATTTCTTTGCTTAATTTAAAAAAAAACTGTATTTTTTTGAAAATCCACTAGGCTATCCCCGGTGTACAGATTGATTAATATATTGGGGGAGTGCAAAAGAAGAGCAAATAAACGCAAAATGAACAGTACCTATTATTGTGCATAATCCCCGTTGCTATCTAGGACCTCTTGCCGTCTTTGTGGTAGGAGATGAATTCCACGGCGGTAAAATTCCGGCGGTTTCGAGTCAAAAAAGTCTTGGATGGCAGTTATCACAGCATCAAGATCATCAATATTTTCTGACTGAAGGAATTGTTCAACGCACGAAATCGGTGATAGTCAGTTGCTGCCAAGTCAGGAGAATAGAGAGGGTTGGGTAAAAACTTTTGGCGAGTGATGACAGCAGCATGTGGCCTGGCGTTATCGTGATGAAGAATAACTCCGTGACGACTGATGAGACCTGGCAGCTTTGCTACCAAATTTGAATGCAGCCTGTCTAACTTTAGACAGTAGAAGGCAGCATTGATGGTTTGGTTGAGTGGCAGGACCCACCATGTAACATCCCACCACACACTCAATAAGACCTTCTTGGGATGAAGTTCAGCTTTCGAAGTCGACGCAGGCGGATCAGAAGGGCGACACACAGTCCTACGACGCTTTACGTTGCGGTACATAACCCACTTCTCATCTCCTGTCACAATTAGTGTCAAGAATGGATCATTTTTGTGCCGGGAAAGCAAGGAAACACAGGTGAAGATTCGTTGCTTAGCTGTCAGGTTATGTGGAACCCAACGATCCAACTTTCTCGTAAAACCCAACATAACCAGCCGTCTCTCGACCGTTGTCCGGTGTACGTTGAAGGTCTCCGCTGATTCTTGCACATTTGGGTTCGGGCTGTTCCTTATGGCTTGGTCAATATCGTTCTCTCCAACGTGGGATGGCCGTCCACTCCTAGCCTGAACTTGGCAGCTTCTGTCTCCTTCCCTAAATTTACGAAACCATCGACGACATATACTTTCGTCTATTGCATCCTTCCCATAAACTTGACAAACACTGCGACATGCCGCGGCTGCCGTACTCTTTTTATCGAACTCTTATAACAAACAACGTCTTATATGCTCCTTCTCGCGTTCCATGTTACATCCTCTGATATTTTTTTTGAAATGATTATCTTTGTGAGACACGATGCATTTATATGTATCCAGAAGTTTGATTGGCAGACGATTTGCATAATTACAATGTCATGCATGAGGGCAATTCCATTGCAAATTTTCAGTGTCAATTTTATCCGCACTTAAGTAATCTCTAATCTCTCCTTGTATTCTTTGACTTATCATACGATTGATGTTATCGACACTATCGTTCTTCAGAATCTATTCATTATTCTTTCTTTGTCCATTCATTGATTATTTGTATCATTCTTTCTTGTGTGGTTCTCGATTGTCTCCGATTCTGAGAAAATATTCGACAAATTTCTCTGATACTGGTCATCTTTGTTGATGAGATGCATATTTATCGTGAGTTTATTAACTTTGACGTGATTCCAATTGACACTTTTCAGTGGTTTTTGAGTTACATATAGTGATGGTTTTTGAGTTATAAATAGTGATTTTTAATTAATCTACCTAATAGAAATAGTGCTTCTTTCATTCTTGACTCTTTTTTTTTCATTTCCAATTGATACTGACTGTTCAGTGGTTTCTGAGTTACAAATAGTGATTTTTCACTAATAGAAATAGTGCTTCCTTCTTTCTTGACTGTCTTTTTTTTATTCCAATTGATACTTTTCAGTGGTTTTTTAGTTACAAATAGTGATGGTGTTTGCGTTACAAATAGTGATGGATTTTGAGTTACAAATAGTGATTTTTCAATATTCTACCTAACAGAAAAAGAGCTTCTTTCTTTCTTTACTGTCTTTTTTTATTCCAATTGATGCTTTTCAGTGGTATCTGAATTACAAATTTTAATGGTTTTTGAATTATAAATAGTGATTTTTCAGTAATCTATCTAATAGAAATAGTGCTTCTTTCATTCTTGACTCTTTTTTTTTTTATTCCAATTGATACTTTTCAGTGGTTTTTGAGTTAGAAGCAGTGATTTTTCAGTAATCTACCTAATAGAAATATTGTTTTCTTCTTTCTCGACTGTCTTTTATTTATTCCAATTGATACTTTTCAGTCGTTTTTTAGTTACAAACAGTGATAGTGTTTGAATTAGAAATAGTGATTTTTCAGTATTCTACCTACTAGAAATAGTGCTTCTTTCTTTCTTGACTCTCTTTTGTTTTTTATTCCTGCATCTCCCGTGTACATGAGCTTGTTTTTCAATACCCATAGTATTGGTTAAGTAAGAATATTATATTTAAAATATTGCATCGTTGCGACAATTATACTTCTAATTGTCGTTTTCGAATTACAAATAAACAGCCGGATCGGAAATAAATAAACAATCTTAGATTCCAAAAAAAAAGGTTGAATACATTCTTCATTTAATGTGGGGAATGGGAAGGTCACACAGGTCAAAAAACAATATAAAGAGTGTTGTAGTCCCGGTGGCCTAATTATCTAATAATCAATTAATAATTTTAGGTTTGATTCCTGTTGCGGACGTTAAATTGTAAACAATACTTCTATTTTTCATTCTTACACGAAATTGCGCAGGATAGACAGAGGGAGGGAGAAATAAAAGATTTTTAGTAATATAGATTTCTGACAAATAACTTTTTTTTGGGAGACAGTCGAATAATTTTTTGGATAATAATTTTGATATATTGTTTTTATTTGAACGCAATTAAAATGAATTTCAATAATAATGAATAATATTAACATGAAAATATAACTCTTATATGTTTGACGATTTTATACAAAAAGTTTCAGATTTTATGAGCAGTAGTTTAAAAGATATGGGGCAGTGAAAACCAAGAGTACTTTCCGGTACTTTATGAATAACCCGGTATGTCAACAACTGAATTGTTAAAATGATTTGAAACATCTATTAATAAAGACTGACTGTTTTGCGAAAAATGAAATTCGTCGAAAAGTAGTAATAGAAAAATTTCTATATTTTTTTTCCTTTCCCTTGTTCGTAAAATAAACTGAAATTAAAAATCAGGAATAAATTGTCTTCAACTAAAATTTTTAATTTAAATTTTTCGCGACTGTTTTTAAAATACTCCTTCAAAACTAAATAAAACGATATTGCATTTATTATTTCTTTTAATTTACTTCCCAATAGAAGTATAAACTATTTACTTTTAATAAATCTGGAAACACATTTGCCGATGTTTCTGTGATGTTAAACGTGAAAAAGAATGTGTGTCAGAACAAGTCATAATCATCTTCGAAAACCCTAGTATTTGGTCAATATTTAGTTTTAAAGTAATAAAGTAATAACTATAACATCACTAAACCACTCAGTAAACTTTTTTTATTCTTTATCATTACGTTTTCTTATAAATTCAATTTCACTACATTTGTCGTTACTGCCTAAATAACTACAGTCTATTTCAAACAATCCTTCAATAAGAAAACTTAGTAACAAGTTCTGAATGACAGGATATTATAAAACTGTTGATAAGACAAAATATAAAAGGATTATCTTATTTATCAGTTATAATAAGAGGAAAACATTTCAGTTAAAATAATGGGAAAACATTTTTAGAAGAAAAAACGAAATCGAAATTAGAGCAAAACTAAAATAAAGTAATAAATCATAATTTTTAATTAAAATTTAACCGAAACTTTGTGCCGTTCGAAAAACATCTCTTACATCCAGTTTTTTTTTAGAATATTCGATTCTGTCAATGAAATAGAAAATAAATTCACGTGAAGTTTGCAGTATTTGAATTATTTTCTTCGTTATATTCTCCATCTTCTTTTTATTTAACAATATTTTGATCATCTACAAATTCATTACTGATGTTTGAAGAGATAAATCCCTTCTACTAAATTCGTAAACACATAAAACTAATCAATTTATGACATACTCGATACTCAATACAGAATCAATACTCAATAATATATTCGTATTCTCAGCAGTAAAAGATATTCAAAGCAGTAATAATGTAAACTACCAATTTATGCAATAAACACATTGTACTATATTACTTTATAAGAATTTCTCTATGTTATTCACATTATTTTTCAATAGGCTCTGAAATCTCATACTTCACTGTTTCGCCGGGAGTGGGCCCTTCAGAGTGAATTTTTTTTCTTTTGATTTCGCCTCTTTTCCATCGTAATGTCCTTTATTTCGCATTTACT
Organism: Thereuonema tuberculata; assembly: GCA_023159025.1. Classification (NCBI taxonomy): domain Eukaryota; kingdom Metazoa; phylum Arthropoda; class Chilopoda; order Scutigeromorpha; family Scutigeridae; genus Thereuonema; species Thereuonema tuberculata. Next base: position 80,285,399 of record JAFIDM010012231.1, read on the forward strand.
AACAAAGAAAATTGTTAATTTTTGCATGTATATATCATATATCATTCTTAACTCATAATTTCATAGTTTAATAATGCTGATTGCGGTACACTTTGCCTGAGATCAAACTTCTTAAACAAATTATTGGACTCATAACTTCTGATTTTTGAAATTTTACGCAGCAATAAGAAGCTAACATTATACAAAAAAAGATATAGCAGATGTTTTTTGAATGGAACATAGCGTCATTTCATTTTAAATTAAAAATCATGATTTATTACTTTAATTTAACTTCATTTCTGTTTACTCGGCTTTTGATTTATTTTTCTGTAAAACTATGTTTTCCTCTTATTATAAATGGTAAATATGATAATGTTTTTATATTTTGTCTTTAAACTACAGTTTTATAATATCTTGTCATTCAGAACTTGTTACTAAGTTTTCTTATTGAAGGATTGTTTGAAATAGACTGTAGTTATTTAGACAGTAACGACAAATGAAGAGAAATTGAATTTATAAGAAACTGAAATGATAAAGAAAAATAAATACTTTACTGAGTGGTTTAGTGATATTATAATTATTACTTTATTACTTTAAAACTAAACAATGACCAAAGGTGATGTTTTCGAAGGTGATTATAACTTGTGATTATGACTTGTTCTAACACACATTCTTTTTCACGTTGACGTCACAGAAACATCGACAAATGTGTTTCCAGATTTATTACAAGTAAATAGTTTATACATATATTCGAAAATAAATTAAAAGAAATAATAAACGCAATATCGTTAATTAAGTTTTGAAGGAGTATTTTAAAAACAGTCGCGAACAATTTTAGTTAAAAATTTTAGTTGAAAACAATTTATTTCATGTTTTTAATTTTAGTTCATTTTACGAACAAGGGAAAGGGAAAAAACTATAGAAATTATTCTATTATTACTTTTCGACGAATTTCATTTATTCGCAAAACAAGTCAATCTTTATTAATAGATGTTTCAAAGCATTGGATCAATTCAATTGTTGACATACCGGGTGATTCATTAAGTACTGGAAAGTGCCGGTGGTTTTCACCGCCCATATCTTTTAAACTACTGCTGAACTACTGCTCATAAAAATCTGAAACTTTTTAAGAAAAATCGTCAAACATATAAGAGTTATATTTTCATTTTATTATTTATTCATTATTATTCCAATTCATTTTATTTGTGTTCAAACACCCCCAATATATCGAAATTAATATCCAAAAAATTATTCGACTATCACCCAAAAAAATTATTTGTCAGAAATCTATATTGCTGAAATCCTTTAATTTTTCCGTCTGTCCATCTGTCCTACGCAATTTCGTGTAAGAATACAAAATAGAAGTAATGTTTACAATTAAACGTCAGCAACAGAAATCGAACCTGTAACCTTCTGATCCAATGTCAGACATCTTATTCATTAGGCCACCTGGACTACAACTCTCTTCATATTGTTTTTTAACTCATGCGTCCTTCCCATTATCCCCATTAAATAATCTTTTTTGAATCTCAAGATTGTTAATTTATTTCCAATCCGTCTGTTTATTTGTAATTCGAAAATGACAATTAGAAATATAATTGCCTAAACATTGCAATATTTTAAATATAATAATATTCTAACCAAATTCTATGTGATAATGAAAAACAAACGCGTCTACACGGGAGATGTTGGAATAAAAAAAAGAGAGTCAAGAAAGAAAGAAGCACTATTTCTATTAGGTAGAATACTGAAAAAATCACTATTTCTAATTCAAACACTATCACTGTTTGTAACTAAAAAACGACTGAAAAGTATCAATTGGAATAAAAAAAAGACAGTCAAGAAAGAAAGAAACACTATTTCTGTTAGATAGATTACTGAAAAATCGCTAATTGTAGCTCAAAACAACTGAATAATAGCAATTGGAATAAAGAAAAGAGTCAAGAATGAAAGAAGCACTATTTCTAAAGTAGATTACTGAAAAATCACTAATTGCATCTCAAAAACTATCAATATTTGTACCTCAAAAACCTCTGACAAGTATCAATTGGAATAAAAAAAAAGAGAGTCAAGAATGAAAGAAGCACTATTTTTATTAGGTAGATTACTGAAAGATCACTATTTGTAACTCAAAAACCATCACTATTTGTAACTCGAAAACTACTAAAAAGTATCAATTGGAATAAAAAAAAGTGAGTCAAGAATGAAAGAATCTATTTCTATTAGGTAGAACACTAAAAAATCACTACTTATAACTTAAAAACCATCACTATTTGGAACTCAAAAACCACTGAAAAGTAGCAATTGGAATAAAAAAAAAAGAGAGTGAAGAAAGAAAGAGGCATTATTTCTATTAGATAGATTACTTGAAAATCACTATTTGGAACTCACAAACCGATAAATAGTGTATGGGTCTCATCAATCAAGATGATTAGAATCAGAGAAATTTTGTCGTATATTTACTAAGAATCGGATAACGATAATCAATGGATAACCATAATCAGTGCATGGACAAAGAAAGAACAATGAATGGACTCCCAAGAACGAAACTATTGATAACATCAGTCGAATGATAAGTCAAAGAATACAAAGAGAGACTAGAGAATATATAAGTGCGGATAAAATTGACACTTTCGATAATCCACAACACGAACATCTGTATCCGCCTGAGTATTTGAACTCATTGAATCTCAGCGGTATTTCTCCACATCGTTTGTCATTGAGGATTGGATCTCCAATAATGTTGTTGCGAATCATCAATCCCAAGTTTGGACTCTGCAACTGAACTTAAATTAAATGCCGTTCATTCGATAATCATCTCATAAAAGCTGCAAGTCATCAGAATTTGGTTCTTTTCACTCTAAAGAATAGTCACTATCAATTCTTCGCCAAGAATATCATATATCACCCATATCGACCAACATCCATCTCAACATATCTCTTCTTCAAATATCTCTATTGATCAATCTGTACTCCGTGGATGGCCTAGTGCATTTTCAAAAAAAATGCAGTTTTTTTTTTCAATTAAACAAAGGAGTTATTGACAAAAGTGTTTAGATTAAATTTTCTTAATTAGGTTTCCATATAATTTGAATATTGGATTCAGACTTTTAGAGTTTAAACAACATCACAACAGTTATTTAAATATACTATATATCGGGGGTGTTTGAACGCAAATAAAATAAATTTCAGGAATAATGAATAATAAAAAATAGCAACATGAAGATATTACTTTTATATGTTTGCCGATTTTATATAAAAGTTTCAGATTTTTATGAGCAGTAGTTTACAGGATATGGAGCAGTGAAAAGCACCAGTACTTTCCAGTAGTTTATGAATCAACCGGTATATCAACAATATTTCTTGACAAAATAAATTTTAGTTAATTTTATTTTTAGTTGGACAATGTTCTTTCGAATAGGTTCTTTGGAATGTTTTAATTTAATTTTTTAATCTATTTAGTTTCCTAACACAGAAGTTCAATTGAAATATATAATATGACCTTACTTTTTTATTTCATTGACGCAATATATTTTTTTCTAAATTAAAATAGGAATAAGAGATGTTATTTGAATGGAATATGGCATGATTTCATTTTTAAATTAAAAATTCTGATTTATTCATTTAATTAGGTTTACTTCAGTTCAGTTTACTCGGCTTTTAATACGTTTCTCTCTAAAAATATGTTTTAGTCTTATTATAACTGATAAATATATGAATATCTTTATATAATGTCTTTAAACAACAGAGTTTTGTTGGTTAAAAAATTTGTACGTGCTAAAGACTTCTAATAAAATATTATAATAATATATAAAAAGGGAATCATTGTATCTACCAAGGGAATCATTACCTCCTGCAGGAGGTAAACGTTTTTTTTTTTTTTCTTTTTTATCCAGAGACTTGAAAAAGGTCCCCAAATAAAGGCGGGGGACCGAATGCGTACGTCCAGGTTTTAAATGTAAATAGTATTTTAAGAAAATGTGTGCTATATTGGTGGCAATATTTTAAATATTTTGAACAGAGTTTTGTATTATCGTTCATTCAGAACTTGTAACTAAGTTTTTTCTTATTGAAGGATTATATAAAATAAAAGCCTAGTTCTTATGATTTCGAAATGAAATAAATTAGTTTCTGTTCTTTTTCGATTTTTTAATTTAAGATCGTTTCACGAACACAGGAAATCAAAATCCTTAAACATCAGTTTGTTTCAAGGAAATTAGTAAACAAACGAAGGCACAGCGTTACAAGCTAGGATTCGCACCCTCACTTGTCACCGGGAACGGTCAGTCCCAGTCTCTTTCCGGTGACAGCTCAAGATGCGAATCCTAGCTTGTAATGTAGTGCCTTCGTTTGTTTACTTATTTCTTTGAATCATTCTTTGAATCATCGGACACGTGAAGTTCTTTTCATTTTAAATCACTTTGTTTGTTTTTGTTTTTATGTAACTGAATTCATTAACTTTAATTGGAATTTTTTTATCTAAACGTAATTCATTTAAGTTACTTCTTGACTGCGAGATACTTTACCTTTTATTTATTTATTTATTTATTTATTTATTTATTAACCAAGTTCTTTCGAATAAATTCTTTGGAATGTATTTAATTAAACTTTTTAATCTGATTACTTTACGAACATAGAAGTTCACTTGAAATATTTGATATGAACTTATTTCTATTCATTGACGCAATTTATTTATTTTTTTTAAAATTTTTTTCTACCAGATGTTTTCATGCATCATAGCATGAGTTCAATTTGAAATTTCAAATTATGATTTATTATTTTAATTTCGGTTAACTTCATTTCAGTTTTGTAAGATGTTAGGGTGTGTTTGCTCTAAAATTATATTTTTTTTTTTACTTATTTTAACTGATGATGTTAAAATGAAGTGATGCATCGTCGCTTGTCGTTCAGGTTCTGTGCCATGGCGGGCAGATACACTGAGTCCTTGATGTAGCCCAACAGCAAATAGTCGGCGGATGTTAAATCTGGTGATCGTGGAGGCCAAAGGAACATTGGTGAATCGTTGTATCTGGCACGGTCGATCCAACGTTCTCGTAGTGTATCATTCAGGATATCACGAATATCCAGTGGGAAATGAGGTGTAACTGTGAAAAACTAAGTCGGGCAGATCTTCGGCCATCTGAGGCATTAGCCAATCTGTTTGGCTTGTGGGTTTCTTTTTGTGCCCAATTGTAACGTTCCTTCCCACTGAGATGAAAGATAGCCTCGCCTCTGAAGACTAGCCTATCAGAAATTCTGTCCTCATCTCATTAGCCCTGTATATCAATGCAAAAAGTCAAAGGGTTTTGGCTTGTCATCTGGGGTTAGTTGTTGGAGAAGTTGTAATTTGTATAGCTTAAAACGCAGATGCTTTCGAAAGATAAGCCGTACCGCAGGTTGTGGCAACTGTTTCCTTGTCGACTTTTTTGGACTGTGTTCATACACGGCTGGAATCCTGCTCGCTGTGCCTTCCGAAGGTCGGGCTTTTCGGGCGGTCGGACTTTTCCTGTTCGCCGATATTGTGACTCTCGTTACAGATCTTTACTTTGCACCATTCATTTTGAATCACCCTGTATGTAATCGTCAGGGTATTATTTGGTTACAAAAAATGGTTAAAAAAAAAAAAAAAAACTTTGAATAACCTATTTTTTTAAATTGTTGATTTCTTTCTGTTGAGGTGAAACATTAGAGAAAGTTAATATTTTGATCTTCCAAAGAAACAAAAAAACAAGTTTCTTTCAAAGTATGTTAGAATTGGAATTTTACCGAATTGAAGAAATCTGTATTAATATTCTTTTAAGAGATGGACATTAACCTAAATATTCTTAATAATATTTTTTTTAAAATAGTTAGCAAATTTAATAAAAACTTCTTATGAAAAGACATTGCGAAATTTTTTTGCAAAGATTTTTTATTGTTTAAAAGCATTAAGTTTATATAAAAATATTAAGGGAAAAGAATGGAAACTCCAAATTTAAACTAAATAACGAGAAATACACAATAAAAATAAATACAGCAATTGAAATTCATGTGCTAGACTCCGCTGGCCTCTATGAATTTTCTATGCGCATCAGTTAAATAAAAAGCTCCTAAAAAATGCTTAAACACATTGAAAGGTGGACCTAGTATTTAAAATAAGTGCTGTAGTGACATCTCCAAACAGCTGTTTCTCGGTCAGTTGCCGATCGTCCGTGGAGCGTAGTCATTATAAAACTCTCGGTCCAACTACGGAGATTAATAAAAGGATAGGAAGGGAAAAGAATGGAGCCTCCAAATACAGTAAAACTTCGTTAAGTCGTCACTCAAGGGACCAAACATTTTTGACGACTTAAGCGGAGTGAAGACTTTGGTGGAGTGGGAATTTTTGGAAAAAAACCCCACTGAAATACAGTATTTTCATGAATTGATGTATGATTCGGTGAGAAAAACTAGATTTTCAGAAATCAATGTATGCAAATGAATAGTGGAAAATAAAATAAAAAAACAAAAAAAAAAAAAAACACTTTTTATAGTTACAACATTTTAATCGTTTTAAAAGAAAGGCAATATCTGTCTTTGAAACGTTCCAGCCAACCATTGCTGCCGCCGAAATCTTCAATGTTCAACTCCTTAGCAATTTCCACAGCTTTTTCTTTGAGAATCACGGCGGAAATCGGCACATTTTGTGTTCGGGCGTGTTTTAGCCACTAAATCTCTTCGATCTCGTCAAACTTCGATTTCCTCATTCTCTTTTTGTCTTTGCAGTCAGCTTCTTCAATTACTTGTTTCGATGAAAGAATATCGCTTAATATAGTCCTGGGAATATGGTGTTCTATGGCAAAAGCTGTTTTCGAAACATTTGATTTTTCAAAAAGTGCAGTTAAGTCTTTTTTTTTTCTTTAAAAGATAACGAAGTAGGTTTTCGTTTCCCTGGCATGTCAAAAACGTAATCGAACCACGAAATTGCAAGAGAAATTAAAAATAGCCCTTACAGTGGGGCTTACCGTAGCCTTCGTAATACTGTATCTATTTACGGTACATGACGAAGGGTACGGGCTTACTCGCTATGAAATAAAGTCTCACTCAGGAGCGGTCAAGAAAAACATCTACACTCGATAGAGTCGCAGCGAGAAGTGTGCTTTGAATGATTAGCAGAGAGATTCCAAGAACATAAATCCTCCGAAAGGGTAGGAAAAGAATGAAGTGACAGGCATGGTCGAAAATTCCCCGTAAAGGCTTAAAGTGAAGGGGCGGGGCTGGAATGACAACACGATGGCATGCAAAATGGAGAAGAAAGATACTTTTGGCCATTTTTGAGGGTGACGAATTATGCGGAGTAGAATTAAATTTGGGGACAGGTAAAGAAGGGTTATTTTACATTATTGTGCATGAGACTTTATCGGGATCAAAGGAAAACGACGACTTAAACGGAGTGACGACTTATCCGGGTGACGACTTAACGACGTTTTACTGTGTAAACAATATGTTAATATAAAAATATTATTAAAGTTTTCAGTTAAAATAACGGGAAAACATTTTTAGAAGAAAAACCAATCAAAAGTAGAGTAAAACTAAATTAAAGTAATAAATCATAATTTTTAATTAAAATTTAACCGAAACTTTGTTCCGTTCGAAAAACATCTGTTATATCTAGTTTTTTGAGAATATTCGATTCAATGAAATAGAAAATAAGTTCACGTAAAGTTTGCAGTATTTAAATTATTTTCTTCATTATATTCTAATGGTGAAATATCATTATATTCTCCATCTTCTTTTTATGTAACAATACTTCGACCATCTACAAATTCATTACTGATTCATTATTCACCCCTTTTATTCTTGAATATTTTGATATATTTTTAATTGAGGGGTCATTGATTTGAATGTTTGTCCGTTTGTATATTGTCCCATTTCACTGAGCTATGTATACTGAGCGGATGGGACTGATGAGAGATCAACAAACCTCGAAACAATACTGTCTGCGATTCCCAGTACAAATACCAAAAATAGCTTCGTGAATTTTTGTTTTGTTTAGTTATGTGCGTTGTTTGTTTTCTTTTAATGTAAAAATTGTTCTAACACACGTTAAATTTCATTTGTTATACTAACCTTTTATTAAATTAATCTTTTACATGCTAAGCTGAATGCTGACGGGGATTAACTATTCATTCCTTTTATTATTGATTTTGTTTTGATGTTTTTTTTAATTAACGGGTCATTGAATTGTACGTACGTCCGTTTTGTATATTGTCCCATTTCAATGAGCTACATATATAGGGCAGATCGGACTGATAATAGGTAAACAAACATCGAAACAGTGCTGTCTCCGATTCCCAGTTCAAATACCAAAAATAGCTCAGTGAATTTTTGTTTTGTTTAGTTTTGTGCGTTTTTTGTTTCTTTTAATGTAAAAATCATTACTGATCTTCTTCATATACAGTTTGTAGGGAAAACTCCCTTCCTTCTAAATTCGTAACCGAAAGCTAATAATTTCTGACATAACAATCAATACTGACTAACATCTTCGTATTCTAAGCAGTAAAAGATATCAACTGAAAATAACATAACAAAATAATGAAAATAATTATTATCATTATTTTGCTGTCATACAAGCTGAAATTTTCCCTTATATTTGTGCCTGCATTTTCTTCATGAGTTTATATAGGATTGTTACCATTACATGAATGAATTTAAGGGAACAGTAAATATAGTAAGAAAAGCCTTGAGTTCATTAATAGCTTACGATATTTTCCCAGTAAAGGAGGGTAGAATAGCTGTTTCTAATTTCTTTAATGATTAATTGAATAGGAAGTCAGTTTGATTGGAGTGATATCGATGCATGCTGATTCTTTAGTGATCTCAAGACATATTCCTGGATGTCTGAAGAATCTATAGATATTCGTAATAGAAAAGCAATTAGAGAGTTGAATATTTGGAATAACAAAATATTTAAATACAGTATAGAACATTTCGAATGTAGAACATTTAGTTTATACCTATTTTTTTACCCGTATTTCCTTTTAATTAATAAGAAAAAATAAAGATTTGGAAAAAGTTTAAGATCACAGTATAACGTTCGCAATGTATCGGCGTCACGGTCTATTTAAAGGAAGATGAAAAAAGTTTAAAATAAAGAATGGAAAAAATAAGTTTTTTAAAATACACAGGATAATTCTATAAATAAAAAATTGAAACGAATTCAACAATGATGATAACTTAAAGAAATAGCAAATTATAATAAAAAGTTATAATGTTGTATCTCATCTCATTGTATCGTATCTCATCTTGTCAGAACTCCAGAGAATAGGCAGATGAAATGAATTCACGCTTGTTCCTAATTCAGGATTTCAAGCATTTTTCTGGCAACTAATCTGAGAAACTGTAACTTATATTTTATTCATAGACAATAAAAGAAAAGTTTTGTAATGTAGCTGAATTAAAAACAAAACAAACCTTTTACTACCATAAGAATGAAAATGAAAAGAATTATCTGTAAGGAACATATCATTTGTATTAGCTTTATAGTTCTCCAGAATATATTCAATAACAATCAAGATTGCATTAGAATTTTATATTTTACTTAAATGCTACTTTAGTTTTGGATTGTCATTGAATTTTAAGTTCCAAACGACACGGTTGATACTAAAATAGTCAGTGTCCACTCTGCTAATTACGATCAACCACTAAAGCACCATATTTGGAAAAAAAAACCACATCAGTTTTGAATCACTTATATATCTTTTGAATCTTCATGATGAAGACGAAGATATATTTTATTTTTATTTAAAATAGCAATTACCTTTGTATCATTAGACAGGTCTTATTTACTTATTAAGAGACGTAACGTAATTTCTACCAAACTTGACATTTGGGAAACTTCCTCAATATAATTTAATATAAATTACTAATTTTTTTAGTAGTTGTCTAGATTTCCTATTATGTTTTGATCTTCAAACGTTTTCATTATTATATATCATTCCAACCAATAACATTAAACCATTATTAATTAATTCCAAATTCAACAAATGTTACAATACTGAATTGTCTATAAAAAATGTACTGCATTATCAGCTCGATTAAC
>JAFIDM010012231.1:80301338-80345235 GCA_023159025.1 Thereuonema tuberculata
AAATATCTAACCATAGCAATAGAAGGTAGATTAACAAATATTTTCTTAAGAATTATAGATTTCATTGTTGACCAGGTAAACAAAAAAAATTAGAAATAATTGTGATCTTCTAAATTTGCTTCTTTGGGTAGCTGCAGCTTTTTTGAATTAACCCGTTGAATCTCTTAGGATGGGGGGTGAACTTACATAGAGACGTGAAACACTTTATTTATACAATCTTATACTTTCTTTACTTGGCATAATTGAAAATATTGCAGTGAAAAGGCTGTCCAGTTTGAGATCTCACCGACGAAGACGGGTGAAAAGAAGCTTTTATCCTCACAAGGAAAGTGAGGCCGCCCGCAGAATTACGCTAAAACGAATATCGCCGAGACGAAGGCGATGGAAGCTGTACCAATATTGTTTGCCGGGATACGTTGGCAAAACGGAGAAAACTAGGCCTAAGAAGAAAGACCGGATCGACCACAGACGTACTAAAGAAGAGGTTGAATCGTTCAGTAACTCATCAAGGAGTGACGATACAAATTTGTCGGAGACAAATAGATGGCTGGGGACGATTCCAGACTTGCCAGAAGAAGAAGCAAGAAACCTAACCAGGTCGAGAATATTGATTGGACTACGGACAGAGACACGATCTGCCCGGGAGAGACAGCTTCAGCGGGAACTTCTTTGACGACACGGAGATAGGATTTATACAAGGTGAAAAACCTATCTAAATAAGTTCGAGACAGAAAGACGATATCTGCCGCTAGCTAGAATTGCAAGATCCACCCAGGATAGTTCAACTACCGTGAGAAGACTACTGTGAAAGTGTAAGCCTAACATCAGCACCAATGCATCAAAGTTTGATTCGTTCAGGAGAAAATTGAACTTAGTGGTAAGGTCCTCTAAATACGGAAAAGAAGACTTCGTGGGAATACGCTGCTGATACGACTAAGGATAAATAGCCTTGACGAAAGTGATTGAGATATCTACGGCTGTTCGACAAATGAATTCAACAGTTTATGTAAGTAGAGATTTATTTGAACATGTTTCCGCTAGTTAAATGGGAAAGATAGAAGCAAGTTAGGCATCAAGATATTAGTAACTGGGAATCGCTTAGGATCTAAAGAATTCAGTGAAATAGTTAGAAGTTAGTGATGAACATTTGCTAGTTGGGTTTCTAGCGTAGGAAACAGAGATATTAGAACTTCTAGAACTTTTATAGCTTTATGCAAGTTAGGTCGTCATCGAAGAGAAGAGCATCGTATGTTCAAGTGACAGCAATTTCAGCAAAGAAACGTAAATGTGTTAATTTGCCGGAAGAAACAACGTTGCAGATCAGAAGCAAGTTGTGCCCTAAGAACCAAAGAACTTTTAATTCAAAGATATTGAGTTTGATTAATTCTAGTAATATACTGAATTATCTGTAAGCTTAAATTGAGTAAGCTGATTGTAATTTTTATCACCTTATTAAATGTGTTAAAAGATTTCCAAGTGTTAGTTTTATTTGCCTAGAGGTTATGAGCACTTATTCGAACTCTGCTGCTTAACTCGTTAGATATATATTATTTTAAAACTTTACAATCTAAATCTTCTACATTTGCCATTACTGTCTTAACAATTACAGTCTATTTCGTGCAATCCTTTAATAAATTAATTGCTAAAGTTGTTATAAAACAAGTTCTTAATGAAAAAATAATGCAGAAATAAAGCAGTTTTTGCTTTTTAAAGACATTTCATAAAAATACAGTGCAACTTGGATAATTCGAAGCTGAAGGGACCACTACAAAACTTCGAATTATCCAAGTTTTCGAATTAAACAAGTTACATCTTTTAACTTTAATTTCAGGTCCAATGAATGCTGGAAAAGATTATTCTGTCAATAAGTAAATATTTAATCAGAAAGATCATGGTATGAAAGACTTAAACGCTATAAGTATGTAAACAAAATAAGATTTATATTACGTAAGCTACAATAATATTATATTCAATATAGAAAATTATAGTTTTTCAAAAAATTGTGCAATGTCTGATTGTGTTGTAGAATTCAGTCGCTTAAGGTTAGCAAAATTAAGGTTAGCATGTTTAGTGAACGGAAAACAGCTTCACTTACGTTGGTTTGTCCTTTAATGTACCGATGAAATTCGGCGCTATCCTGTACTCGTCGGCGATTTGGCATGTCTTCTTCACACCCTTTTCCACCTCGCGAATGACGGCAACCTTTTCAGCGAACGTTAAATTCTTGTACACGCGTGGTTTACTGAAATACAGTAATTTTAACAAGAAATTCAAGGGACCAAGAGAAATCTTCGAATTAACCACGATTTCGAATTAAAGACGTTCGAATTATCCAAGTTGCACTGTATTATATTATAAGGTAAGTGGGCCAAATAGGGCTGTGTAGACCATTAACATCTTTAACTGGCGAATAATTTCACTAAAGTCCGCCAAACCAGAGAACGACCGTGGCCACCAGATGTCGCAATAGTAGAATTTGAATCGATTGTATATGTCTGTGTTTATGGCGGGAAAGTGAACATTTAGGGAGTTTGAAGTCTACGGAAAAAAGACAATATTTATTTTCTTGAACTATTCTGATTTCGTTCAAGGTCAAAATCATCCTCTAGTTTGGCCAACTGTAGTGGATTGTTCATTCTTGATCGGCATGTTCCAGTGAGTGCGGAGATACGTAAACCATTGTTTGATTCTCAGTGAGCGTCAGTGCAGATAGGAAGAAAGCTGTGCGACCCGATCTGGTTTGCTGATACGTTTCATTTAAAGATGAACAAGCCATTTTTCAATGAGTAATTTTAATGCATTCTTTGGTTTTTAATTTTTAATTATGTTTAATTTGAAAAAGAAGTGTCTGGCAACAATCAATTATCAGCAAATCATTCTTTAACGTTATTGGGCCACTTAACTTAAAATTATCAGTTAAAAAACGAGAAAAAAATAATTTTTGAGAAAACACAAACCAAATACCGTATAAAACTGAAATGAAGTTCACCTAAATTAAAATAATAAATCATATTTTTTTATTTAAAGTTGAACTCGTGATATGATGTTTAAAACATCTGGTATATATGTCGCAGCCACATGCGGTAATTTAGCATCATGAAGTGTCTAGATACATCGCGAAGAGTCTAATCACAATGGACACATGCTGCAATTCAATCTTCAAATCAAAAATTACCGAACCTGTTCAGAAATATTGGACACTTCGCGAAGTGTCAGCAACTGAGTTGACAGAAGCTGTATTATACTATCTGTCCAATTGTCTGTTCAAAGTGTCAGGATGGTGTAGAACACATACTGCAAAAGGCGATTCATCGATCAAAATCATTTATACAGCATGTGTCTACCCGTTTAGAAACTTCCTGAAGAATGACAAGATGTTTGGACTGTGGATGTAACATGAACAAATACTAGAAAAAAGCTTCTCAACTTAATGCAAATGCATTATGCACATTATACGCATTATGCGCATTAGGCCTTATCATAGATACAAAAGAAAATTATTTTAATTATTCTATTTTATAAGATTTTAATAAAAGAAACTAATAAAGAATATTATTATATATTAATATAGGCTATGAATTAAAAAAAAAGAAAATGTAATACAAATAAAATAATATTATAAAATCAAAAAATTCTTGATGAAGACAGCTTTGCGTTGCACGAGAGGCAGCACGACAGGAACATCGTAATTGCTAGTCAAAGGAATGCTAATTTTGTAGTAAAGTATTTCTCTGTCTTCACTCTCCCTCCATGTCCTATCTTGTTTACACGGCAGTCATAAAAAGAGTCGTAAAGTCCTCGTACGGAACTATATATTCGACATCTTAATCATTTATTTAGATCTTATACCACCATTTTATTTGCATAGTATTTTCTTCTTTTTTTTTATATATCATTGACTATGTTAATATATAATAATATCTTTTGTAAGTCTCTTCAATTACATCTTATAAAGTACAATAATTAAAATAATTTTCTTTCGTGTCAATGATTATGTCAGTTACTAATGTGACTAATATATTTGCATTGCATTTTTCTAATATTTGTTCATGTTACATCCTCAGTCCAAACACATTGTGATTCCTCAGGAAGTGTCTAAAGCGGGTTGGACCAGCACCTCTGCTGGTTGGACACATGCTGTATAAATGATGCTGATTGATGAAGCGCCTTCTACAGTATGTGTTCTACAGTATGAATCGCCTTCTACACCACCCTAATACTTCACGAAGTGGGTCATTCTCAAATTAAGTGCCAATATCATGAAGCTGGCAAGAGTTTAAAAAATATTTTCAAATTTAAATCAAAAACACATGACCAACAAAAACCTCATTTCAACTCTTCTTTCTCAATAAAAGGATGTTATAACATGAATTTTGTATGATTTACGCCTCCAATTAGATTTTAAAATGTCTGAAAATCTCAACTGCGTTACCTGCTTTTAAGACTAAATCACCCCTTCACCTGCAACTGTTATGGTATTTTCAATTCGTGAAAAGCTGTCCTAGGCGTGACCGAATGTGTCAGGCCAAGAACCATTTCGATATTATTTACCAATTTTACAGTATTTCACGTTTTTTATCAACTGTGTTACCAACTCAGAAGGTTATCGACTAATTTTCTTTCTAAGTTGTTGTCCAAATGATTTGAATCGTAACCAGGCTTTAGAGTTAGTCTACTTCTATCTCTGCTGATACATGGATATAAATTAATAAACATGTTTCATATACTAAGTGAGATATTTTAAGTCTGACTTACGTAACACTAATGAGAATGGGTAACACTAATGAAAATGAGTAACACAAATCAGGTTTTGAGGGCAGTAAACATATTTAAATATGAAAAATAATATGAAAATACAACTTTTTTTTTTTTTATTTAATTCATCGATTTTTCGTGGAAATACGGTAAACAGTTTTTCTGTTAAAGTTTTTAACTTTTGGTGTATGTAGAATTTTTAAAATATTTCCAAATGGTTCTGATGACCTATCGGACTCATCGGCCACAAATCTTTTATTACTGTCATCCACACTCTTTAGTCCAATGAGTTGCACTTCGTCTTCACCATCTACAGCTTCAATGATGCACACATATCGGTACCAGACCTTTTTCCGCCCCCCCCCCCTCCCTCAAATTTTGTGAGCACAAACAACCCAGGTTCAAATTCGTCATTTTAATCTCAAGTTCTTCAAAGCACTCCTCCTGGGATTAAGTCTCTGAGGGGTTTCTTCATGTTCTGGCTGAGAAGAACTGAGCTCAGTTTCAGTCGCAGTGTCGTCATCAGTAGTTGTGTACACATTGCTAGCGCTAAAGCGTTTCTTCGGTGCAGGGTCATCCAAAAGAAGGTTTGCTGATTTCATTGCAAACATACAAGAACAGTGATCACTCAATGTGTTTTTGTCACAAAAACATGACAACTCCCGGTACTTTAATTTGCCACTTGTGAAAGTGGCAAGTTGGTGAATAGCGGAGATTCCTTTGATAGGAACAAGATCTCCTGGGATTTTGTCCCTGGCTTGTTTGATGTCTGCTTCTGAGACATAAAATAGTTGGACGTTAGTTTTTCCTTTGGGAGTGTCGAAAAGACACATTGTGTCCAGAATGTCCTTGCCGAATTTCACTTGGCTATCCGCTAATTGTTTTATTACAGCCCCCACTCCATCAGCCGCCCCCTTTTGCTTTTCTGTGTTTGACATTCTTTGTTTTTTCGGAGCCATTGTGTTTTCTGCTGGATAATAAAAAATAATAACTATTATTTCCACGGTTAGTTGTTAATTCCTCATTGGTTTTACTCTCTTCTCATTTGCGTTACTTCAGTTTCGTAACGCAGGTGATAAGTAACACAGTTGAGTTTTCCCGCCTTTCGGTCTGTTGCAGTTAGTTTAGGTTGCTATTTGCGGCAGTCTTTTTCTCTATGAGGTCGATAAGTGCCGACGCTACTGTGACAACAACCAATTTGTTCATGTGCAAAGTAATTCATTTAAAAATAGCGTAACAAAGTATAGAATACTAACTTTTCTTACCTTACTTGCGAAATAATCAGTTTCAGGAGACGTTCAGCTGATCGTACCGCCATTGTTAATATGGCAGCAGACACGACAAAGACCAGCGGAAATAGTAGTAGTGACATCTATTTTAATTCGCGCGGTAAAATTTATATTTCAGGCCAAAAGTTAAAAAGTAAAGCAAATGAGAAAATCTACGGGACGATTTAAAAAGATTCATTTCCAAATTCATAATAAAGGGATTTACTTAAATTAAATTTATTTGAAAAAGTGCACATCCATACTCCATATGGTGAATATTTTTTTTAATTGTCATTTTAAATAACCCGTTTTGGCTAATTCAGAAAGCCCACAACGTGGCGAGGGATATGCCATTTGACTTCACAACCTTTGTCTTTATTGAAATTTATAGACAAATGCATTTATTTCACAAATATGTTATGGGATATTCTTTTTTAAAATTTATTATATTTCTCTTGGCCCAAAACGAATCATAAGTAAAATACTTTGTGTTCGTTTTATGTTTAATCATATGGGCGGGACACCGAATTGGCACTTAATTTGAGAATGACCCAAGTGCCTGATTTCAATTGGATAGATGCTATTTGATTTGAAGATTGAATTACAGCATGTGTCCATTGTGATTAGACTCTTCGCGATGTGTCTAGACACTTTATGAAGTGCTAAATTACCGCTTGTGACTGCGACATATATACTTTTTTTAAGAATATCAAATTGCATAATTGAAATAAAAAATAAGGTCATATCAAATATTTGAATTAAATTTCTATGTTCGAAAACTAAGCTGATTAAAAAGTTTAATTAAAAACATCCCAAAGAACCTATTCGAAAGAACTTGGTCAAAAAAATAAATAAATAAATAAATAAACTAAAGGTAAAGTACCCACAGTCAAGAAATACTGTTGATTATGTAAATAACTTTAATGAAATTAGGTCTACAAAAAAAATCCCAATGAAAACTAATCAATTTAGTTACATAAAAAAAAAGCAAAAAAAAAAAACGGATGTACTTTGGTTTCCTGTGTTCGCGAAACGATCTTAAATTAAAATATCGAAAAAGAACAGAAGCTAAAATTATTTCGTTTCGAAACCATAAGAAATAGGTTTCTATTTCAAACAATCCTTCAATAAGAAAACTTAGTAACAAGTTCTGAATGACAACATAACACAAAACTCTGTTATTTAAAGACATTATATAAAGATATTATTATATTTATCAGTTGTATTTTGAGTAACACAAATTTTTAGAGAAAAATGTATCAAAAGTCGAGTAAAGCTAAATTTAAGTAATGGATCGTAATTTTTAATTTAAAAATGAAATCATGCTATGTTCCATTCAAAAAACATCTGTTATATCTGTTTCTGTTATCTGTTTAGAAAAATAAATTGCGTCAATGAAATAAAAAAGTAATGTCATATTAAACCTTTCAATTGAACTTCTACGCTCGGAAAGTAAACAGATTAAAAAGTTTAATTAAGACATTCCAAAG
The DNA here is from genome assembly GCA_023159025.1 of Thereuonema tuberculata. NCBI lineage: Eukaryota > Metazoa > Arthropoda > Chilopoda > Scutigeromorpha > Scutigeridae > Thereuonema > Thereuonema tuberculata. The sequence goes on from JAFIDM010012231.1 coordinate 80,308,852, forward strand.
AACCTACTCGAAAAGAACCCCAATAAATAAATAAATAAATAAATAAATAAATAAATAAATAAATAAAAATTAAAGTATCCCGCAGTAGGCCTATTTAATTATTTTGGTTTCCTGTGTTCAGGAAACGACCTCAAATTAAAAAAATCAAAAAAAATGACGGAGAACAGATGGAAACAATGATTCATTGCATACAATAAAATCTATATATATATATATTCTTTTATTCGTAGGAAATCTATGAAGCACATTCTCTGATTCATCTGTTTCTCGAATCTAAAATAGAATGTGCGTCAAAAGGTACAAGTTACGATCACCTTCTAAAAAACTATCTTGGTATTTGGTCAATGGCCGAACCATTATCATTACTATTAATTTATTTATTTAATATTTCCGTAAGCTCCTAAATAATTTTTTTTCTCTGTTCATTATTTAATAAATTGTTCATTTCCTTGAATGTGTTTAATATAGATTTTTTTTTTTTTAAAGCAGAATTGATGCGCGCAATTATTTGAAATATCTCTTAATAGGTGGATGCCCAAATTCTGTTTAATTTTCTGTTTAATTTGTGTCTCCGGAGTCGTCCCCAAAATTTACCTATAGAAACCTGTGTTAAAAACATCAACTTCTAAGTCCAATTTTTACCTTATTTCGTAAATATCATCAATAAATAAATTATATATCTTTATTCTATATACATGTCATTATCAACACGCCGAAAGATGAACCTCCCAGAATGCAAATCAGATTATAGATTGTCCTTTCATGGCCAACCGCCAACATTGAAACAGAAAAGAAGCGACCTCTTCTCTTTCAATGTTAGCGGTCGGCCAGGAAAGGATAGTCTATAATCTACTTTGCATTCTGGGAGGTTCATCTTTCGGCGTGTTGATAGATTTTTTCCTCCTTTCAACAAAGCAATAGTTCATCAAAATAAATAATTTATTTTTAGATATGATGACTGAGAACAGATGGAAATAACGATTCATTGCATACAATAAAATCTAAAGAATAATATATTTTTTTTGTAACTTTATTTCTTTTATTATTATAAATCTAAAGTCTTCTATTGGAGACAGGTGGCTGCCTCTATAAACATTTAAATCTCCTTTAGATCCCATACACCTATAGGAAATAGTGACGTATTTTGGAAAACAATTAAATCCGCCGAATGAATAGAAAAGCAATGAAGAACAATTTCTATATTTTTAACTGTATTTCCAGTGTTCCTGAAATGAGCTGAAATGAAAAACATCCCGAATGAGAAAAACTAATATTTTACTGACTGGTTATTAAAATACTCCTTTAAAAGTTACTGTAATAATCAAAACATTATATCGCTTTGAGAAATGAGGCTTCCACTACAATCCCCTCCAGAGGTTAGTCGTTAAGTGAAAGGTTTAAATCAACGTTTTATTCAATTCAAACAATTAGACGTTTGATCAGGATGGTATTTTTTTTCAAGTAATTGAAGATGTTCATATGAAGGATCTTCCAAAACTTGTCTGACAGATCTCACAACATGAAAAAAAATAACATGAAACAAAAAAAAACATTTTTTATATTTAATAATTTATTTGTTTAATTGAAAAATGTTTTGGAATAAATTAAATTTGTCGAATAAAAAGAAAGTTATAATATATCAAATTCTATGGTTTAACTTCTTTTCGGTTTTCCTAAAACGAACTGAAATTAAAAACACTGAATAAAATATTTTCGACAACCACAGAACTACTACAATTTTCCCGACTTGTAATAAAAATTTAATGTAATATTCTGTAGTTATAAAGGTTTGGGAAATAAGGCCTCCCACTATCATCCGGTCCTGATATTTGAACATATAGTATATTAATAAAAGAATGTGTTTAATTCAGATCCAGATTTAGAATTTCTTAAATATACAATTACATGGATTAGTTTTTAACTTAATGAAGATCTCTTTGGAAAGAAGTTCTTAAGAAAAATCTACCAATACCTGTGAGGTCAATAAAGTGAGACAGAACTCGAAATAAAAAAAAGACAAAAAAAAAAAATTGCTACAGTTCAGAAGAGAAAACACAATGACTTTTTTGAAGGTTCGAAAAATGTTTATTGTTATTATTTTGTTGAAGATATAAAAAGTTATTATATTAAGATAATTTCTTTTACCGAGGAAAGTGGTTTCTTATAGAGGATTCCTTTTTAATTCGCTAATTTCTTTCTATTCAGGTGAAACAGAAAATTTAGTTACCATAATAAAAATGGCCGCGCGGTTGGCGATGTCGCTAAGACACTGGCCTCTCACCTCTGAGTCCCGGGTTCGGTTCTTATGTGGGTTTCGTTGATGTTGGCGATCCTTGCTGGGCAGGTTTTCCCGGGATTCTCCCGTTTCCCCTGCATTTCTCAAACCATCCTTCTCTCCGTCTGTCCTTCTTTCCGTAGGATAGTACAAAAGATCTTTCAGGTCGACGTGCTCGGCAGTCAGTCCACCAACTTTCAATTAATCTCATCTAATGTACTATAATAAAAAGTTCTTATAAACGAAATTGAAAAAAAAAAACAACAAAAACCATTTTTTTTGTTTAAAGACACTGAATAAAAAAACGTTATTATAGTTTTCAGATAAATAAGTAGAAAAAATATTTTGTAAAGTAACAATAAATCAAAAGTCGACCAAAACTGAAATGAAGTTAACCTAAATTTAAGTAATGAATCATAGTTTTAAATTTAAAAATGAAATCATGCTGTGTTCCATTCAAAAAACATCTGTTGTATCTATTTCTTATTAGAAAAAATATATTGCGTCAATGAAAAAAAAAAAAAGATCATAAAAAAATATTTCAATTGAACTTCTATGTAAGGAAACTAAACAGATTAAAAAATTCAATTAAAGCCTTCCAAAGAACCTATTCGAAAGTACTTTGTCAAAATCAAAAGTTAACTATCCCGCAGTAGGCTTATGTAGGCCCTTAGGGTGGTAAGGTTCCCAGCGTTTCGTGACCACGGGGACTAAGTTGGGTTCAGATGGATAGCCCGACTCCCGCCTGCCTTTAACCCCCGGGATGGATCTTTGTTCCTGTCTGGAGGAGAATTTAGCAATGAGAATTAAATCATCCACCATTGTGGCAAAAAGCGGCTTTAGCATTTGGCTAAGGGCCTCGCCAAATCAGAATGCTAATTGATAAATTATTCTGGTCCAGAAATATTATTGATATATGTAACTAACTTAAATGAAATTAGGTTTACATTTTAAATATTATTTTTTCTCTCTTCATTATTTAATAAATTGTTCATTTCCTTGAGTGCGTTTAAAACAGATTTCTTTTTTTAAAAGGAGAATAAACGCGCGCAGTGATTTGAAACACCTGTTAATACATGAAATGCCCAAATTCTGTTTAATTTTCTGTTTAATTTGTGTCTTCGGAGTCTTCTGCAAAATTTTCCCATAGAAACCTATAGTAAAAACATCAACTTCTCAGTCCAATTTTTACCTTATTTCTTAAATATCATCAATAAATAAATTATATATATCTTTATTCTATATAAATGTTAAAGATTTAACGATTTTTTTTTCTTTTCCACAAAGCAATAGTTCATCAAAATAAATAATTTATTTTTAGATATGATGACGGAGAACAGATGGAAACAATGATTCATTGAATACAGCAAAATCTAAAGAATAATATATTTTTTTGTAACATTAATTCTCTTATTATTATAAATCTAAAGTTTTCAGTTGGAAACAGGTGGCTCCCTCTATAAATATTTAAAACTCGTTCAGATCCCATCCACCTATAGGAAACAGTGACGTATTTTGGAAAACAATTAAATCCGCCGATTGAATAGAAAAGCTATAAAGAACAATTCATATATTTTTAACTTCGATTCCAGTATTCGTGAAATAAGCTGAAATGAAAAACATACCGAATACGTATTTTCGACAAAAACTAATATTTTACTAATTATTATTATGAAATTATTTAATAAATTTTAGTAATAAATATTTAATATTTAATAAAGCTTATTAAAATATTCCTTTGAAAGTTAATGTAATAATCAAAATATTATCTTGATTTGAGAAATCAGGTTTCCACCACCATCCTCTTCAGAGATTAGTCGTTAAATGAAAGGTTTATCCAATATCCAATACAGTATTGTAGCGCCATATAACAGCCTAGCGGCCATCTTCGGAAGTAATTTTTTTTTTTGCTCCAATGTCATCATCGCCACCGACGTCCTCATGTGAAATAAGAAGTTGTTCCCCTGATTGGTTCTTCAGTTACAGCCTTTCGAAACGTTAACTTTAATTATGAACACCTTGTATATTCGTATTGTACTGTTACTATTAAACACTTTTCTTTATCAAAAAATTAGTTCAATGACAAGGTCATCTTCTACTTTTAGTTAATTTTGGCTAGAATAAATTCTGGTTAGCTTCCAATCTCTTATTGGAAGCTAAGTGGTCTTCTCCTCGATGTGTATTTCACTGCATATTTATTGAACCATTTATATACCAAGTGCAGGCTTTATTTGAATCATTTGATTACAATTCTGCACGTTAAACCTGATTATTTATGATTATTTCATTCTTTCTGGCTTCTTACTTTAAATAGTAAAAAGCCTTTGTACAAGAAAGTTTGAGGGTCGAGTTTTTAAATCTTGTTTATATTAGAAGTATTTTTTATATGTTGTTTCTTTTTGGGTCCCACTTCTGGGAGAGGGATCCATACCCATTTACGCCTTCCTAAGCTTATCATCAACACTAAATCTGGTTGTACAGGTCCTTATTAAAAAACAGCTGGACGAAACAACGGTCCCAAATTCCTCAATAAATAAAAGTTTGATTATGTTCAGACTTTTTTTTTTTTTTTTTGAATCCTTTGATACATTGTTGCAGGTTAAACTTGATTTTTTTATAATTATATTCTCTTTTAGTGTCAAGCCATTTGGATTCAATGTCTAATGTACACCATTTTTCAAATAAAATAATCAATTCGTAAGATGTCATAATCTCTCAAATTTCATACTTCTTTATATCATTATGATCATTAACGTAGCAAGCAATAATTTCAGGAATTTGCGGAATGTCTTGCTCCAACTTTATTAGGCTTTTCTAACAATTTTATATTCCACAGGATTTTTTTTTTTATTACTGCATCTAAGTTATGGTTAATGTAAGATTTTTCGTTTTATTAGATTGTAAACTTTTCAGCACAGGAGATTTTTATTTATCCTGATTCGAGTTGCAATTTATTTCCTTACATATGTACATATTAATTTTTGTGCATATGTAATTTTTCTACATATTAATTTTTCATTCCTTATGTGAAACTTTACTTCTAATAAGTTCAATTCTTTTTGTTTCTAGAATTATAACTACAAAATTTGGCTTTACTTCTCTATCCCTACAAGGATGACCTCATCTCCCTAAAATGAAATTGCTATCTATTCATTTTCAAGCTTTGTAATTAATGTAATTGTGCTATTTTTAAGACTAGGTTACAATCATGAGCCACTATTTCCAAATTTTCCTTAAGAACTGTAGAAGAATTCTACGGAATTTTAGTTAAATAACTTTTAACTAAAATTAATTTAAGTATTGTTAATAATTGCTTGAAACTTTTATTTTAAAATTATTATTATAATTAGTATTAAAATGTATGCAAAGATAAATTTGCATGTGAGAAGTGTATTGCGTAATGAGACGCTATAAAACAGCTGACTCTATGTAGTCGTGAGGTAGTAAGTAAGAGACGTCAGTAGCTGTTGATGTCTGCACTCGAGACTGAGTGGAAGTAAAACCTGGGGACAAGGCTAGATGTCAGGAGTCAGTAGATGCGCTGAAGATGCCACAAGTGACACACGCACGGACACAGAGTGGCGAATTAACCCAGTAATGATGGACATTAGTATTGGATTACGGAAAAGCGTCTACGTGAAAAACCTTAGAGGACGAAAGAACTGCGTTCTACACAAATAAGACGAGTTCAAGAAAAGAAAGGGACAGAGCACCCGATTGGAAAGTAAGAATTATTTACTCAGAAGAATTGTGCGCCTCTAAAGTTAAAGAGTGATTCTACTAGTTATTGGATAGCAGAATTACATTCCTGGAAATATTAGTGGTGGATTCAAAGAAGAATTCCGTAGAAGCCGAATTGTCTCCACGTAACCCGGATGAAGGTGAAACCAAATTATATAGAACTTTGAGCGAAATTGTAACTCTTGTTACAGACAAAACTATCTTTCAATAAACTGCTCTTGCAGTAAACTAGATGTAATAAATGTATATAAATATTTAGGTATTCACATAAACAATAACTTCACATGGACAAATCAATATATACAAATTACAAAAAAACTAAACACTTTTACATACATGTTTCACCACATTAAAAACCTATTTCCACTCAAACAAAAAAATTATTATTTACAAGGCTTTCGTTGACTCTCTATTAAACTACGGACTATCTTGGTTGGATACATATCACCAAAACAGAAATGAAAAACATTGAAAGGCTTTTAAAGAAAATATTAAATTTAATCTTTTCAAAATATAATACTCTAAACGAACATCAGAAACGTCAATTAAGAATCAAACACAACATTTTATTACCAAAACAAAAAATTACCTATATACTAATAATAAAAAACTTTTATAATGTAAATAATAAAATAAAGACAGTTCCTAACATAACAAATACTCGTAGCAAACTACAGAATATATTAAAGTATGAAAATCCAAAAAATATTTACGGCCTTAGAAACAATAACAGGATTTTAACGAAACTGTTCAGCCAGTTAGATCCTGAGATATATAATGTAAAAAATATCGGAAAATTAAAAAATCTTCTAATAGAAAAAATAATCAACGAAAAAATAATTTGGAAAATATAAATGAAAAAGCTAAAGAAACTATATCTTTATATCTTGTTTTATTTTATATCTTATTCATATTGCTCTTGTTATTTTTACATAATATTTTAATTCACTCTAATTATGTACTGGTCTTATTTTTACATAATATTTTTACTCCACTCTAATTATGTACTGTTCTAATTTTTGTTTGTAATATGTTTACAAAAGATTTTTTTGTAATATTTTTACTTAATGTATTCTTTATTATCTATCATACTTAACTACTCTCAGCACCTACATCACAGGTACGTGAGTTTACCTAGTAGGACTGTAATGTTTAAATTTCCAAGAAATAAATAAAATAATAATAAAAAAAAAAAAATAAACGAAGCAAATTAAGTGTCATTATAGAACTGATAATTAATAAGATATTCACAAAATCCCAGTGATAAAATATCTCAAGCAGAATTATTCGTTTAATGAGAACCCAGAAGGAAAATTCACCGTTGAGTTCGAGCAGCCGAAAAGAAGCATTTGCGTCACCCGAATAGCGAAGTGCATTCTGGGAGGAGTAGATCTCCCGCTAAGTTTGAACGGCAAAGAAAGTCAATCACGAGTGCATCGCCATTGGATTGCGAGAAGACACCGCAGAAGTTAATCAACTATAATTTCACCTAGGATGAAAAGCCATTGCATCATCGCAGTTTTTCACCGAGGTGAGAAGCCATTCGGCGGCAGACTGTAAGTAGAATTTATAATTGATTTTATTTTGCTGTATTCATCGTAGAAGTGAAACGCGAGTGATTAAGGAATATCTAAAACGTGAGATACATTATACATATTTCAAATAACTATTTCAGTGATATAATTAGTGCTGCGAATAATTACTTGAATAGAATAATTAAATTAGTGTGTGTCAAGTTTCGGAAGTGTGATTTGCCAAATTAAGTTGAGTGAATATATAATTAGTGCAAAGGAAAATAATAGTTGGAAATCAGTGCATCTTCTTCACGGAAATCAGTGAATCTTTTTCAAGTGAATTATTATTTTAATTTATTAACTATTTATGCGAAATAGCATTTCACGTAAGGTGAACAAGCCATTCACTAGATATTAAAGTATTTGATTATTATTTGTGGGAAAATATCGAATAGATATTTCAAGAAACTTTGAAGTTGTGAAACGGAAAACGAAGAAGTATTCTAACCCAGCTGTTTCCCTGATTGACGTAACTTACTATTCTTTTAAAGGAACAATTATTGAGAGCCTTCCTTACAGTATTATTGTTTCATATTGAAGCAATTACTTGCATCAATATATTTGTAATTATTAATTACAGTAAATCTTTTATTAGATTTTACATCTTGTTCTTTATTTATTGGCGCATAGAAAAACAAAATAAAAAAAAACCACCATCATTAGTATCAGCAGTGTGCTACCTTACAAGAACAATTACGTAATCCTACAGCATAACAACTGTGACCAAGTTCAGAAGGGAAAATAGATTTTTTGTTTTTGTAGCGACACATTTTAGAGCTATTGTTATAGCGACTAAAATCAGTAGCTATTGCGTTTGTCCTGTCCGTCCGTCCGCGTCTGTCCTTCTCTAAGAACTCACGGACGGAAGGTAGGAGACTTCACCATCGTCTTCAGAGGAACAAACAACGTAGGAATAGGGTAATTTTAGGGTCCAATGCCTCTACCATGTTTGAGATATTTGGCATTACTATCATTGGATTTCGTTATTAGCTTAAATGTTTGAAATGAAACCATCTCATTTTAGTTGGCAGCTGTAGCATGATGGGTAAGGACTCATGTACTGAAGATTGTTGGTTCGAATCTGTATATAAACTTTTTTTTTTCCTCTTAATCTTTCTTTCTCAAGGTCCATGTGGGCTTTTTTTTTTCTTCTTATTTTTCTAACTTTTTTTTAGTTTTTTCCTAACTTATTTTTCCCTACGTTATTGTACTTTTTTTTTTATCATTATTTTTTCATTTAGATGGCTCTGTTAATGCTATGTCCTTTTTGTTAAGTATTCATGATTCCTTTTCTTAATTAATGGGATGAAATCGAGGCCACCACACTGTCAATTATAGAACAAAATTTATAAACTTAACAAAATAAACTACATTACTAGTACTTTCACAGTGTTAACACTGTTTCGTCAGGTGGACGGTTACAAATTTAAAAAAACAACAACATTGGAGTCGCAGGAGAACAATGGGTCACGTGTGTCAGGGTTCCTTCCATTTTCTATTCGGGGGGGAAGGGGTCGCTGCATCGTTACGTCATCGCTTCGGGCCGCGCGTGTAAGAGGAGAAAGTTGTAAACTCCGAGAGAAATGAAAGAGTGCGTAGATTTTGTAGCATGAATGTGGGGGAGGGGGCGGAAGGTTATGCGTAAAGGTTTTAATCGAGATAATGAATGAGCAGAAAGAAGATTTATTAATTGAAGTGGAAGCGATTTTTCAAATGAAGAAGCCAATATTAAGAGCCAAGAGGAAAGTTTATCAAGGAAAAGGCATGAAGGGAGTGCCGAGCGGAAGGGACGGGTGAAAGTAAGTAAGGAGGGGCTGGTTACTTAAGGAAGCCGTATTGGGGGAGGTTACTGCAGACAAATTGTCATTGTGGTGATCCTCCTCCGTAAGGAAAGGGAAGATCGTAAGGTATTAATCGAGAAAAAAAATTATAAAAATATATATAAAAAGAAATATGTATAAAAATATATATATATATATATATTAAAAAAAATATATATATAAAAAATTTTTTTAAAAAAGAAAGAGCAAAAAGAAGAATGAATTGAAGTGGACGCGATGTACCCATGAGGAAGCTTATATTAAGAGCCAAGAGGAAGGTTTATCTGCGAAAAAGCATAAAGGGATTGCCGAGAGGAAGGGGGGGGGGTGAAAGCAAAGAGGGGCTGGTTACTTATGGAAGCCATATTGGGGGATGGTTACTACGGACAAATTGTCATTGTAGCAATCTTTGTCCGTAAGGATATAGAAGCTTTCTTTGCATTTCCTTTTGAAGGTGTGCTTCTCATAGCAGATGATTTGGGGTTGCTCCGTGTTGACGGAATGGTTCAGAGCTTTATGGTGGCCAACAGTAAGATAATTGCAGTCATTGTTTTTAATGGCATAGGAGTGTTGTCCCATGCGCGCTTTCAATTCCTGCCGTGTTTCACCAATGTATTTACAAGGGTGGTCCCTGCATTGAATTGCGTAGACCACCCCTTTGGGTACCTTCTGAAAAGAGCGTGACGAGGAGTCTCTCAAGAAACGGTTAAGAGAAAGAGTAATGGGGGAGGTGAGGATGATGTTGTGGGATTTCAGGATGCGTTGAAGAGCGAGGAAGATTGAAGGGTGCAAGGGTATGGAGGCATAGTATTTTCTATTCTGGGTATCCTTAGGTGAGGGGTTGCAAATGTTGTGGAGGGAAAGGACTATATTCTGGGAAATGAAGGATATGGGAAAGTCATTGGAAATAATGATTTGGAAGATTTGGTGGAGTTCTCTGGAGAAAATCTCCTCCGAACTGGAGAGATGGAATGCGCGTTGAACCGCCATATTAATGACATTTCTTTTGAATGCAGGGGGGCACGCCGAGTTGAAATTGAGGGACAAACCGGTATTGGTGGGTTTCCGGTAGACGGCTGTGTTAATGCCAGTGCTTGTGCCTGTGAGGTACACGTCGAGGAAGGGGATGGAAGAATTAACCTCTTTTTCTATTTTGAATTTAATGCTGGGGTGCATGCATTCCATGATGTTGTGGACGCTGGTTTGCATATTTGGATGAGTGTAAAAGAGCAAATCATCAACGTAACGGGTGTAAAAGGGGATGGGGATCTTTTTGAGCTCGAAGAAAACGTAAGCGCTTTCTTCGATATAAGTCATGCAAATCTCTGCTATGAGAGCTGAGGCGGAGAGGCCCATGAAGAGCCCTGAGGACTGGGTGTATGCACCATCTGCAAATGTAAAAATTTGCATGTGATACATAGCATGGATTAATTTGAGAACATTGGAAATGGGGGGGGGGGCATTCTTGAAACCGATTGTAAAGTTTGACAAGAAAGAAGTTAAGGGAATGCTGGATTTCCTCTTGGCTCTTAATATTGGCTTCTTCATTGGCAAAATCGCTTCCACTTCAATTAATAAATCTTCTTTCTGCTCATTCATTCTCTCGATTAAAACCTTTACGCATAACCTTCTGCCCCCTCCCCCACATTCATGCTACAAAATCTACGCACTCTTTCATTCCTCTCGGAGTTTACAACTTTCTCCCCTTACACGCGCGGCCCGAAGCGATGACGTAACGATGCAGCGACCCCTTCCCCCCCCGGAATGGAAAATGGAAGGAACCCTGACATATGTGACCCATTGTTCTCCTGCGACTCCAATGTTGTTGTTTTTTTTAAATTTGTAGCCGTCCACCTGACGAAACAGTGTTAACACTGTGAAAGTACTAGTAATATGGTTTATTTTGTTAAGTTTATAAATTTTGTTCTATAATTGACAGTGGGGTGGCCTCGATTTCATCCCATTAATTTAGAAGACACGCACGTTAAAATTAATACTGATTCCTTTTCTGTTTTTGGCATTTTTATTTTGAATTTTTCGTTGAAAAAGAAGTCACCGTACAGACTTTGTCCTTTGTAATCTTATGGTATTTCTTGTGAGTAAAGTTTAATTAATATAGCTCTGACTAGGTCTTTATAATATCAGTGAAAATTTTAAAACATATTGTCTTCATGTATTAATAAAACGATATTCTACAGTATAGCCGTGTTCTGAAATATCTTCTAGAAATGAATGAAATATATTATTTAACATGAGTATGTTTATTTGGCTATGTATTGATATACAGTTACTAATTCGTTATCGTAGTTTGATTAATAAATATAAGAACTATAAGAAATATAAAGTAAAAAAAAGATAGAAAATCGTATTTTCTTCTGGAAATCATGTTTCATATATCTGGTATAAAACTTTTATTGATAGTGAAAAAAATCCCCAATCTCTTGACTAATGCAGACGATTCACTGGCGAAGACAGTTTATAAAAACATTATAGATGCTTAATCCTTATGATGATAACAAATATTTTGTGAAAGCAATATAATTTTTCATTTTTGACAAGTTACATGAAGAAGAAAAATAAAATAAACTAATTCTGAAATTCGTTTTTTTTTCTTGTGAGCAAAGTTTAATTAATATAGCTCAACTAACATAATGGAATGTGGGCCCGGTAGCCGAGTGGGTAAGGGCGCTTGGCTGCGGGTTGGAGGTAGCGGGTTCGATTCACGGCCTCGGCGGAGGACGGGAATTTTTCCACGCTTCTTTCTCCTCCAAACGGGCCCTAGGGTCTACCCAGCCCTCTATAGAATGGGTACTGCGTTTCTTTCCCGGGAGTTAAAGGCGGGCGAGCGACGGGCCGACCACCCGTCCTCAACTTTGTCCCATAGGTTCTGAGCACTGGAGCCTACCCTCCAGCAGCATTGCGCGGTCCTCTAGTTCTGATCGCAACTTTAACTATATAATGGAATACAGTTCAATTTAAATCCTAAACTAACAAAATACCATAATTATACATTTTTATTGTAAGGCAAAATGCCAGTTAAAAAATGGATAAATATTAAATTAAAGTCTTTTAATATTTCAATTAAATGATCAAAGCAAACCATCACCAAAAAATTATCATTAAAAAAATCCTTAAAGTTTTCTCTAAAATTATGAGAAAATCTATTCTATATCTATATAAATATAATATAAAAATTATTTATTTCAGAAAATGTAATTAAAAATATTTTAAAATAAATGTTAACTATTTCTGCTAAATATAAATACAACTTTTTTAATTTAGCTTTTTCAAAGCTGTAGCGAAAAACAAAATGTAGAACTAAGAAAAAAAAAATCCTTCTGATTCGGGAATTAATAAGACCCCTGAGACTCTTAACTTTTTTATTTTGAGTAACTTTAACCTGGAATAGAATTTCCTATGTATTGAGTTTCTTGAACTTGATCCTGGTTCACTATCGTCCGGGTTAGGAATGTGGTTGAATTTTCCTGAGCTTGAACCTTGTTTATGGTTTGTTGAACTTGATCCTTGATCAGTATCATCGGAGCTTGAACCTTGGTTAGAATTTCCCGAGCTTGATCCTGGATCTCCTGAATTGCTCATGCTAGTTCCTAAACATTAAAACCAATTAAATGTAGTTTTAAAGTAAGTAATTTTTACCAAACAGAGTAATCAATATTAAGTAATCAATAAATAATCAACACAGAAGAGAAGGAATTCTGTTATATATACCGAAGAAGTTACGACAGTTAATCACAGCTTATCATCAGATTATTATTATTATTATTATTAGATTTCCTCAAGAGAAAGTCAATCTTGGAATTTTTTTTTTATTAAACTTATGAAATGAAACCTAAATTTCACAAACCGTTTCCGAGTAGGAGCCCATGTATAATTAATCGTAGCTAACCAATACACACCATTTGAATTATTTAGGTAGACAAGCAAGAAACATTTCAAAAATCTTTATAAAAAAGAAGTTAAAAAAATACATGGTAATGAATTCATTAACTGCAAATGAAAACTACTGCACAAATAACAGTATTTCTTTAAAAAAAATTAAGACCTTGTCAACAGACTTTGATAGATCTTGAAATTTACAGAACAATGTTTTCGAAGTTTTTACAACATAAGCTATCATAAGCACAGAAGACTGATAAAAACAACTTTATAATATGTTTGACATAAATATCAAAACATAAATAACTTCATTACGATTTTCCTAAATCCTTAAAAATTCAAATCAACAGAGCTTCAGTTAAACAAAAATGGAAGCTTTATTGATTTTGAAGCGATAAACTTAAATGTGAATAATTATTTTTGGAATATTAAGTGTTAAATAAATTATTAACACAGGCTTCAAACAAAAGATTTAAATTTATTTAAAATGAAATGTGACGTCATCAGTAAAAAGGTATTTAAATGAGAGGTGAGCCTCACTCTGGGTCAGTCAAAGAAAAAGCCCTGGATAGAACTATTTGGAGAGGTTGCCCACGTCATCCTCTCGTCAGATGAGTTACACGCCTGGACGAAGGAAGAATAACGAAGAATGCGGAATTATTTCAGAAGATTTGGTCCCACGAAGAATAAATAAGAAGTCAATTCTGAAGCGTACGAAGAATTCACCGGTAGAAGATAATTAAAAGGTAATTCTGGTGGAATTAGACGACACAAGTGGAAGAGACCAATCAGGACTAGGGAAGTCTGCCGCAAAACTGAGAACACGTAAGCCAATAGAATCAACTAGTGGAATATTCCAAGTGACTTCACCAAGGAATGAACCAAAAACTGAAGTGAACTCGGCTAAACCTTCCTGCGCTCACCTAAAGGCATTAATAAGTGAGTACAATTATTCCTTACCTTAGTAACGAAGATTATTGAAACTTAAAGGAATTAAATTAAAGGATTCAACAATAAATTGAAAAGCGAGAAGTAAGAAGAATTATATTATTCATTGACTTTATTACTGCAAACGAAAAATTCAAGATTCAACTGTTACCGTTAAATTGCGAGAATGAATTATTGTGCGACTTATTAAAATACAGTGTGGTTTATAATCAAGTTAGATTATAATATTTATTGAATCAAAGTGCTCAGGGCCGTAGCTATCACCGGGGCAGCCGGGGCAATGCCCCGGGGCCCCCGAACAAAGGGGCCCCCGAACAATTGGATTGTGGTTTTTTTTTTTGGTTGTTGAAATAGGATTGTCGTTTTTTTTTTTTTTTTTTTTGATTGTTGAAATAGGATTGTCAATTTGTTTTTTTGGTTGTTAAAAGATTGTCAAGGGCCCCGCACCCTCCGGCTCTGCCCCGGGGCCCCCAGTCCTCTAGCTACGGCCCTGAAAGTGCTCCTGTTAAGAAATAAATGCGTAACTTACCGGTAGTGAATTATCATCGACCGAAGATAGACTATTAAAGATATTATAAAAGTAAAACAAGAAAATACTTACCGGAAAAGTGCTCGCTCCTAATTTGAAGATTACTTTTAGTGATATATTGAAATTAGTTAATTTCTACTGTGAAAACTATAGTTGAGTTTAGGTTTATTTTTGATCTAATTATTAATTGTGATAATAATTAATCATTTGTCTGTCCGTATATTTCAAGCACAGAATTCACCAATGAGAACAGACCTATGGATCAACAGCTTAAGAAGTGACGTAAGAAGATACGAACTGTATGCTGAAAGTGACTACTGCAAATCTGTGACTCTTTTGTAATTTCCGTTAAGCCCAATTATTTGTAATACAACAAATAGCGTGAATAAAAAAAAAAAAAAAAATAGCCTATTTGTCCTTCAGATTTCAATATTTATTCTGCAGTTTTATTTGTAAATAAAACGGCATAAGTACAGTATTAATATTATCAATGATAGATTTTAATAAGTATGACCGTTTCTAATTTTAGGATTGACAAGGGAATCGCACAGATGCCGAAAGCTCTCGACCTGGTTTTACTGTAATGTATTTTAAAAATATTTTTATTACATAAACTTTTTTTTAACAAATTTTGGTGTATTTAGTGACTTCTTATTCAAATAAATTTAAATTTTTAACACGTTAAACTTTTATCTAATATTGTTTCTAATTTTAAGGAGAATGAACTTTGGAGAGTTAATCGACTGAATCTTTATTTCTTTTGGAAATCAAGAGTAAACCTGAGCAGGTATAATGAAAGCGATTTGTTCATGTTCATGAAGTAAATAGAATACGACAAGAAAATTAGCTTTCCAATTCTCCTACTTACAAGTAAAAGGCACGATAGCGTCACCGGACTTGCCGATTCAGACCATGTGCATTCGATCTTCCATAACTAAGTCAACCAGCAATCGATGTGAAGAGAACAGGGCGAGCACATTTAATGAATACAATGCTGTCTCACTTGAAGCACCTGTCATTGACGATCGAGTCGAAGCAGTAGTCGTTCGGACTTATGTCCAGGTATCCGCATTTGTAGAATGCGTACTTTATCATATTTCTGAAGCCGAGGAGCATTAATCTGATACAGCGTGAATGACTGGAGTGCCAAGAATCGATCCCTGTGCCAGATGTTCACATCGTCCGTCTCGAATATCACACTATCTCTGATGACGGGGACGAAAGACTTGTGACGTGTAGTTCTTCCGTCCGTATGTGATTGGATAAAAAAAAGAGAAAAAAGTGAGAGGCAGCTGAAAGAAGTGCTCTGCTTGTGTCCGGCAGGCTGACTTGTTCCAGGACTTGACCGTCTCCTCTCCTCTCCTGCTGGCTGTCCGACCGGCAAACTCGAGCAGTGAACTCCCCTGGGACAAGCTTTTAGAAAGGTGCCACTTGCCCAGCAACTCCGGTGACGCACTAGTACCCTTTACCTTGTCAGTGAACAGAGTATCTGCCTTTCGCACACCCTGTTCCCTGAGTTCACATCGATTGTGTCTGATTTGAAGCTGATCAATAACAATTTGCTGCTTATTTTCCAACAATCAATATCTGCTTATTGTGTCTGTCTCATCCTTATCTAAAGTTGCAGGCTATTTGTTAGCCTTTGGCTGTGACTTATAACTGATTTCCCATAGATCACAATGTTAACTTTGACACCTCACAGCTCCTATACCCCTGGCTCTCTGCCGCTACAATTTTGCTGGTTGACTTAGTTATGGAAGATCTTTCGAATGCACACGGTCTGAACCGGCAACTCCGGTGACTCTATCGTGCCCTTTACTTGTTAGCAGTGCTGCTTGTTTTATTTAATTGGTTTGTTTGTTGTTCATAAACTGAATCATAAACTGAAATTTCAAAGAAACAGGACTGTAATAACATCTCATCAAACCTCATCATTTACTGCATGTTTCCAAAATTTCAATTACAGTTCTCTTTGGAAACTTGAGTGAAGATACAACAATTCACTTCGATCGGATAATCATACTTTATTGTTCTTTATTCCAGATACTGACGTAAGTGGAAAAAAAAAATATTAACATATTTTAGAATTTTGCAATATGTTTTAATTTAACAGTTTTCGAACTGCTTATAGTGTAGAAATTCAGTATTCAGAATTTCTGATTTAATAGGAAAATCTCTGTAATCCTAAATTTATTTTCCCATTAGCGTTGGCAAATTTAATTTGCTTTTGACAGTCGTTATTGAATTAGCATGGAAGGTTGGCATTTTTGCAGGTTTCAATAACGCAATTAAGTCCTGATGATGGCTTGCTGAAACAATTCGTTCACGAGTCAAAGTAATTGTTGTCTCGTGGAACGCGAAATTATCTCTATGGGTGACGGCTTTGTTAATGCAAGTCGTCAGTAGTTCGCTCGTCTCCTTCAACCAGATCAGATGTAAAAAAGGGTCTCTCCTAGTTTGGGAGTTGGGTTTGCTGCAGATTCTCACCAACGATTTTGGAATGAGAATGATTTTGTATTCTCAATAAGGATGAGAATACGCCCGGAAGAATTCAATGGATTCTGAAGTTCGCTCGATTAAAAGCGAAGGTGCTGTAATATTCCAATCCCCGGGAAATTCTGACGAATAGCAGAATAGTGAGTCCGGATAGAAAAGAAGACGGTTTCGACGGAAGGCATTCCTTAGACGAAATATATCCAAGCCAGACGAAATTGGCAGGACACGATTCAAGCAATAGCCGAGACGAAATGCGAAAGAACTGACCGTTCCGTACGCAGAAGACTGAAGCCGACGAAAGTGATTGAAACCGGAGACCGGAGAATCATTTCCCCGTAAGAGAGACAGCCACCGCCGGGAACTTCTAAGGTGATAAAAGAATAGGACACATGCAGATAGCTTTGCCCATTTAGAAGAATGCGAAACAGAGTGAATAACTACTGCTGTTTAAGAAGAATAGATCCTCGTTGATTTTATCGTATATCGTGGGAGAAACGACGCCCCGGAAAGATCTAACCCTAACAGGAACATTTAGTCGGAGTAACAGGCCTAGACGTTTTTCGTAACATCTCACCAGACCGACAACGGAGATACAGTAAAGGCGAAAGCATCGAATTTCTCACAACCGTTCATGTAAGAAAATCGACTTTTACTGTAAGTAAAGTTTTATTAAAATATTTATCAGGTTGATAGGATCCCTAAAGCAGGTTAGGCGTAGATAAATCGATTCATACGAAAGTTTAGGATCTTAGAAATTTATATTATTCGAGTAAGAATAAAAGTAAATCAGCGACGTGAAGTTATTCAAGAATTTCTCTGGCATTAACGTGTAGATAAAATTAGGATTCTACTTTAAAGCTACTAGATTACCTTAGGAGAAGTTAATAGAAAATTTAGCTAACAACGTTTGCGATAAACGTAGCGTAGAGAAGCCTCCACAAAAGGGAGAATAGAGATAGCTAAATTAAAAGCAGCGAAAAAGCGAATCAGTTATTTTTCCGGAATAAAAGAAGATCTAGAAAAAGGGATCTTAGGATAGATTCAGGGAAAAAGGAACTGTTTAAAGATTTTGGTGAAGGGACCTCAGACGTAGCTTAGGAATAGAAGGCTAGCAATAGAAGATTGCCCACAGAAGCAAGCCGTTCTAAAGTACTTTGTATATAAGTTAACGCATCATTAAATGTGTTTATTGATTTCTTTGTTTTGGTATCATTTTAGATAAGTATTTTAGAGCACTAAATTATTACTCTGCTGGCATATATATTTATAATTCTTTACATATCGAATTATAAATTTCTTCCAAAAAGAAAACTGAGCTTCAGAAATCAGTTTTCGAAAATCGAAAAGAAGAAAATATCTTATTTTGTTTGCTGTCTCTTCAAGAAAAAATGGTTTGACAATTTAGCTGAATAACACACATACAAATGCATATTCATTTTTAAAAGTTGATTGAAAATTGTTCTGTCAATTTTCTTTTGAATTTACCGATGTACGGATGCTAAAGTCAAATAGTTGGCGTCTGGGAATTAAAGCCAAAAAAACAAAAAGAGAATTAAATTCTAGTCACATTTGACCACAAGATTAATTATTGGTTAATTATTCAGTATTAAAAAACAATATATGCAATTCGAGAGATGAATTTATTCTTTTAATAAATCTGAAGAGAGAGGAGATAAGAAGAAAATATAGAAACTACACTATTACTCTGTCGAGTCAAAACAAAAAGCTGTTATTATTTACTAACAATAAGTTGGTTTGCATTGTTCTATCAATGAGACAGTGACAGAATAACAAAAGACAACGTAGACGCATATGACGCACAATATAGTCAACATAAATAATGAATTCTGATAAAGTAAAGTTTCAAAAAAATTAAATTAATTGAATTCAAATAGAAAGTCAAATATTTAGTTTTAATTTGACAAAGTTCAATAAGTTTTGTCTTCATAATGACAATTGAGCAACTCCAAAATTTTTTTTAATCATACATAATTACAAAAAATAGTAATAAAGTTTAGAATTGTAAAAATTTATCAATATTTTATTCAAGTAAAGAAACAAAACCAATAAAGAAATTGAAAGCAAGGAAATTCTATACACTGCTCGACATTTCTATTAATTCACCCAGAAAGAGTCGTAGTATTGGTATGTATTTTTGAAGGTTGCAAAGGCAGGAAGGATACCTAAATCCTTCAATCATAAAACTAATTGCGTGAGATGTAAAGACGAGGATAAATCCAGCTTATCAAATGGCTTAACAATTTCAGGGATCTTATTATGCTGAAATCAAACTGGACACATTTGAGAAAGAGTCATAGATTAACGTGAAGTTTGTTCTTCAATTTGCCTATCTAATGGATGTTATGGACAACAATACTCTACTCATAATAGCAGCAACAGTGCAATCATGTAGTGATTGGATCAACTCACTATTGCTTAATTAGAAATTTAATTAAGACAGACAATCAAAAAGGAGTTACAATCAATTCATTATTAACTTTGTCAATTTATTGTGTTTATGGATATTATTGTCATGTATAAATTTAATAATATGATTAAGATAAATAACATACCATTGTCGTTACAATTCATATTATTCAATTGATGTGTACTTTTAATCTTTAATATTATTTCTGTTTCTGTTATTGTTTGATACACTAGTTCCTTATTTGCTTGAAGAGGGAATGACGTAAAATTATGTTCCCGAAAATTCGCTGCTTTGTATTTAAATTAATGATTTTAAATACTATGAAAGGGGTTATGGAGTCATTTTTATGTATTAGAAGTCTATATACTTCGATTATCAATCAATGTAATGTATATTGAGCATGCACAAGACTTCATTGAATAATATATATACAAGTAGGAGCTATGTTGCCACATAACTCGAGTTGTGTATATAGTTCCATCGATAAATCCAGATTAAGGTTCCATTAATGCGAAATACTCTGTATTTTAAGAAGATGAATCAATACTCTTATGCCATTTTGCAGTAAGATAATGGATTGAATAACTTCAAATGTCCAAGGCCTTTCTGACTTTTGTTTCCAATATATTTCTCAATCGGTGGTACTTGAAAGCCTTCTGTGTCGGTTCTTAAACTTTTCTTTTTCTTTCTTGTTGACTGATAACGAAAATCATAATCATTCCCAATCCAAAATCTTTCCATTCCAAAATGACTTGAGTGCTTATAAATGTAGAAATCATACATTTGAAAAGTGAGGGTGTTTTGTAGTATGGTATTTTGAGAAGGTGGCGGTAAAATTCTCATGGCAAGCATTAAGGACCACTACTACAGAACACATTTGGAATGAAAGGGAAACATGTTTCGGCAACTGATATAACCATGCTTTAAGACGATCTATCGACGCTAAAGATGGACATTAATTATTGATTATCTATAGTGTATAAAAATAAAATAAATCGTTTTTTCATTTTCATTATCCTAATCTAATCCTGATAACTTCACTGTAATAGCTGTAAAATTTCTGGGTGGTCCAATTTTAATACCTGGAAATGTATTTTTTTTTATTTTTTTATTATACATTACCTGGAAGAGAAGGGGCTGAACACGGCACATCTCCTTTCACCAAAAAAATGTCATTTCGAAATGAAATATCGTCAGATTTTGATATTACTTTGCTCCAGGATAACAATTCGCCATCTACAGTCTCACAGTTATACATATCCATTGCTTCAAAATTAAATTTTCAGAATTATTAGTTCTTAAAATAAAAATTAAAAAAGTTTATGAATTGCACTGAAATTTAAGAAAAATTTTAAATAATATTCTATTATTCCATTTCCTTGCACATGTCTAATAAGTTAGAAATCTAAGTAGTACAGAAATATCGGAAATGTAAAGGACGATAACACAGATTTCTTTTAAGCAAATTTTATGCAAAATTTCAAGATTACAACAGACATGCTTCGTTAAACTTCAATGTGTTTAACTTCCTCAATGTGGAGATACAGAACAAAAGACGTCAATTATAGAGTCGTTACAGAAATAGATGAAGGGGTTGTCTTTATCTGAAAACTAGTTTTGTTTTGTTCTTTTTTCCACGGCTTCATTCACCTTATTCTCTTAATCCGTGATTTTTTTTTCCTCTTTCTTTATCTCTGCTGTGAAATGAGTTGAGATTTAAAAGCAAAAGTAAGCAACAAAATCAACTTATTAGTCGCTGTGCCGAACGGCATTTTAAATCGTGATCTCAACGATCAAAACGAGATTTACCATTTGCACATAACAGGCGACGGCATTTTCGCTAAACTGCAACTGGCAAATGGCAA
This sequence comes from Thereuonema tuberculata, assembly GCA_023159025.1. Lineage (NCBI taxonomy): Eukaryota > Metazoa > Arthropoda > Chilopoda > Scutigeromorpha > Scutigeridae > Thereuonema > Thereuonema tuberculata. Next base: position 80,330,425 of record JAFIDM010012231.1, read on the forward strand.
GTTTTTAGAGTGCTTTGAGCGAGTTTTCGAGAACGTCGAAAGCAGCCGTAATATATCTTTAACCAACAAGGAGGCGACAAACCCTATTCATCTTGGATTTCAATGCCCATTGAAATGGAGTCCAAAATATAAAAGGGTTTGGGTGCCAACACATCAATCATTTCAATATATTTGAAACTTTCTTTATTGATTTTTAAAGTTTTAACATAATAACTTCCTGTTGTTAGATTCCACAGAAATTGTTGGGGAGGTTAAAATCTGCAGGATATAAAGATCCAGGGTTCAATTCTGCTGTTGGGCATTTTTTTAAATTCCATTTCTTTCTTTTCTTTTTTTTTTCCTTATTTTTTTCTTCTGTTTCAGAAAACGTAATTTGTTTATGTTATGTTATGAATACTAGACAGAAAATAGGCCTAATATACGATTAGAAATAAATAAATAAGTAAATAAATAATTGTTAATTATTAGTTTTCCTTGCTGAGAAAGTCAGATTATAATTTTTTTCCTCGCCTTGCAGGGATTCGAACCGAGGACCTTCGTCCTCATAGGGAGGATCTCTAACCATTGGACTACTGCTGTTCCTCTAATATCCAATCCTACTTTTATTCTATTTGTTCGCGCGCTATCAAATAATGAGTTCATTCAAAAGGACTAAAATATCAATTTTCGCTTGGAATCGATTCTTCTTAGATTATCTCATACTTACCAGGGGGAGACAGGGGGTGGCCTAGTATCATATATATTTCGAATATATATATTTTCGAAACTTTATTTTATAATGGCCTTTTTTAGGTGTTTTTATGTTCAGCTGGAACTTATATACACTGTAAGGTCTTCATAGATATTTTATTTTTATCTTTATGTAAACTTAACTGAATTAAAGGTTATGAAGGCGAAAAGTAAAATTTCACTTTCACTGAAAAGTATTGAGCCATTATAGGAGAACATTTTTAGAATAACGTCCACAAATGACAGATTTTATTTCATTAGATTCGTTGAATTTTTTTTAAAATGGATTTACGACCATTAGACGATTAAGAATTAGTATCTTATGTTTCTGCTACAGAGATGTTACATAAAAATTCGATAAATTTTTTATACAGTACAACTTGGATAATTCGAACATCTTTAATTCGAAATCGTGGTTAATTCGAAGATTTCTCTTGGTCCCTTGAATTTCTTATTAAATCAATGTTAAAAAATCGTGGATAATTCGAAGTTCAACTTCCTTAATTCGAAGTTTTTTATAAAAAATTTCGAATCATAACGACTTTTCGGCGTTTCATCGTTAAGAAATTCGACACGTGACAACTAAAATCCCCTTCCTGCCATCGTTCGACACGTGACGCTTCAGACGCCATTCGAGCTTCCTGCTGTCAGTGTTACCATGTCTTTCTGTAAACCACGCATGTACAAGAATTTAACGTTCGCTGAAAAGGTCGCCGTCATTCGCGAGGTAGAAAAGGGTGTGAAGAAGAAATGCCAAATCGCCAGCGAGTACGGGATAGCGTCGAATTTTGTCGGTACACTGAAGGACAAACCAACGTAAGTGAAGCTGTTTTCCGTTCACTAAACGTGCTAGATAATTTTGCTAACCTTAAGCGACTGAATTCTACAAAACAATCAGACATTGCACAATTTTTTGAAAAACTATAATTTTCTGTATTGAATGCAATATGTACTGTAGCTTATGTAATGTAAATCTTATTTTGTTTACATACATATAGTGTTTAAGTCTTTCAGACCATGATCTTTCTGAATAAATATTTACTTATTGACAGAATAATCTTTTCAAGCATTCAGTGGACCTGAAATTAAAGTTAAAAGATGTAACTTGCTTAATTCGAAATCTTGGATAATCCGAAGTTTTGTAGTGGTCCCTTCAGCTTCGAATTATCCAAGTTGCACTGTATAAGGATTTTTAAAATTGAGCATTTCGTGATAAATATGTATCATTCTTGTCAGATATTGTGCTTGGTATTTTCTGGGTTTTTTTATTCTGTTTCACTTTTGAAACTGAAACTTAGAAAAATGGAAAGGTTTTGAATATTCGATGGTTTTCTATGAAATCTCACCTGTGTGGAATTAGGACTATTTTTTGTTTTGTTTTGGAAAATAAAGATTCCTTAATACATGCTAGGAATAAAAGCATTGGAAAATCCTGGACTCGTTTCGTACTTTTTTAAAATATTTACACATTTAACCAAATTTACACTCTGGTTGCGGCGGATGCACATTTTCGAACCTTGAGGTTTTAGCGTCTTTGGAAACTATGAAGATCGAATCACTAGCGCTTTTGAGAGGAGGCCGATAAATTTATCTGGCGGCCAATTTAAAATCATATCTGAAACTGGTGGTGCTAAAAATTATTGAAAAATTGATAAAAAATTAATAAAATTTTCGAAAAAATAATAAAGAAATGGTGGGAAATAAAAAATGGATGACGGCGAAATTTATTATTAAAATTGAGAAGGAAATTTTTCTTAACTACATGATCTGAGGGAGATAATTTCCTATTTTACGTTCGTAAAATCTACGGCATATAAGAGGCATTTTTAACATAATTTTAAACAGCTTGCAGTAAAATGAACTTATTGTAAACATAATTAAATATTCGATGTTTAATTTCGTTAGATAAGATTAGTTTTTCTAGTAAAAGAACATGCAAACTTATTTTGAAATAAGGGCTAAAGTGCACAATACGGTATCCACCAATCGGAGGTTTCGTGTCTGGGCACGGTTAGGTTGACACGCGCCGCAGATAGCTATTAATAGGCGAGGAGTGTCGAGCACGGGAACCGAATGCAAACCGTGGGAGATACGATGCGAATGCATGGCATTAGCCCAAGATCGCAGTTAGCCAGATGACGGTTATTTTTTTTAGTAAAAGATGGTGCGAAACCATTTTTCGAAAACCTTACCTGCAAAGAACATTCTACTTTTCAATGGTTAATATAAAAATTTTAAAATTCATTGTTAATTTAAGTAATTTTTCTACCATCTTAAAAGTTTTCTACCAACTTTGGGGATGACTAAGTTTTCCATACCTCTTAGTAGTTGTTTATCTTTAATGATCTTAATTTTATTTAAAGATATGTGTCCTAGTCTATCATGCACGATTTTGTATTTTAGATGTTTCTTTTCGTTGAAGTGTGTTTGATTTTCATTACAAATGGTTTCACAATCCAACTTGTATAAGTTGTTGGTTTTCCATCCTACCATAATAATTTTCTTATTTTTCGCTCTGCCTAAATAACGGTTTACCTGTATATACTGAGAACATCCAATATCTGCTAAATAACCTGCGGATATTAAGTTCACAGACATTCTTGGAACAAAGTGTGTTTTGTGGAGTGTTATATATTGAGTTTTATTGTTCAATACTCTATTCTTCAGTATAATTGATCTTACGCCCTTAGCATATACAACAGAGTTAGATGAACCATAGATCTTAATGGGTTCCTTTAGTTCTTCGTAATCGTGGAACATATTTCGGTCATTACATATGTTGTTGGTGCTGGCACTATCAAGGTACCAATTTGACCTTTTTTCGTCGTTTTCATCTTGGTCTTTGTATAATACCATCATTCCAGAAAAGTTCTTTTTTGATGGATTCTTACTTGCATCAATTTTGTTGACAGAGTTTTCTTTATTTATCGTAGCTCTCTTTCAGCAGAAACGAGATATACGCCCGATTATCCCGCAATTATAACATTTTCGCTTCTCACGATAATTCTGAGGATTAGCATTTTCTTTGGGTTAGCATTTTCTTTTTAACTACTGTCTTATGACACTGATTCACTGTCTTATTGCTTGTGTCTTCACTTTTAGTTAAACGTTCGTGTTCTTGAAAAATGCAATAACCATTTCTAATGTGAATTGTGCTTGTTTTTGAAGCACTAGAATACTTTGAGCATATTGCCTATAGTCACTAGGTAGTCCTGAAAGGATCCTTATCATCAGTTGTGCCTCCTATATCCTGCATTTCTGCAATGATTAATTTTAATTGCATTAACTTTTCAGGAATATTATCCTCATTTGACATTTTACTAGAGGTATACAAGTCCCGCTTTAAATGGGTAATCTTGAGATGATCAACTACATAAAACTTTTCTTCAAGCTCTTTGAGCAGTAAAAATGGATCATTATTTTCCTTCAGAAGTATTCTGAACCTTTCCTCAATTGAACTAGTGATACAGCCGACTGCCTTCTTTGCTTTATTAAGTAATTTATGTCTGTCAGACTTGTCTTCACACTCTTTTAATTCCGACAAAAGAGTATTTGCCACGTCCCATAGACCCTCACGTTGCAAAGCAGTGCGTATGCTTATCTTCCATCTAGTATAGTTATTTCCGCAGAAGCTTAATAAGTTTCCGGCCATGATTGTAAACTAAGCACGAACCTAAAAATAACTATTTTATTTCTATTATCAAAAGTTCACGATGGTAAGATTATAGTTCCTTAATGATGAACGCCCCGAAGAAGTAGTAAGTGATGATTACACTACTTTAAGAAATGGTAGAAGAATCAGACGAGGAAATTCTAGAGCAAACATCTGTACCATTATTAAAGAACCTTCATGCTATGAAGAAGCCATAACTTGTAAGGAAAAAGACAAATGGAAGATGGCTATCAAACAAGAAATACAAAGTATTGAAAGTCATAAAACTTGGACCGAGACGGAGATCCCTGATTACGTTACACCCCTTACATCACAATGGATATTCAGAGTCAAACGTGATGGAAACGAAGAAGTATTGAAATACAAAGGAAGACTTGTAGTCAATAGGTTTCTTGAAAGAAAAGATGTTAACTATGAACAAACATATGCACCCACTCCAAGTGTGGACATTATAAGAATGATTTTTGCCTTTGCCGTCATATATGAACTTGCTATTCACCAAGTAGATGTAAATAGTGCTTACTTAAACGGTAAGATAGACAATGATATATACCTGGAAGTGCCAGAAGGAGTTACACTCAAAGATAAGAATTGCAACGGTCTTAAACTACAAAAATCACTATATTGTCTTAAACAGACTGGACGCAATTGGCATGAAACATTCAGGGAGAAACTAATCCAAAACGGATACACATGTCTGAAGACAGAACCATGTATATTCACATGTCAGATAGGAGAAAGCTTATATATACTCCTCGTATATGTGGATGATATACTAATTGTTGGGCGCAATGAAGACACCATAAAAAAATCAAAAGAACCTTGGATAAAATATTTGGAAACAAAGATCAAGGCAAAATAAGTAATTATCTAGGAATGAAGATCGAACATAATCCAGAGGAAAGAACCATCAGTATTGATCAGCAAATATTTATTCAAGATCTATTGAAGAAGCAACAAATGTATGATTACAAATCCGTCCGTACTCCTATCATCGATGAACCTTCATCAGAAAAATATCTTGTTGACAAAGACATACGTGTGGATAAACATGATCATCTGAAATATCGCAGCATTGTTGGCAGCTTAACGTATCTAAGCCAGTGTAGCCGCCCTGATGTATCATATGCAGTCAGTAAACGTTCCAAAAAGAATAATTCACCTACTACAAAGGATATGCAAAAAGTAAAAGGCATATTAAGATACTTGAAAGGAACAATGAATCATAAAATAATACTCAAAGACAATGAAGATGGAATAACTAGTTACTCAGACGCCAGTTTAGCCAATCGTAGCAAGGGAAAGACTACAACAGGTTACATAATTTTCCTGGGAAACTGTCCAGTAATATGGAATAGCCGTAAGCAATCGCTTGTAGCTCACTCAACCCAAGAAAGTGAAATTATAGCAGCTTGTGAGTGTAGCCGTAGTATGATGAGTCTCATAAATATACTTTCTGAACTTAATTACAAAGATGTATCAGAAAGATGCGCAATATTGCTATGTGATAATCAAGCAATGACACGCATGGTTTACGATAAGTACAACCAGACACGAAGTCGACACATTGATTTAAAGTACCACATCCTGAAAGAATATGTTTCAAAGAATTTGATAAATTTGAAATACGTTGAAAGTGATAAGAATATCGCTGATATTTTCACGAAGGGTTTGGGATGTTTAAAACATCGTCAGATGGCAAGAAAATTAAATTTGAATGAATAAGTAGAAGAAAATGAAAAAAATAATTCAATATACAAAATTTCCCACAATTTGATTTGAGGTTTTTTTTTTTTTTTTTTTGTATATTTTCAAAAGTTTATATTTAATAGCTTATTTCATTTTGAAAATGGCAAATTACAATTTCTGGAAAATATTATTCAGCCAAAAATTAAAGTGAAATCTACAAGACGTTAATAGCATTTGTAATTGCCAAGATTGCAACAATATATATCACGTGCAACCACTGCGCGTGCAATAAAGACAGGATGATGCGTCGCCTTGATGATGAAAAAGAACATGAAGCGAAGATGGCAAAAAGACACACGCCAATATGCATTCCTGATTGAATATGGATCATAGACTGATAAAAGATCCATGATTACTACTTAAAAGTTAAGTAAAGCAAACTCTACTAAAGAAGGATGAATCGAAAAAGTTATCCATCGAGTTAGTATAAATATTAATGAACCATTTAATATTTTTCCAGAACGAGATCACCTTTAGGACTAAGAGTTATAGGAACCATGTATTGGAGACGATGCGATGCCGCCATTTTTCTTTTAATGATGCCTGAATGTACATAAAGCAAGTTGTACGTATAGAGGAACCAACCGAACTATCTATGTTTTATTCGTGTGCGTTATCAAGACCATAAAGTGGATTTTTTCTTTCCAGTATTTTAACAAGAACATAATTAAACACCACGAACACTCAGGAAACAGAACTGATTAAAGTAACAGTTTTAAATCGATTGAGGAAACATTAGTTCGAGGAATTGATCAAGATTCTATAAGTGATATACATATAGATTACATGTACTTTAACTGTGTGATTAATGAAAGTCTTAAAAATACAGTGTTGATATCAAAGGGATTCGAACACGTTAGTGTTAATCCATTTAGGAAGACAAGAACTTTATTCAATTTATTTGTTCACACAAGTGAAAGCCGTTCACACAAGTGAAAGCCATACATTGTCCAATCAACATGGATTTACTTATAGAATCAGTTTAAATATTAACGCATATGCCATTTTTTGTTCAATCATTTTTTGTTATGCTTTTATATGTACTATTGTCTAATTTAACTTAACCCAAAAAAAATATACTCTGAATAAATTAATTATAAATATATTAAATAACATCTAAATTAGAGATATCCCTAGGTTAGTGTCTCAAATCACAGTCCTCCTGTGCCATCGGAACAATTACACTTTGTTATTGATTTTGACTTTACTTTAAACTTAACGACCCTTGACGTGATTTAGGTACTTCTCAGTCTTTGATCAGGGTGATTGAACATTACCTATTTACCTGGTTCTGCTGAGCAAATAAAAAAAACTTTCTTGCTTCTTCTTCTTATAAGTCATAGGTGTGCCCTGATAAAATGAACCTAAATACTAACTCGTCAAAACAGAATACCTAAAAACTGCTTCGAAGGAAATAACTTACATCCCCTGTGTATGGAACTTTATTAGCAGAGTAAATAAAACATTTAAAGCAGGATGTCAAAAAACAACAACAATTTATTCACATGAGGAAAATTGGTTCCTTTACAAATATAAGAGTATCCTTCTTCTGGAATCCTTATCCTTTATTAGCACTCGTATGATAATAACCTGAATATTAACTATAAAGTCTTTCCGTTAACATTCGCTTTATCAAAAGTTTATTTGCACAAAATCCTTCTACTTTGGATTCAAGCCTTTAACATATTCTTTATTTAAACGTCCTCTTTATCTTCTTGATAATTCCTTAGACTTTATTAATTATGAGGTCTTGATAAATCTTTAGTCTTTAACTTAGTCTGCTTGACTAATCTTTTATCAATTGACTTTAATACTTGGACTAACTTTTATCCTTTTAATTACTTGATTAATCTTTAATCAAATATCTTTAATACTTGGACTAATCTTTATTCCTTTTAAATTACTTGCTTAATCTTTAATCAAATGTCTTTGATACTTGGATCTATCTTTAATTCTCTTTAACTACTTGATTAATCTATAATGTCATTAAATGCCTTCACGAATAGTCTTCAAGATTCCTGTAAAATATCGTTCCGCAATATTAACATGAAAATAAAATGACTTACATTTATTTTTCATTCCTGAAAATTCCTCCACTTGGAACGTCCATCAATAAACCTAATCTACTTGTGTCGCGTTGCCAAGCGACTGTCAAAACTCCTGAAAAATATAGTTAAGTAAGATTAGTTCTTTTCGCTTTTGGAAATCGAAGTTCCTATTTCAAACTTTGATAAATTCATCACAATTATTCGATGTAGAAATCCTTTTTTCCTTTATCGAAATAAAATGTGATATATATCCATCGTTGGTCTCTTTAACATCAAGAGAGCAAGCGGCCTTTTCAAAAACGTCTATCCGTGGCATAGATCCGAATGTCAAGTCAACGCAATGGCTGCGCCCATAACAATCCCTCCACTTTCGTCTGTGCGTGATTCTTCGTTTGTCGCATTAACAATCGGTTCGGGATCAAGATGCTTTAACTTCTGCTCTTGGTCTTCAATTGTTATGAAATGCAAGATTCCTTTGGCTAAGTATTCCTTCGTGATAATTGCTCCTTAGGATCTCATTTACACAACACACTTTTTATTTATTTTGTACAGACTTTTCTTAATACGCAACGGATCAATTCACAAAATCTGCTGTGACTGAAACAATAGCAAGAATGTCATTAAGGTATTTAGAAGATCAGTTTCTTTTTTATTTTATTTTTTATTTGACAGTAAATTACATAAGCAATATGTAACAGCATTGTTTATTTTTCTGTCTCCTACTTGAAAGCCCACTCCGATGTTAAAATTTACTCTCCTGCTCTGTGCCATATCTAAGCCAGTGAAAAATATAGTCAATTTAAATAAACAATTCAAAATGGATATGTGAATTTTTTAATAATAATTAAGTTAAAGTTGCGATCAGGCCCAGAGGACCGCGCAATGCAACTGGAGGGTAGGCTCTAGTGTTCAGAACCGACGGGACAAAGTTGAGGACGGGGGGTCGGCCCGTCGCTCGCCCGCCTTTAACTCCCGGGAAAGAAACCCGGTACCCATTCTATAGAGGGCTGGGTAGACCCTAGGGCCCGTTTGGAGGAGAAAGAAGCGTGGAAAAATTCCCGTCCTCCGCCGAGGCCGGGAATCGAACCCTTCACCTCCAACCCGCAGCCAAGAGCCCTTACCCACTCGGCTACCGGGCCCACTTATAATAATTAGAGCCAAAAAAAAAAATTCTTAGTAAAAGTCGATAAGTAATTAAAAAAAAATAATCTATAGTTTAGAATGATCTTTGTAATACATAGTTTATACAAACTAATTTAACTACTACAATGTCAAACTCTAAGACGTTTTCATAAGGTCATTATTTAACCTTTAAGGTCATTATTTTAATTTCGTTTTAACTTAAAACTTTTATCTTATTGTGCATAACGTTGCCAGTTTATTAGATAAACTCTTCAATCCTACATTCTTGAGAAAATCGCATTTTTATTCTTTTATTGTGAAATGATACAATAGTAAACCGGGTATTTTTAAATTATAATATATAATATAAACAGAGTAATCTGTGGATAAAATAATTATTAATGTAATATTTTGATTTTACTTCTCTATCGCACAAGGATGACCTGTGGTAAAATAATTTAAGTGTTATTAAATCTCCTATTTCAAAGATTACAGAAGACACTGAATTGGTGGTAGAGGATAAATTAAATATTTATTCTCGCAAAGAACCTGCCACAAGGAATTGGCAAAAGATCGCAAATAGCCAACAATCGAAAGGCGCGCCTCACACCTCGAAGCTCGCGGCTCGCAAAAATGTTCCAGTGTCGATTGTTGGAAACGAGAATGGAGTGTAGTTTCTCACCAGACAGCGATGAAGCAAGAGGTGCTTTGCTGTAAATAAGTTTGAACGTTTGCAACTAAAATAAGAACTTACCGTGAGTATGTTGTTATAGTTATCGCTAACTCTGCCAGCAGTAAAGAAAGACTTTATCTGTTGACTTTATCTGTAATATTTCCCTCACAATAAAATTGGTTATGGGGCCATCGCAAATCATCAACTGCGCAAGTTATGCTTAATCCCGTAAGCCTTACAGGGAATGTATTAAGGCTTAAGAAGAGTGTTGGACCGTTATTAACCAGTCATTTGTAAAGCAGTCAGGATAGCTATAATATTTCCGATCCACGAAATAATTGGTTATGGACTGATTAATTGATTATGGACGCCACAACGTTCAAATGCACGAGAGCATTCTCAGAAAAGATGGCCGCCAAACGTTCGGAAACTGCCATGTGTTAGTCTTATGAATTGAAGTACTGTTTAATTGCTGTTTAATTAAACTAAACAAGAAAATCTTGGATTTAAAAAATAAAGGAACATTATATCGGTAAGATGGATAGTTGTATGTTACAATTTAACGGTAATAACTACATTAGTTGGAAGCGGAATGTCCAAACGTTACTTTTGAAGCAAGGACTATGGGAAACCGCGCACACGCCGATTAATGATATTAAATCTATAGAGGATAAAGGCCTAAAGTTAAAACTATTAAGTCCGAGAAGGCAATCGGAACTATTCTTAGCAGCATAGAAGAAAGATTTAGGTGTCTTCTAAAAGAAAGAACAGACCCTAGTCTATTATTGAGGGAAGTTGACACTCAATTTAATGTAAAGGATTGCCTAAGGATATCTGATTTAAAACGCCAGATATACCTACAAAGTAAACTTCATGCAGAAGATGACTTGCCTGAAAAATATTTAAGTTTAAAAGTAAGATTAAAGGAGCTTGAAGAACTAGGTGGGAGTTTTGACAATGGTGAATTAGGTTGGCTAATAATTTCAGGATTGCCAAGCACGTATGATTCATGTGCACAAAACCTACTTCAATTACAAGATAAAGCTGAATTCAATTCAGAGTATGTAGTTGGCAGAATTGTCCAAGAATACAGACGGAAAAATCAAAGAGTTTCCGGTACAGTAAATGAAGTAAACATCTGCAATAAAGATGAAGTGATTGTAAATAAACCAGCTAGCAGGGAATTCAAAAAGGAATCCCGCAAATGTTTTAACTGTGGAAAAGTAGGGCATTTAGCTCGACAATGCAAATCCAAATCCAAGTTCAAGAAATCATCACCAAAAACAGATGATATGAAAAAAGAATCATTTTCTGGGATCATGGCTTTGAGCAGTTACATTATGTCATCAACAAAAGATAAACCTATGAACAGCCCATGGTATCTTGACAGTGCTTCTACAAACAACATTTGTAACCACAAAGCTTGGTTCAGCAGTTATAAAAGCTTCGACGCTCCCCTAAAAGTATATGGAGCTTCCTTACTACCTATTGAAGCGTTAGGTGAAGGGACAGTTAACTTAGAAGTTATGCTACCGAAAGGCAAAACTCAGAAGATTACTTTGTCCAAAACGCACTACGTTCCGGACATGAGCGTTAACCTGATTTCTGGTGGGCATGTGGCATCGCTGGGCTGTTCCCAATTCATAAAAGGCAAGTATTATGTCGTCAAGAACAAAAACCAATGAACTACAATCTTAGGTAAAAAGAAGAAGAATCTCTTTGAGGTAAAGTGCAAACCTTTCAATGTACAAGCGAAAACCTACTTCAATGAAATCTAGCATTCCATGTATAAGTTGTGGCATGCGAGGCTTGGACATATTTCAAAAGGAAAAATGAAAGTCATTCTAGACCAAAAGTTGCTACGAGGTATAGAGCAAGTAAAAATTCCAAAAGAAGACTCTGATAGTTTTTGCGAAAGTTGCAAAAATGGAAAGATGACAAATGTTCATCTCTCGAGGATGAAAGCCATTAGAGCAAAGGGAATTTTGGAATATATCTATTCTGATGTATGTGGTCCAATAAATGTAGAAAATGACTATCAGGCGAAATATATCCTGTGCATAATAGATGATTTCAGTAGGAGAAGCTTTGTATATTTACTTAAAAGTAAGGATCAAGTGCCAGAATATATGAAACAATTCATAACTTATATAGAGCGCCAAAGTAAGGCGAAAGTGATAAACCTTCTCACTGATCAAGGAAAGGAGTACGAGAATAAGGAACTCAACAATTTCCTAAAAGAAACAGGAATTGTACATAAGACGACATCTTCATACTCTCCTCAGCAAAATGGCATTGCAGAGAGGTTTAATCGTAAGTTGATGGAAACGGCACGAACCATGTTAATTGCTTCTGACCTTCCGCCAAGATTCTGGACTTATCCAATAGAATGTTCAAATCATGTTCTCAATCGAACACCTCATTTAAAGTTAATGAATACTACTCCAATGGAAAAGTAGTTTAAGAACGGAGGAGCACCAAATGTACGACATTTGAAAATATTTGGAAGTTTGTGCTACCTGAAGAAACCGAAAAACGCAATCAGGAGTAAAATCGACTCTCGAACAACCAAGGGTATTTTTCTTGGGTATTCTCCACGCACCAGAGGTTACAAGATATAGAATCTTGATGCCAACAAAGTAGAAGAAACGAGGAACGTGTATGTAAACAAGAATCGAAGAGCAAGCGATCTAATAAACAAGCGAAAGATTGATCATGAAGAAATGAAGAAAAGACTATCTTTTGATTCATTAAGTAAAACTCAAGAATCCTCTTCATCAGACGAAAAGAATGAAAACATCCTATCCACAAGAAGCTGTGAAACAGACTCTAGTGAAGATGAAGAAAGAATTACTAATGAAAATAAAACTATTAGAACGACTAGTTCAAGTGATACTGATTCTAGCGAAAATGACACAGAAGATCCAGTGATCGACAAAGGATACATACAACTTAGAAGTAGAAAAGTTACTCGAACACGTTGCGTGAAAATACACAAAGATATTGATATCAAAGATCCGAAAGATTATGAGGAAGCATTAACCTGTCCAGAAAGGATAAAATGGCAAGAAGCAATTCAAGCAGAATTAAAAAGCTTAAAAGATAATCACACGTGGGAAGAATCCGAGGTCCCGGATTACATAACACCCATGAGCACTAAATGGATTTTCAAGTGCAAGAAGTGTAATGGCACGATCGACAAATTCAAAGCCCGTTTAATAGTGAACAGATATATGCAGCAGCAAGGTGTGAATTACGAGAAGACGTATGCACCGACGCCAAGTGCGGAACTAATAATACTAATGCTGACTTTGTCGTTAAAACGAAAGTACCAGATTCATCCAATGTGATGTACGGAGCGCCTATCTCAACAGAGACATAGATAGTGACATACATCTGGAAATACCACAAGGTGTAAAAGTCAAAAGCATAGACTGCAATGGTCTGAAGCTATTGCGTTCTTTATATCGTTTAAAGCAAGCCGGGAGAAATTGGTTTGAAACCATGAGAACTAAGCTGATAGAAAAAGGATTTAAAGCCTTGAAAAGTGATCCATGCGTATTCAGATACCTAAAGGATGGTGTCATGAACTATCTGATCATCTAAGTGGATGACATGATCATTATTGGTAAACGAACTCATCATATTCAAGAAATTAAGCGGATTCTGAATAAGATGTTCTCCATCAAGGATCAAGGTGAAATTCATGAATTTCTAGGTATGGAGATAAAATATCAACGAAGCAAAGGTTCAACGATTATATCACAAGAACACTTCATTAAAGACCTGTTAACGAAACATGGAATGGAAAATAGCAAAGCTGTATCCACTCCATTTTGTCCAGAAGGAAGAGATGGAAAAACAAACGAAGAAATTTAACTGTTAAATAAAGATGAATGCTTCAAATACAGAAGTCTGATAGGAAGTCTATCTTACATCTGCAATTTAACAAGACCAGATATCGCGTATTCGGTGAATAGGTGTGCAGAAAAAAGCAATTCACCCCGTGCCAGTGATATGCGTAAAGGCAAAACGTATCCTCCGATATCTAAAAGGAACTGTGTCAAATGTTTTGAATCTCTCCAATGAAGATGATAATGTAAAGGCTTACAGTGATGCAAGTTTCGCAGATCGAGCAAAAGGACATTCAACTTTAGGTTACGTAATTTATTTAGGAAAGTCGCCTGTAACCTGGAAAGCTCATAAACAAAGTTTAGTTGCTCATTCAACACAAGAAAGCGAACTGGTTGCAGCATGCGAATGCGCTACAGCAATCATAAGCTTAAAGAGCTTCTTAAAAGAACTTAAAGTACATGATGAAGCAACATCACCAATTGTATTATACTGTGACAATCAAGTGACTTTGAAATTGATTGAAGACAAATACAAGAACCAAAAGGATATCACAGTGAGATACATCCCAAGTGAAGACAACACAATAGACATTTTCACCAAAGCCCTAAGTGCAGTGAAACATGACAAGTGCGCAAAAGAACTCGGAATAAAATAGATACATTTCATTCCAAGGGGGGGGAAAGTGAAAAAAAAATATAAAAGTGTTGTGCGATTTAAAGTAATCATTGAGGGATACTAAAAGTGCTACGATTAGTGAACTTTGTGTTGAAATGAAATAGTGTTAATGTGTGATATATTAAGGGCTTCGTGAATTAAGTTTAAATACCACCAAGTGTCATTTGAAGGGGGTGATTATGGTGATATAATTTAAGTGTTATTAAATCTCCTATTTCAAAGATTACAAAAGACATTGAATTGGTGGTAGAAGATAAATTAAATATTTATTCTCGCAAAGAACCTGC
>JAFIDM010012231.1:80345245-80363546 GCA_023159025.1 Thereuonema tuberculata
ACCTCGAAGCTCGCGGCACGCAGAAGTGTTCCGGTGTCGATTGTTGGAAACAAGAATGGAGTGTAGTTTCTCTCCAGACAGCGATGAAGCAAGAGGTGCTTTGCTGTAAATAAGTTTGAACGTTTGCAACTAAAATAAGAACTTACCGTGAGTATGTTGTTATAGTTATCGCTAACTCTGCCAGCAGTAAAGAAAGACTTTATCTGTTGAAGCCTAACTGTAATATTTCCCTGACATGACCACTCCTCTTTTTTATATGATATAAATTATGTTGCTTTGATATATTAATGCTGATACTTTCATGTATTGTTTTGTAAATGTCAAACTTATACTTTGTTATGTTATGCTATATTGTGGTGTAATATTGGAATTCGTTTACGAATTTGTAAGAGTGGGAGACTTGGTTTTATCCAACCTACTTAACCTAAGGAAGATCAGAAAATATTAGGCTGATCAAAATATTGTTACAATAAAGAAGAACTTGATGTTACTTATTAATTTAATTACTCTTCATTAATTATGGTAAATCTTTAAAGTTAATAATCTCTATGTTACAGTAATAAGCATTACCAAAATGTTATATCTTTTTCGAAAATTACTTTTATTTCTAAATATATCGTAAATGAATACATTATTTATTTTTGTTCAGTCGCAAACCAATATAATACATTTGAATCATTAGAATTTAAGTGAATTGTATAAAATCGTTAATTTTTTAACAAAGCGTAATGGATCATTTAAGATGAAACATTTTAAATGAAGTATTCTAACAAAAATAACATTATTTGTTTAATTATAAATAAAATAACATCAAAATCACAAAGGAATTCAGTTCAGTTTTTATCTTACAAAGTTCACAACAAATACATTTTTATTGTAAAAGTTAATGCCAATTAAATATTAGATCAAGTCCTAATTTTCAAAGCAAACAATCACCATGAAATTATCATAAAAACTTCCTAATGAAAGATAAGCTGTTAAAGCTATTGGGTTCATACCCCACTGATAGATTACTCCCAGTAACCTAAATTTCATTTGAATTGCAGTTAAATATTTTTTATAAACTATAAAGCCTCAAAAAAAATTTTTCCCTAAATAAAAAAAAAATCATTTAAATTTTGAGAAATCTGTATCAATAACATAAAAATATTTATTTCTAAAAATAGAATTAAGAAATATTTTGAAATAAATTTTAGATCTTTCTGCAATATATAGGAGAAATATAAAATAAAATAAAATATATTAAATATATAAAATTAAATACAATATATTAAATATATAAAATTAAAAACAATTTTTTTTTAAATTTCTTTTTAAAGTTGTCGCAAAAATAAAATATAAAATAAAGAAAATTCCGTCAGATTGGGGAATTAATAAGACCCTTGAAACTATTAGCTTCTTTACTTAGTGGAACTTGATCCTGGAATAGAATTTCCAGAGCTTGAGCCTTGGTTAGGGTTTGTTGAACTTGATCCTGGATCAGTATCGTCCGAGCTTGAACCTTGGTTAGAATTGTTAGAGCTTGATCCTGGATCAGTACCGTCAGAGCTTGAACCTTGGTTAGAGTTTCCTGAGCTTGATCCTGGATCAGTACCGTCACAGCTTGAACCTTGGTTAGAGTTTCCAGAGCTTGATCCTGGATCTGTAGCGTCAGAGCTTGAACCTTGGTTAGAGTTTCCTGAGCTTGATCCTGGATCTCCTGAACAGCCCATGCCAGCTCCTAAACATTGAAACCGAGTATATGTATTTTTTTAAATAAGTAATTGAACAAAGTAATGAATGCTATTAATTAATGGCATAAAAGGAATTAATATCTACGTTAACTATTTCAAAATTAAAAAATTGTTACACAATATAATTTTGAAAAATTACTTATCGATAAGTTAAAAATGTATCTTTTCAAAAACAAAAGACCTGACTCTCATTCAATAGCTTCTATTCGATAACACCAAGGATTCACGGTGTTCGTGCAATGACTGCTTATGGTACAAAAACTTTCATATAAGAGAAGGAATTCTGTAACATAAATCTAAGAATTTACAACAGTCAGTCACAGCTTATTATAGATGTTCTCAAACCAAAATAGATCTTCGAATTTTTTTATTGAAAACTTTTTTACCTGAAACTATCAGTTTCCAAAATGGAAATTCACAAACTAATGAAATGAAACCTAAAATTCACAAACCGTTTTCAAATAGTAACCCATCTAACAGTCGTAGCTGGCCAATTCATCATTTGAAAATTTATCAAGACAAGCAACAAACATTCAAAAATCTTTGGAATTTTTCATTTTAAAAAAGTACATGATAATGAATTAATTAACTGCAAATGAAATCTCTTGCAAATAACCAAACAAAAAATCAAAAACAAGCTAACAGAATTTGAGAGTTTTTAACCTCGATAGTATAACGATATTTTCCCAATACCTATCATGTAATCTGTCAAGAACTAGATTGATGAAAACAATTTTCTAGTATAATTGCCAAAAATATCAAACTTAATTTACCTCTTTTATCATTTTCTTGAATCAATAAATATTCAAATTAACAGAGCTTCATTAAACAGAAATGCAAAAGTAACGTAGATATATAGAGTCATTTTCAAAAGATTAAGACACCTGTCATATTATTGAAAATTAATAGTTTTCAGATATTGTAATTAATTTTCTGAGCTCAGACACTGCAGATAAATATGTTCATTCTTTCTAACCAAAAACGACTGAAATCAGTACTTTGTGTGAACACCTTTGTTTTTTTATAAAGGACAGAATACAATTTGGCTGCTGTCAATTAGGGATTTGCAGTAGTCATTTGAAATTTCTTTGCACCACGTGTACTTTATTGCTTAAATCAAAGCTTGGGATGGCTGTTGTTCTGCAACCTTATCTTTTAAAATGGTCCACAAATTCTCAATGGGATTGAGATCGGGACTGTCTCCCGGCCAGTGAGGAACAGTTATTTTGCTTCTCTATAGAAAATCCTTTACTGTGTTTGATGTGGCAGGAAGCACTATAATGATTGAGCATTGTCGTATGAGTTATCAGGTTTTACAGTAACATTTCCATATAAATAGGACCATTCATTGTAGTTTTTTTCTGCAAAAAGGATAATTAAGCACCTTATTATTACATTAATAATAGTTAATTATTAATTATTTATTAATGTAGTTTAATGTTCATACAATTAGACGGAAATAATCGGGAAACCATTCTGCACCAATATAAACAAAAACTTATTCATGTTCTAATTTTGTCATTGACAGGGATTCTGGAACAGCTGTTCCACCCTTATTATAGATCTTCAGCCAGATTGATAAAATCAGAAGCATGACGGTTATGGAATCCACAACTGTAACCGCAATAGGTTCGAATAAAAAAAAAAAAAGAAAAAAATATGATTTCTGAAAATGAACTTCAAACCTTTGGGTATCGTGTTTTTACAAGTGACTTTTTCGATTACTTCCATCTAATTGTCTGTACTTCAAACTATATTTATTATGATTACTCATATATATTTGTGAAACTTTCTTGTAATAAAAAGATACATATACCTGAAGGCGTGAGGGTCATTTTTTGAAATCCTACGATGTTACGGGTAATTTCTTTATCTTGTTTGTTTTTTTTGTTTTTTTTTGGAACCGATTGCAGGACACGGTTCTGGGTTCCATAATCTTTCTTGCTTACGATTTTGTTATTGTGGGGTAAATTTGGCTAAAGATCATAATAATTGTGAAACAGCTGTTCCAGATTCCCCTTTAATAACAAACTAAAGCATGAATAAGTTTTTGTGTATATTGGTGCATTATAGAAAATACTTTGTCTCTTCAACAGAAAACGGTGTGACAATTTAAGTAAATAATGTACATACCAATCCATATTTATTTTTAAAAGTTATTTTAGGCTAGTTTTTTTTTTTTTTGTTTGTTTGTTTTTTTTTCTTTTTTGAAAATTGTTCTGTTAATTTTTCTTTGAATTTAGCAATCGACGGGTTTTAAAATCATGTATTCGTCAACTGAAAACTGAAGCAAAATAAAAAAATATTGCTAGTCACATTTGACCGTAAGATTAAGTATTGGTTAATTATACTGTTACTTTGTCGAGTCAAGCCAGGGATCTGTTATTATTACTAACAGAACGTTGGTTTCCATTATTCTGACAATGAGATAATGATAGAATAACGAAAGATAGAAGCACATGAAACACAATAAACGTGACTCAACCTAAGTAATGAATTCTGATAAAGTACTAAAGTTTTAAAAAGATTAAAAGTTTTTCAACTAAAATAGAAAGTCAAATTGAAAGTTTACTTCTAAAAGCTTTAATCTTTATAATGACAATGAAGCCACTCAATAAACAAATTTAAAAATCTGAATTGTCGCAAATTTATTTTAAATCATACATACTTACCCAATTTATAATAAAAAATTAGAACTGTAAAAACTTATCCAAATTTTATTGGGGAAAGAAACAAAACCATTAAAGAAATTGAAACAAAAAAAAAATTATATACATTGCTTGACATTTCCATTGTCTCACCCAGAAACAGTAATCGTATTGGTAATCATTTTAGAAGGTTGTAAAAGCAGGAAAGACAGGTAAATAAAGCCTTCAATTATGAAGCTAACTAGCAAAACGCCGGGCTTTGAGTAGACTTGCATACTATTAAAATCACTTCCAAAAAATTTGCAAAATAAATATATTTGCATAAACAACAATGGGTGAGACCAAACTGTTTACCAAGTGACAACCTGGATCAGTGCTGTTTCAAGTTCTTCATTAGTGAGTTTTTTTTATTGTTTATTTTTTCTTTTGAGGCACCACTGCGCTTCCGACAAATATATAAATACATGTTAAGATTGAATGTGTTTAAAAGTGACTAATGCTACGACGCTGTTAGTTTTGTTTCGGTATCGGAACTAAAGGCGCTTATGGCTTTTTCCAAGTTATGGCTTTATTCCAAGTTATGGCACATTTCTTATGGCTTTTTCCAAGTTTTTTTAAAAACAAATAATTCTTATAAAATTTAAGTTTTAGTTGTTGAAAATATGATTGTGCACTTCTATATGGATTTCTATTGAAGGTAGACTATTTAAATAGAGACTAAAGCTACAACGCTGTAAGTTTGTTTTCGGTTTCGGAACTAATGGCGCTTTTGATATGTCATTTTTTACGGCTTTTTTCCAATTGTTTAAAACCAGTAATTCTTATAAAATTTATAGTTTTAAGTGTTGAAAATATGAGTGTGCACTTCTACATGGATTTCTATGTGGGCATGCAAAATTTCATATTTCTAGCTACTGTAGATTTTGAATAAAACGATTCATTAAAAATTAATGTTATCTAGTTGGAAATGAAGAGACCCGCTTCGCTCGACTAATTACGTGAGATGTGCGAGAGATTGAAAGATATAGGTATGATAAATCCAAGTTATAAATAATGAATCAAATTGTTTAGAACAATTTCAAGATGGAATTTTCATTGGAAACTTATTATGTTGAAATCCAAATGGACACAATCTCCCTTGGGGTTGGCGCTCCCTTGCGGTATCTAGCCTAAACTCCTCTGGTAGGAGAGCGTCCATACCCAGTATTGGGTGTTACGGGCGATATAGAAAATAGAAAAAATGGACACAATTGAGAGAGACAGAAGTGTTGATCAACGTGAAGTTTGTTCTTCAAATTCCTTAACTGCAGTTGTAAACCAGAAAAATAATTGGATGTTGTATTCAACAATAATTTGCTTATCGCAGCAGCAGCAGAGCAATCACGCAAAACTCAAGCGTAAATCGGTCGATAGATTCATCGGTAGGAATTAATATTGATGAAACTTTAATATTGATATTAATATTGATGACAACTTATAGCAACCGTTGTCTCAAGTTCTATTTGCCAAATGGATTTTACAAAAATTGTAAAAGTAAAGCTAGCAGTGTAAAAGATTATCCTCGATCCAACATCGCTAATATCTCAAGAGAAGTCTATATCTGTTAATATTTATTGGGCATGTATAGGACTTCATTGAATAATACATTTAAATGAGCTTCAATGCTGCCACATAACAGACGATCTGTATCAAGTTCCATCATTAAATCGAGATTAAGTGTTCCATTAATGCAAAGCAGTGACAGCCCCAATGTATTTTAAGTTGATGGATCAGCAATCCTGTGCGATTTTGCAGCAAGATCATGGATTGAACAACCTCAAATGTCCAAGAGCTTTGACTTTGTTTTCAATATAATTCCATATTTTAAAACTTTCTAGGTCAGTTCTTAAACTATTCTTTTTCTTATTTTTCTTGTTGATTGATAAAAAAGAATCCTTACCATTCTCATTCCAAAATCTTGGGTCTACCAATGACTTAAGTGCTTATACATGTAGAAATCATATACAGTGGTACCTCGACATACGAATTTAATTCGTTCCGTGACAATCGTCGTATTTAAAAAAAAATCGTATATCAAATCAATTTTTCCCAAAGAAATTAATGGAAATAGAATTAATTTGTCCCAGTGATACGAATTTACCCCCAAAAAATAATTAACATGCTTTAAATACCAACCAAATATAGATTTAATATAAGATAAATACAATGTTTATTGTATGCATGATATAAAAGTACTATATTTTTTTACTAAATGTACTATTTTTTTACTTTCACTAAGACTAATCGCTATCACTGCCACTCTCACATCTGGCCCTTTTGGCCGCACTTGCAGTGGGTGTATCGCCACTAAGACGTGGTCTCTCCAAAAGGAAACGATCAAGAGAGATCTGTTTCTGTTTCGTTTTTAGAATGTTTCTAAAATGCGCACGGCACGTGTCATTGAACAATGCACTGGCTCTCCCTGTAGACAATTTCTCCGGGTGTCTCTTTTCTACAAAATCGGACACTTCTTGCCACTTATCAAGGATATCACGAATTTCACATGAAGATATCCTTCTCGACCTCCTCCTCACTGCTGAGTTCCTGCATCACCTCTGAGTGCGTCATCTCTTGTAACTTCTTCAGCTCCTCCGTCGGGAGTTCTTCTGCATGCTTCTGCACCAGATCCACAACATCTGTCTCATCCATCTCCAGCCCCATGGAACGGCCAAGAGATACAATCTCCTCCTCAACAAGTGGTTCTGTTACCTGTTCGAATCCCTCGAAGTCATGCTCAGTACAATCACTGGGCCACAGTTTTTCTCCAAGCCGAGTTCAGGGTTCTCATGGTAACCTCTTGCCAGGAAAGATCAATCAGTTTAAGGCAGATTTCAATGTTAAAATGGTCCTTCCAAAACTCACCTAAGGTGAGGTTACTATTTTCAGTCATCTCGAAACACCGTTTAAAAAGGGGTTTTGTGTACAACTTCTTGTTGGAAATAACTTGTTGATCCATGGGCTGGAGGATAGACGTCGTGTTTGGAGGCAGAAAGAGAATTTTGATGAAACTAAATTCATTCAAGATGGCGTCCCTGTACTAGCTATTCGTATCGCAAAAATTTCTTCGTATTTCGAGGCGTAAATTATATAAAAATTTTCGTCGTATATCAAAAAAATCGTATGTTGGGGCGTTCGTATGTCAAGGTATTACTGTATTCGGAAAATTGAGGTTCTCTTTATGGTATAATGGAAATGAGATCTTGAGCAGGTGAAGGTAAAAGTTATCAATGTCAAAACATGAAGTACCACTACTGCAGAACATATTTGCAATGAAAGAGAAACATGTCTCTGCAACTGATACAACTAAGATGATCTATCTATGCTGCGCTGGAGATGGACATTAATTATTGATTATCTACAGTAAGTAAAAATAAAGTAAATCATTTGTTCATTTTGACTATCTTAAATTTCAGTTAAATAGCATTAAAATTTCTAGCAGGGTATTTTTTGTATGTAAGTCATTTACCTGGAATATTGGGAAGCTCATCTTCTTTCACAAAACATTGATTTTGAAATGAAATATCGTCAGATTTCGATATTATTTTGCTCCATGGTAAAAGATCGCCTTCTATAGTCTTACCATTATACATATCCATTGCTTGAAAATACAATTTGCACAGATATCAGTTCTTAAAATAAAAATTAAAAAAGTAAAAAGAAACACTAATATTTTTTTAAATAATATTCTATTATTCCATTTTCTTGTGTATATCTAATAAATTAGAAATCTAAATCTAACAGTATAGATATCTATGTTTAGTTTAATTGTTGACAAAACTTGTAATTCTTAATTCACGAGAAATGATCTTATCAATAGAACACAATAAGATTTCTACAAGTTTTCTATTACTTAGTGCAGTTATTTATAAAAAGAATAAAGAAAAACAATTTTTTTAGAGATTATATTACCGTTTACAAAGAGATAAAATAATTTTGTTATTATTTATAATTTTTTCAGTTTAAACTTGTATACAAAATCTTAACAAATTATTTCAAATCAACTTTAATATTGCATTTTCTGTAATTTCAAAGATTCAGTTCACCTCCACAAAATCATAAGTTGATTATTCTTTTTTTTTTTTTTGAACAGATTTTCAATCATTAAATTTAGCTCCTGCCAATTTTTCAAGTTGATTAAAATTGCAGAATACAATTTCTGTAATACTTAGATTACACTGCTTAAATTGCTTTATGAAATTTAAAAATAAATAAATAAATAAAATGAATATAATTTCTCGGAAAAAATTGAAACTAAACTGAAACATTTTTGTTTATTTCGTTTTGATTCAAGAAAAGTATAATGTTCCTTATTTTGTCAAATATTTCAGTAATTAATTTGTAAAATTTTTGAGATTGATAGGGGCATTCCTTTCTTTCGAAATTTGTCTTCATTTTAATAATATTAGAATTCTCTAATCATTATTGTTAAATAACATTTTCAGCACTAACATATTTTTAACTGACAAGAAGACACGGTTCATCAGGGATTTCAATGACCTTTGGTGAGATGACATTACAAACGGAGTCCAAAATAGGGTTTGAATGCCAACACTCCACTCATTTCTGATATTATTTGTATGGATTTTCAAAGTTTTAGCATACTAACATCCTATCGTTAGATTTCACAGGAAATCTTGTTGTTGCTTAAATCCGAAAAAGTGGTACGAAGATATAAAGATCCACGGTTCAATTTCGCTGTTGGGCAATATTTTTCTTTCTTTTCTTTTCTTCCTTTTTTTCCCCTTCTTTCTAAAATAATGTATTTTCCCTTTCGGTTGCGTTATGAATACTAGATACAACATAGACCTTAAAAATAAATAATTATTCTCCTTAATTTTCTTTTATTAAAACTATTTTCTTTTTCTTTTTTTAATGTTCGCCAGTCCTATTAGATATTCAAAAATAAAGAATACCTGTAATACAGGTGCTGATAGATTAATTTTAATAAAAAAAATTAATTTACTTAAAAAAAATTTGATACC
This sequence comes from Thereuonema tuberculata, assembly GCA_023159025.1. Classification (NCBI taxonomy): domain Eukaryota; kingdom Metazoa; phylum Arthropoda; class Chilopoda; order Scutigeromorpha; family Scutigeridae; genus Thereuonema; species Thereuonema tuberculata. The sequence goes on from JAFIDM010012231.1 coordinate 80,354,648, forward strand.
TTTTAAATGCCACCTTTAGGTTTTACAGGCCTTCAAATATCGCAATTTGTTCAAAATTGCCGATTTTCAAACAGGCATATCTCAAATAGGGGCTGAATCAAAAAATCTGAAATTTTCAAAAAAAACTCTTCTAGCACCTGGTAACAACCAGATGAAATTTCATCATTGTGTTTTAATCAGAAGTATTTTGTTTTAATTAAAGTAAAAAGCAAAAATATACAGTACGACGCACATTGACGCAGACTCCTAAAGTGTTAAAACACTTAACAAAAAACACCTAATAAACTAACCTATTCTAGGCCTATATGTACAAAATGTGTAAACTAATTGAAATCCAGAGCTATCATTGGGGTACCCCTCAAGTTATCTTGCACCCTTTTATGAGCTGCATGATTGTGAAATGAGCCACAGAAGCCTTTTAAGTCATCTTCTCTATTATATTTTTAAGGGGAAAAAACATTAAAGTTGTGTTTTAATCCCTTCTTTAGAAAAAAAATTCCCTAAATCTTCAATTTATTCTAATCGAAAACACATTTTTCTAGTTAAATTTTAGGTTATTTCCTTTAAACTTAACACATTTTTGATCATAACATAAGTAGCAGATGGTTTCATTTAGAATAAGATGATTTTTATTTCAAGTTGATATCTTATTAAACAAAAAAGTTATTTAACTTTTCGCTAACCTCTGAAAACGCCAAAAACGGTCTTACTTTATAAACAAAATGGTCGCTAAAAGCCAAAATAGTAATAATAATTTTTTTTAAAAAATCGTTTTGTACTCCCAGATGTATATATAAACAGAAAATGTACTATCCAAAATAAAATAAAATATGTCAGCAACACCCATTAGTTGATTTCATATGGATTCACCTTATTGTATTTTTCCCAAGTAATTTGACTGAATAATTTATATTTTATGTAGTTTTCCAATCTTAGACCAAAATTATTATTCATTTTATTGATTTGAAAGAGTTTTAACCAACTGTATCTATTATTTTAGTTTGTTAAAATAAAATAAAACTTAGATAAATATGCAAGAAGAATATTATTTCACGTGCGTGAGTTCGTTTTAGATAAAAATTACTTAACAATCACCCGATTGAAAAATGAAAAATATTTATAATTAAAAGCTCCCTACTTGCTGCATCCAAATTGAAGTTTGGACATAGGAGGGGAATGATGTCTTACGAGAAAACATCAATATATAAAGGGTTAATAGATCGATAAGGAACAGGAAGTAGGTAAGGAGTAAGGAAACCCCGTTGCACGGAAGATCAATGAAAGGGAAGAAGGCATAGTTAAGGGAAACATATGTGACATCTGGTGACGATCGGGAAAAGAATATGAAAAGTGCCGAGAAAGTACATGGAGATGTCTATAAACAAACTAAAAGGTAAATAAATGAAAACAATGCAGCGTAGTGAAGCAATTAACATCATTACGCCGCCGCCGTGCTAATCCATACTGATAAATATTGTTTACGGAAGTATATTCGTTGCAGCATTTTGAAGAAGCTAAAAGTATAGATTCCTTACATTTCCGGAGAAAATGTTAAAGAGCAATAGCCAGGATAGACGGATTTTCGAAGTTGATGAAATGTCCAGTACTAACGATTTGTGACACTGTGGCATAGGGTGGGTACCTTCTAGCACAGGCCCTTCGATGCTCGTTGAGCCTGTCTGTTTAGGGATATCTCGACTCCCCAATGTAGTCTGCTTCATAGCATTGTAGTGCATATATAGCACCCCTCACACGTTTCTTAGGGATGACGATATGTAATTGATTGCAGAAAAGCTTGATATGAAGAGGTTCCGGCATGAAGAGATGACTGTGATGTCGCAGTAATTCGCACAATTGGGAAGATGAAGGGTTGGAAATCAATAGAGATGTACTGTTTGATTGGCTATTGGCTATTATCTGGATGAGAGTTATTGTAGATCTTAAGAAGCGTGGATCGTATGTGAGTCTCTATGTTGTCTACTTCATGTTTAAATAAATCGTTGGAACTTGATATACGAAATGCCCTGCTGACCGACATGATAATTACATTAATTTTAAAAGTTATTGGGCAAAATGACTTGAAATTGAGGGTAAAATATCGGAATGTGTGAGCTTGCGATATACCGCTGTACTGAATTGACATAAAGGTAGTGATGCGTTATGCTCCTCTTCCTCCATTTCAAATTTGATAAGAGGATCAATACTATTGAATACAAGGGCGTATATGAGGGGGGGGGGGGGGGGCCCGGCCCCCCCCCCCCCCTCCGAAATAATGAAGGTATGTCCTTCCAACGTTTTTTTTTTTTGGTTGAACCGATAGGTTTCCATGGGGTGTCTACTTAAAATTACTTAACTTAACCTTACATTAATCTTGGGCCCCCCCCCCTAAAAATATATTCTATATTCGCCACTGATTGAATATATTAAAAAGCTGCATTGTAATGTTTATATCTATATAGAGAAGTAGGTCGTCAACATAGCGGGTGAAGATGAGTACCAAGAGACGCTATTGGTCGACGATACAGAAGACCGAATCTTCAATGAAGATCATGGTCCATTCAGCTAGCAGAGCATACGCAGACAGGCCCATGAAGAGACCGGACTGCTGTTGATACATACATGAATTGTACTGAATGTTTTGCATTTGGAACAAAGCTTCAACTAACGATTTTAAACTTGCAATAGTATCCAGCTGAGCAAAACGGCTCTAAAAATTTGTAGCTATGTTTTGAACTGTTTTTTCGAGTAAGTTCATAGTAATGGACGTAATACAGTGATTTAACATCCAATGAGGACAAGCAGTATCCTAGAAAAGGACATGTTATGCACTGCATAACGTGGGCGGACGTTAAGTGACACCATTATTTTGAAAATATGATCAGATAATAAGCTAATACCTGAACCTGTGCAATCAATCATAAGACGAATAGGATAGAGGTTGTCATTGCCTTTATTCTTGTGTATCAAAGATTGAATCTTTAAAATGGATATATTTTTTAGTTTTGAATCAAGTGCTGCGGTTAATGTAATTTTTATCTAAAGTAATCGGCTACCCGTCGCTTCGCTCCGGAAGCCTTGCGTATGTAACGGAAAACAACTTTTTATTTATTTAAAAAAAAAAAAACGCACAAATTACATCAAGTAAACTAAAACTAAAATTTTTTAATTTAATTTTTGATATCTATATTCTCTCAATCCACGACTGCTTTTAGAACCAGCATGTGAATCATATATTTATGATATATTTTTAGTTTTTATAAAGATTAGAATGTAGTCCTCGTGGTATAATCGCTAAAACGTTTAACTTCGAAGGAGAAAATTGCATGTTCGATTTCCCGTAGCGAATTTGTAGAAATTATTTCTATTTTCATAAATTACAACAATTGCACCAGACAGACAGAGAAAGAATAGATTTTAGTAATATAAATATACTTTTGTTATTATCCATAGTGTTTATAATATAATTATTACAGGACCACACACACCAATAAAAGAGAACTAACTTTATGAACGAAGACATAATACCAGTAACATGTTTCGAAGAATCTTCATCCTCATGTTTTCCACTTTGTTTACAGTCTGAGGATCAAGATTTTTCGAAACATGTTACTGATATTTTGTCTTGGTTTATAAAGTTAGTTCTCTTTTATTGGTGTATATGGTCCTGTAATAATAATAATAGATATACTTTTCAGCGGTTTTTCAGTTACAAATAGTATTGGTTTTTAAGTTACAAATAGTGACTTTTCAGTATTCTACCTAACAGAAATAGTGCTTCTTTCTTTCTTGAAAGTCTTTTTTTAATTACAATTGCTACCTTTCAGTGGTTTTTCAGTTATAAATACTGATGGTTTTTCAGTTATAAATAGTAATTCTTCAGTATTCTATCTAATAGAAATAGTGCTTCTTTCTTTCTTGACTTTTTTTTATTCAAACATCTCCCGTGTACACGTGCTTGTTTTTCAATATGACATAGAATTTGCTTAAGTAAGGATATTACATTTAAAATATTCCAACATTTCGGCAATTATAGTTCTAATTGTCATTTTCGAATTAAAAATAAACAGACGGATCGGAAATAAATAAAAAATTTTGAGATTCAAAAAAAAAAAAAAAAAGCTTGAATATATTACTTATTCATGGGAGAAAGGGGAAAGACACATAAGTAAAAAAACAATATGAATTCAGTAGTAGTCACGTTGGCCTAATGGATAAGACGTCTGACTTCGGATCAGAAGATTGTAGGTTCGAATCATGTTGCGGGCATTTCATTGAAAAATTATTTCTATTTTCCATTTGCTCACGAAATTGCGCCAGACAGACAGAGAAATAAAAGATTTTAGTAATATAGGTTAAATATGCAACAGACCTTTTTTTTTTTAATCGTATCTTATTTCTTTCTTTTATCTAATATTCTTTAATGTCGGCAATTTGATAAAAATATTATTATTTGAAAAATTTAAAGTTATGATAAGAATCCTAAGATTATTTATTTATAATTTAATACATACAAACATAAATAGTTATTTTCTCTGAAAGGCAAGTTGTGAACAAAACAAATTATGTTCCGGAAAAACAAAGCCAAAAAATCCAGTTAAAAATCATGAAGCATAAATTTTAAAATAATCTTATTTCAATAAATTCTTAATCATAATTTTAATGCTTAAAATATTAATAATACTAAAGAAGTTCCAAGAGAAAAGCTTATCAATAGAAAAAAAAGGGAAGATTATCAAGTTATATATTTCTAAATTAAAACACTTCTAAGTTTAAAAAAAGTTAAAGAGAATATATTTTTTTTCTGATCATATGATAGTTTTCTGCTGAATATTTATAATATAACTGAAAAAAAAAACTGCATTATGTTAAAGAAAGAAAGGGAAAAAAAAAAACAGAAAAGAAAAAGAAAAAAAAATAACCAGAAGAAATAAAAAGATAAAAACTAGAATTAAAATAATTAAAAAAAAAGGGGGAATTTGGCCGATTAGCGGAAGAAAATTCCTCGGTCCTTAGATCTCGAGGGTTCACTCGGTTGACGTTACGTCACACTAACATTCCTTCTAAAAAACAAGTCGATGTCAAATATTTCGAAATCGATGGGGTTGTGGCACTCAAACCCATACATATTTTTGGAACCGTATGTACTGTACATGTTTGGATTCTATGTATAGTTTCATCTCACAAAAGAGCATTGATGAATTCCGTGATGTATAGGATTTTTAGTTAATAGTAGCATTGAAAATGTCAGTAAATCAATATTGATTAATGATTACATTAAAATTTTCCTTGAAATTTTTCTTCAAAGCATCTGATTAATATAGAAAGATCCTAATGTTATTATCAATATGGAGAAATACTTACAAGGAAATAAATTTCCATATAACACATCGGAAGCGCAGTGGTGCCTCAAACAAAAAATACACAATGAAAAACTCACCAATGAAAAATTAGTGAGAAAATTCATCTGCAGCAGTGCGCAGGCCACACTGAATTTTCTTAAAGCATAAAAATTCAAACTGCGCATTTGAATTATTAATAATAAGCCAACGAGCGTGAAACAGCTGTTCCAGGATGTCACTTGTAAATAATTTGGTCTCATCCATTGTTATTATAATTTCCATATAAATCTCAAAAATTGTACTAATTAGTTACTGAAATTCAATTTATAAATTGAATAATTATTTTTTATAAATTTCTAATAATTTATAAATTAGAAAAATATCAGTTAATAAATAAAAACCAGAAAATAAGATCAGAAAAATAAGAGTGCTACATTATTATTAGACAATCTACGAGACAATCTCGTAAATGAAATCATAAATAAAAATCTTAATAATACTAACGACATTTTAATAATCTATATAGACCTTAAAAAAGCTTTTGATACTCTTGACCACAATATTTTATTACAAGAATTACATAATATTGGTATAAGGGGTCCAATTTATATTGTACTAAAGAACTACTTAAAAAAAAGGAAATTTAGGATTAAACTAGAAAACAAACTAAGCAAAATATATAATCTAAAAAAAGATGGGCCACCAGGTTCTACTTTTGGTCCATTATTATTCTGTATATTAATATAATTTTCAATAATTTAAAACATTCAAATATCTTTGCATATGCTGATGATCTGTTATTAATAAATACAAATAAAAATCTTTCCATAGCTCAAGAACAACTGCAAACTGATTTCATAAATAATTTTAAGTGGACACATAATTTTAAATTGGCTATTAACAAAGACAAAACTAAATATATGATCATAAATTCCAAAAACAAAAAAATAAATATTTTACCTCAAATAAAATACCATGATTTTCAGTGTTTATACAAAAACCATGAAGATATTATTAATTGTAATTGTGAAAACTTAGAAATAATAGATAAATATAAATACCTTGGTCTACACAAATAATAATTTGGGACAAATTCTACACAAGACTGAAGATGTACCGTGGAAATAAAAACTAGAATTGCAATGGCTAAGACGGCATTTAGATCAAAACAAAATTTATTAACATGTAACAAAATTGATATTAACCTAAGGAAAAAGATATTAACAACGTATATTTGGTCGGTTTCATTATATAATTCGGAATCATGGACATTGAAGACTAAAGAAAAGAAATATTTAGAAGCTTTTGAGATCTGGTGTTACCGTAGAATGGAAAAAATCAGCTGGACTGAAAGAAAAACAAATAGCGAGATATTAGAAATGGTGGATGAAGAAAAGAAAATTATTAGCATAATTAAAAGACGACGACTAAAATGGCTGGGACATGTTTTGAGACACGATAATCCGATACTGAGAGCTTTAGAGGGGAAGATTCCAAGCGAGGGCAGAGGAAGAGGAAGACCTCGCAATAATTTTGTATCACAAACATGCAAGAATTTGGGAGTAAGAAGCTTTGTGGAGTTGAAGAGGATGGCGGAGGTTAGGAAAAAATGGAGGAACATGATATGGATCTCGTCCTAACCAGTCTCCGGACTGAGCCACTAATCATCATCACACAAATAATAAATAGAGAAAGTCTGGTAAGATGACGAAGCGTGTAAAATGACGAACTCGGTATTTCTCCGACGCATTCATAGATAGGAGCATATGACCAAGCAATTTCTGAGACTCAGGTGATTAGTAACGAAGTTCACTGCAATGGATGTCGGGCCAGATTGTGTTGCGAGCAGTAGCAACTAAGATGTGTTTGTTTCCCGTGCGTTTGTAATTTTTGGACTTCACAACATAAGGAATTACTCGAGTACGTTAAGTTGTTTTTGTTCTATCAGAAAATATTCTCAAAATACAACTCATAATGTAAAGAACCATGTACAGTGTAGGTTGTTTACGATAAGCTACGGTAATGATAAATAAGTTCTAAATCAAATTGGCGGCAAGGGGTAAGATGACGAATGGCAGAGTGGGTAAGATGACGAGAAATTTGCTTAGTTACCCAGCCCCCTTCGTCATCTTATCCCTTAGGTGGGATAAGATGACGAGAGAGGATAAAACAGCGTTTCATATTTTTTGTTGAACATAAAGGTTACAAGAAGTGTTCTTTCAAATTTCAGGTTTTTAAACCCCTTACTAAGCCGAGGGACAATCTCTAAAGCTTAAGTTCGTGATCTTACCCTACCTTACCCTACACACGGCATACCCACTACATTCATATATTAAAAAGACTTAACTATTTAACTTACATTTTTTATCACATAAACGATACTTTTCCAATTAAAACAAAAATAATCATATGTAAAGCTTACATAGATTCTATAATTAATTATGGCATTGATAATTGGATTTATTTAAATAAAAATGAAATAAAAAATATTAATAGAATTTAAAAAAAAAATATTAAATTTAATTTTCTACAACTTTAATAGGGCCCGGTAGCCGAGTGGGTAAGGGCGCTTGGCTGCGGGTTGGAGGTGCGGGGTTCGATTCCCGGCCTCGGCGGAGGACGGGAATTTTTCCGCGCTTCTTTCTCCTCCAAACGGGCCCTAGGGTCTACCCAGCCCTCTATAGAATGGGTACCAGGTTTCTTTCCCGGGAGTTAAAGGCGGGCGAGCGACGGGCCGACCCTCGTCCTCAACTTTGTCCCGTAGGTTCTGAACACTGGAGCCTACCCTCCAGCTGCATTGCGCGGTCCTCTGGGCCTGATCGCAACTTTAACTTTAATAACCTTCAAAGCAATCAACAAAATCAAATTTTAATAGATAATAAAATATTGTTTCCATAACAAAAAGTAATTTTCACCTTTATCTTACGGTTTTATTATAAAATCTGTTATAATTGTGAAAATATAAATTCAACAAGAAGTAATAGATTATAAACAAGATTTTGACAATCCAAACAATAATTTTGGATTGAGAATAAAAAATAGATTAATTAACAAAATTTTTGATCAATTTTCATTAGAAATGAAAAAAAAATGGAAAAATATCTACTTTAAAAAAAATAGAAGAAACCAAAAAGAGACAAGAAAACAAAAGAGCAGCACCTGAATCAAATAGATATTGCCTTTCCGATTCAATTGTTAGGAGAGGAGTTGGGTACGGCCGTTTCGTTCTTCTACGGACTCATCAGCCCAACCCTGCCTCTCCCGATAAAAAGAACCGGAAAGGCAAGATCCTATTGCTGTGAACCACCGCCAATCTGGAAGTGAACCCCAACCAAAGAAAAATAAAAAAATAAATTGTTGTGCCTGACGACATCAACCAGATCCTTTTCCTACGACTCGTAGGGATGAAAGGACTTTAATAATAAAGCAGAAGGTTCAAAGAATGTTATTTGAGAAAATAAGGCAAAAAAAAAAAAACGCCAAAGTTTAACGTGCTGTGAGATGAATTGAAGTAACCAAAAAGAGACAAGAAAACAAAAGAACAGCACCTGAATCAAATA
>JAFIDM010012231.1:80373546-80392327 GCA_023159025.1 Thereuonema tuberculata
AAGAATGTGTGAAGATTTATGGATTAATGGCGTTTAAAGAAGTTTTTTAATTACATCGTTTCGAAATAATAAGAAATAGGTTTTTATTTGTATAATCCTTCAATAAGAAAACTTAGTAACAAGTTCTGAATGAAAAGATAATACAAAACTCTGTTGTTTAAAGACATTATATAAAGATATTATTATATTTATCAGTTATAATAAGACTAAAACATATTTTTAGAGAAACATATTAAAAGCCGAGTAAACTGAACGGAAGTAAACCAAATTAAAGTAATAAATCAGAATTTTTTAATTTAAAAATGAAATCATGTATATTCCATTCAAATAACATCTGTTATTCCTATTTTTATTTAAAAAAGAAAAACATTGCGTCAATGAAATAAAAAGATAAGGTCATATTAAATATTTCAATTGAACTTTTATGTTAAGAAACTAAACAGATTAAAAAGTTTAATTAAAACATTCCAAAGAACCTTTTCGAAAGAACTTTATCAAACTAAAAATAAAATTAATTAAAATTTGCCGCCCCTTATCTTGTAATCTACTGCTCATAAAAATCTGAAACTTTCATATAAAATCGTCAAACATATAAAAGTTATGTTTTCATGTTATTATTTTTATTATTATTCATTATTATTGCAATTCATTTTATTTGCGTTCAAACACCCCCAATATATCGTATATTTAAATAACTATTGTGATGTTGTTTAAACTCTAATAGTCTGAATCCAATATTCAAATGATACGGAAACCAAATTAGGAAAATTTAATCTAAACACTTATGTTATTAATTCCTTTCTTTAATTGAAAAAAAAAAAACTGTATTTTTTTGAAAATGCACTAGGCCATACCCGATGTGGTTATTAATCAATATACATATGTTGAGATGGATGTTGGTCGATATAAGTGATATATGAAGATCATAGCTTGTATAAGATATTGTTGGCGAAGAATTGATAGTGACAATTCTTTAGAGGGAAAATAACCAAATTCTGATGTCTTGTGACTCTAAACATGCAGTAGTCCGGGAGTGAAGACATCTTTTTCAAAATAGATGACAACTTTATACAGAGTCTGTACTTGAGCTTTATTGATAGACATCGCATAAAAAGGTCTGATCGGAAATTGCCTTCTTGTGAAAGTGAATGAAAGTAAATTATCATACTATGGATGAAAACAAAGTCTCCTTTGTGAGTTCCTGTTATAATCTCGGCTTCTGTGAGAAGATTATCGAATGAATTGCATTTAATTTAAGTTCGGTTGCAGAATCCAAACTTGGGATTGATGTTTCGCAACAACATTATTGGAGATCCAATCTTCAATGACAAACGATGTGGAGGAAAACCGTTGAGATTCAATGAGTTCAGATACTCAGGCGGATAGAGATGTTCGTGTTGTGGATTATCAGAAGTGTCAATTTCATCCCCACTTAAGTACTCTCTAATCTCTCCTTGTATTCTTTGAGTTATCATTCGACTGATATTATCAATAGTTTCGTTCTTGGGAGTCAATTCATTGTTCTGTCTTTATCCATATATTGATTATGGTTATCATTCCTTCTTTATGTGGTTCTCGATTGTCTCCGTTTCTGAGCAAATAAACAATAAAATTTCTATGATTCTGGTCATCTTCGTTGATGAGACGCATATTTATCGTGAGTTTCTTGACTTTGACGTGATTCCAATTGACACTTTTCAGTGGTTCTTGAGTTACATATAGTGATGGTTTTTGAGTTATAAATAGTGATTTTTAATTAATCTTTAATTAATTAATAGAAATAGTGCCTCTTTCTTTCTTGACTCTCTTTTTTCTATTCCAATTGATACTGTTCAGTGTTTTTGAGTTACAAATAATGTTTTTTTCAGTAATCCACCTAATAGAAATAGTGCTTCTTTCTTTTTTGACTGTCTTTTTTTTATTCCAATTGATTCTTTTCAGTGGTTTTTAAGTAACAAATAGTGATGGTGTTCGCGTTACAAATAGTGATTTTTCAGTAATCTATCTAATAGAAATAGGGCTTCTTTCTTTCTCGACTGTCTTTTTTTTTAATTCCAATTGACACTTTTCAATGGTTTTTGAGTTACAATTAGTGATTTTTCAGTAATCTACCTGTTAAGAATAGTGCTGCTTTCGTTCTTGATCGTCTTTTTTTTATTCCAATTGATACTTTTCAGTGGTTTTTGAGTTACAAAAAGTAATGGAGTTTGCAGATGATAAATAGTGAAATTTCAGTATTCAATATAATAGAAATAATGCTTCGTTCTTTTTTGACTCTCTTTTTTTTATTCCAACATCTCCCGTGTACACGCGCTTGTTTTTTATTGTCACGTAGAATTTGGTTAAGTAAGAATATTATTACATTTAAAATACTGCAACGTTTCGACAATTACAGTTCTAATTGTCATTTTTGAATTACAAATAAACAGACGGATCGGAAATAAATAACCAATCTTCAGATTCAATAAGATTATTTAATGGGGGGAATGGGAAGGACAAATAAGTCAAAAAACAATATAAAGAGAGTTGTGGTCCCGGTCCCTTAATGTATAAGACATCTGACTTCGGATCAGAAAGTTGCAGGTTCGATTTCTGTCGCTGACGTTTAATTGTAAACATTACTTCTATTTTCAATTCTTATACGAAATTGAGCAGGACAGATAGACAGACAAAAAAATATATATATATTATATAGATTTCAGACAAATGATTTTTTTGGATGACAGTCGACGGTCTTCCCGACGGTTTTTAAAATACTGATTCAAAACTTAAAGTAAAAGAAATAATAAACGCAATATCGTTAATTATTTCCGAATATATGTATAAACTATTTACTTGTAATAAATCTGGAAACACATTTGCCGATGTTTCTGTGACGTTAAACGTGAAAAAGAATGTGAGTCAGAACAAGTCATAATCACAAGTCAAAATCACCTTCGAAAACATTAGTATTTGGTCAATATTTAGTTTTAAAGTAATAAAGTAATGACTATAAGATCACTAAACCACTCAGTAAAGTGGTTTTTTTTTTTCTTTATTTTTCTTTTTATTTCTTTATTTTTCTTTTTATTTCTTTTTTTTTATCATTTCATTTTCTTATAAATTCCATTTCTCTACATTTGTCGTTACTGTCTAAATAACTACAGTCTATTTCATGCAATCCTTCAATAAGAAAACTTAGTAACAAGTTCTGAATGACAAGATATTATAAAACTGTAGTTGAAAGACAAAATATAAAAACATTATCATATTTATCATTTATAAAAAGAGGAAAACATATTTTTAGAGAAAAATAAATCAAAAGCCGAGTAAACAGAAATGAAGTTAAATTAAAGTAATAAATCATAATTTTTAATTTAAAAAGAAATCATGGTATGTTCCATTCAAAAAACATCTGTTATATCTATTTTTATATAATGTTAGCTTCTTATTACTGTAAAAAATTTCAAAAATCAGTAGTTACGAGCCTAATAATTTGTTTGATCTTAGGCAAAGTGTACGGCATTATTAAACTATGAAATTATGAGTTAAGAATAGAAATGATATATACATGCAAAAATTAACAATTTTCTTTGTTGGTAGGTGGAAAATAAAGAACATTACGATGGAAAAGAGGCGAAATCAAAAGAAAAAAAATTCACTCTGAAGGGCCTACTCCCGGCGAAACAGTGAAGTATGAGAATTCAGAGCCCATTTCAAAATAATGTGAATAACATAGAGAAATTCTTTTAAAGTAATGTAATACAATGTGTTTATTGCATAAATTGTTTGTTTACATTAATCTGCTTTGATTATCTTTTACTGCTTAGAATACGGAGATATTCTATAAGTATTGATTAGGTATTGAGTATTGAGTATGAAATAAATATATAAAGTTAAAGTTGCAATTAGGCCCAGAGGACCGCGCAATGCAACTGGATGGTAGGCTCAAGTGTTCAGAACCTACGGGACAAAGTTGAGGACCGGGGGTCGGCCCGTCGCTCGCTCGCCCTTAACTCCCGGGAAAGAAACCCGGTACCCATTCTATAGAGGGCTGGGTAGACCCTAGGGCCCGTTTGGAGGAGAAAGAAGCGTGGAAAAATTCCCGTCCTCCGCCGAGGCCGGGAATCGAACCCGCTACCTCCAACCCGCAGCCAAGCGCCCTTACCCACTCGGCTACCGGGCCCACCATAAATTTATTAGCTTTACATATTTTCGAATTTAGTGGGAGGGATTTATCTCTACAAACTGTACCTGAAGATCAGTAATGAATTTGTAGATGATCAAAAATTTTGTCAAATAAAATGAAGATGGAGAATATAATGAAGAAAACAATTCATATACTGCAAACTTCACGTGAACCTATTTTCTATTTCATTGACAGAATCGAATATTCTAAAAAAACTGGATGTAACAGATGTTTTTCGAACGGAACCAAGTTTGGGTTCAATTTGAATTAAAAATTATGATTTATTACTTAATTTATTTTTGCTCTACTTTCGATTTCGTTTTTTCTTCTAAAAATGTTTTCCCGTTATTTTAACTGAAATAATTTCATCTTATTATAACTCATAAATATGGGTAATGTTTTTATATTTTGTCTTTAAGCAACAGTTTTATAAAATATCTTGTCATTCAGAACTTGTTACTAAGTTTTCTTATTGAAGGATTGCATGAAATAGACTGTAGTTATTTAGACAGTAATGACAAATGTAAAGAAATGGAATTTATAAGAAAATGAAATGATAAAGAAAAAAAAACTTTACTGAGTGGTTTAATAATTATTACTTTATTACTTTAAAACTAAACATTGACCAAATGCTAGTGTTTTGGAAGGTGATTATGACTTGTGATTATGACTTGTTCTAACACACATTCTGTTTCACGGTGACGTCACAGAAACATCGGCAAATGTGTTTCCAGGTTGATTACAAGTAAATAGTTTATACATATATCCGGAAATAAATTAAAAGAAATAATAAACGCAATATCGTTAATTAAGTTTTGAAGGAGTATTTTAAAAACTGTCGGGAAAAATTTAGTTAAAAGTTTTAGTTGAAAACAATTTATTCCATGTTTTTAATTTCAGTTCATTTTACGAACAAGGGAAAGGAAAAAAAATATAGAAATTATTTTATTATTACTTTTCGACGAATTTGATTTTTCAAACAAGTCAATCTTTATTAATAGATGTTTCAAAGTATTGGACCAATTCATTTGTTGACATACCGGGTGATTCATAAAGTACTGGAAAGTACTGGTGGTTTTCACCGTCCATATCTTTTAAACTACTGCTCATAAAATCTGAAACTTTTTATGTAAAATCGTCAAACATATAAGAGTTACACTCACTTCCAAAAGTTAAGCACGGAGAAGAAAAATGTTAATTTCCGTAAGAGATCTGAATTAAAGAAGCTGAAATTTGCTGCAAAGGTAGAAGGAAGTAAGTATGAATGGCTACATGTACGCCCAGGTACCACGAGTTTGTGTTCCTTTATCCGTCCAATCCATAGGGGCACGATTACAGTAGTGCCGCCAGCGTGTGAATTGGACTATGTCTGATTGGGGTAACATTATGTTCACAGATGAGTCCAGATTTGCCCTACAACCCGATGAAAAGCATATAAGGGTGTGGAGGGAACAAGGCCCATGCAATCGGCCCCATAACATCACCGAACATCACGCATTCCGCGGTGGAAGCATCATGGTCTGGGCAGGGATTTCAATGGGATATCGCACCGACCTGCACATCTACAGGCGAGGTTCTGTGACCACTGTACGGTATCGAGATGAAGTCCTAGACTCCATTGTGAAACTGTATGCTGCAGCAGTTGGTCCTTCTTTCGTTTTAATGGACGATAATGCGGTCCCGATAGAGCTGCCAGCGTTGACGACTTTCTGACAGCGCGTATGGAGTGACCGGCTTACTCGCCGGACCTTAATCCAATTGAAAATCTTTGGGATGCCCTCGGCCGTGCTGTCGACGTTTCCCACCTCCAGCCACTATCAGAGCTTTAGAAACTGCCCTACAGGAGGAATAGCGATTACTGGACTCTGCGGTGGTTGATCACCTCGTAATAAGCATGATCAACCGCTGTAAACTTTGTATGCAGGTGAGGGGTGCTCACATACCCTATTAACGTCGGTTTTTTGTTTGAATTTTGATGTTTTGAATTTAAACATCATTTGTTAATGACGCAAATAGGACGTCATCTTATAATTTATTAAAATTCAATATTTTGTTTATCTCTGTATGTCATTCTTTGTTTTGTTTCATGAATAAACATAGAGCTACTTACTTTTGCAGCATTTCATGTCAATCAAAGCAGTACTTGTTCATTTTTTCGCATTTTACCGCTCCATGCTTAACTTTTGGAAGTGAGTGTATATTTTCATGTTATTATATTTTCATTATTATCGAAATTCATTTTAAGGTGCCCATAGCCATGGGCGGATTTACGGGGGTGCGCCGCACCCCCAGATTTTCGGGATGATAATTTTTTTTACAGATAAATAAAAATGTTTTCTGTTATAATAATTTTATTAATTATTAATTTAGGCCTAAAAACGGAACATTAAAATTGGTTTTGGTGTTTGAATTTGGTATACAAATACCTCATACCTTCCGGTGAGCTCGCACCTCCAGATATCAAGACCTAAATCCGCCCATGCCCATAGCCCTTGGACCTTCATGCTTTGTGGGTAAATTTGTGGATACGTAAATTGACAAGATGAAGAAACACCCATGTTTTAAATATTTGTAAATTAGAAGACCTTATACTATATTTTTCCTCCCTATATTATGACGGGTGAGCCATCGTTCCATTAACGAAATTAAACATCGTATGTTTAATTATAATTACAATAAGTTCATTTTATTGCAAGCTATTTAAAATTATTTTAAAAATGCCTCTTATACGTCGTAGATTTTACTAACGTAAAATAGGAAATTATTTCCTCAGATCATGTAATTAAGAAAAAATTCCTTCTCAATTTTAATATAAATTTCACCGTAAGCCATTATTTTTAATTTCCCAAAATTTCTTTAATATTTTTTGCAAAATTTTCAGAATTTTCTGTCAATTTTCAAAATTTTTAGTACCACCAGTTTCAGATAAGATTTTGAATTGACCACCAGATAAATTTATTTCCTCTCAAAAACGCTACTGATTCGATCTTCATAGTTTCCAAAGACGCTAAAACCTCGAGGTTCGAAAATGGGCATCCGCCGCAACCAAAGAGTGTAAATTTGGTTAAATGGGTAAATTTCTTAAAAAAGTACGAAACGAATCCAGGATTTTCCAACGCTTTTATTCCGAGCATGTATTAAGGAATCTTTTTCTTCCAAAACAATTAAATTAATCCTAATTCCACAGGTGAAATTGCATAGAAAACTATCGAATATACATAACTCAAAAGTGAAATAGAAAAAAAAAAAAAAACCCTGAAAATATGTACAATATCTGACAAGAATGATACATATTTATCATGAAATGTTCAATTTTAAAAATCCTTATAAAAAAAAAGTTATCGAAAGTTAACCCTTAGGTGGGGTAAGATGACGAAAATTACTCTTTTTTTTTGGTGAAATATTTTTCATAATTCGAGAGGGTAAAACAGCGTTTCAAATGTTTTTATTGAACATAATAATACAGTCCCTGTAATGGAGTCCCGTAAAAATTTTAGTTCTGATTTGTCTAATCAACAGAATCGAGTGAAGTACATATAGGAGAGTCAAAAAAAGTTGCGTAGACATCACAATATTCTGGACCGGATGTTGTAGACGCCATTTTCCAAAATGGCCGGCACCGATGTTATTGTGAAGTCTGCTCCTACGACAGTCATACTCATCATTTAGATGTCGAAATATATGTTTTTAAGGGTAAGGAATCGATTAAGATGGTTTGTGAAGTTGCCTGACTCCTATTTATTAAAGAAACTCAGTAATAAAAGTTTTATAGGACTCCTTTATTTCATAAAGATAATTTTCTTTTTTACAGGTAAACTAACATTGATGAAAATGAATGATCAACAAAGGATGGGAATGAGACTGGCAACTGTTTGCCAAGAAAAACAAAATGTTTTATTTGACGTGGAGAAGTGCGTTATTTGTCAGGCTGTAGACAGGAACAAGACAGTTACCACAGTTAATGGAAGAAAAAGAGTACAAGAAGCAGCCGCCATAAGAGATGATATAGTTGCAAAAAGGCTGAAAAGTGTGGCTTCTGATGTTGTGTTTGTGTATCACGTGACAAACCAGTGCTATAAAATGTATACTTTAAAAAAATCTCTTGAAAAAATAGCAGCAGAAAAGGCTAATAGTGAAGTATCAGAAAGTGAAGATGACCATGCCAATGACGAAATCTCCAGGAAAACAAGATCATCTGTTGTACCAGGAGAGCCTCCCTCATCAATTGTGCGTCCAACACATATTCGATGTATTGTCTGTGGGCATCAAAGTCATAACGGTGTCCGGGACAAGTTTCGTATAAGTGAATCAGAACGAGCAAAAAATGTTTTATCTGCAGCAATCTATTTTCAAGATGACGCTTACACTCGTATGGCAGATCTGGAATCAGATACCCAAGTGTTTGGTGCAGATTTAATATACCACAAAGCTTGTTTGGAAGCATATTTAAGAAAATATGAATATGCAATGAAAAATGTTAAAGAATAGAAAACCATTTCACCAAAAGATGTGGCATTTGAAAAAGGAATGGAAATTATAGGCCCTAAGCTTAAAGAAGGATATGGCTTCACACTAACGGAAATCCGTGAATTGTTAAATGAATTGGCTGGTGAAAACATAATGAGAAACAACGAAGTTAAATTAAGACTGCAAAGACATTGCAAGGATGAAATCAGCTTCAGTTCATCTATTAGTAAAAATGAGTCATTGATGGTTTTCTTGTCAAAACTAGGGATTGATGAAATAGTCAAACGTACGCGGAAAGTAGATAACATCAAAGCTGCTGCAAAAAAAAATCAGAGAGGCTTTACAGAAAGTAGACTTTGGACTTGCTAATAAATTCTGTGATTCAGATGAACTAAAGACGTCATGGATGACTACTGAGATGTATGATGAAATGTTAACATTTTTGTCTGCATTTTCAAACATTAATAAAGGTCTGCTGTTATCAAATATTATGAATGAAGAAGATTCCGATCCAGATCAGTCCGAAATGGACACACAAGACGATGATGACGAATGTGATATTGGACATGGTGCAACCTGTCATGAAAGGAAAATGACTCTATCTGCTGAAGTAATATACCAAATATTGTTTTACTCAATTCATCACGGTATGAAACAAACGCCTCTGCATCTTATGGTTGGTCATACCATTTATGATAACTGTAAAAGTCGAGAGTTAATTGCTTGTATGAATAGAGCATTAGTTCTGTGAGCTACAATGAAGTGTTGCGTAAAAGACAGCAATTAGCAGCCTATACTATACAACCAAGTGGAAATGGTAACAGACCTTTGCCAAGCCATTTTGATACTGGCAACTTTACTATCGTAGCCATTGACAATTTTGATCATAGAGATGCTTCAAGTATATGTGATACTCATGATGCACATGACACAGTCAGTGTTCTGTTTCAAGCATGTTCTGATCGCACCAAATTGCCAGTCAAACCAAAGGTATCTGAGACTAATTTAATCCAACGAGGTCACTATTTACAAAAGGAATTGCCATGTCAAAGGGTCCTACATTACAAGAGTCCTGTCAGCAAACCAAGGTTCCCGAAAGTTTCAAAGTTAAGGAAGGCTTGCTTTGTAATGAGACCCTAAAAAGATACATGCTGAAACTGAGTTTGCGATCAGTTTAATTAAACAGGGAATACCTGAAGAAAGTACTGACAGTATAATTGTTCCAACATGGGCTGGATGTCGTTCTCTGATCTCAACTGCGACACCACCTCTCATGCATGTGGGATTTCTTCCATTCATTCCCAAGCCAGTTACAGAACATGCGACAGTATTTTCAGCATTGAAATTTTTGCAGAATATTTGCTCGCAGCTGAAACAACACGCTTTATCAGTATTCTCAGACAAAGGTGTATTCCATATCATTGCTGATATTATGATAAACAGTCCCTCTGAATTCCCTGACATAATTCCCATGATCGGAAACTTCCATTGTGCAAAGATTGTCATGCACAATATTGGAAAGTTTCTACAAGGAAGTGCTCCAAAGGAAGCACTAATTGAGTGCAAGGTGTTTGGTGTAAAAACAGCCGAATCAGTAATGAATGGAACTCACTATGTCAGATCTCTTAAGGGCTTATTGATTCTTGAAGAAGCTATAATGAAGATGAAATGGTCAGCGTTTTGGAAATGTAACACCAAGAAAAAATATGAGATTACCCTTCAACATGCTCAGAAATTAAAATTATTTTTTTCAAATAAGAATGTGAATATAAGCCCCACCGAGTTTAATGAACTTTTACAATCAGTAGAAGTTTTGTATAAAGACTTTCAGAAATTTAGTAATGATTGTGCTATGAAGTCCGAAATGTGTAGGTACTGGGATACATTCCTTTACCTTGTACACTTGTTGGAGTTTCTTATAGCAGCTGACAGAAATGGTGATTGGGATAGCCATCTTCAAGCTATTCAGAAACTTCTACCTGTATTCCGTGAATTTGACAGTTTACACTATTTGCGATATGCATTATGGTACCTGGAAAAAATGAGATGGTTAGAGGAAGAGCATCCTGAAGTGTATCAGAAATTTAAACCAGGTCATTTTGTTGTTAGACAAAAGAAAAGACCATTTAGTGCAGTTTCACCAGACATGAAATTAGAACAAAGTATCCAACGATCTCAAAAGAATCTAAGGGGATAATGTGACGGATATAGTGACGGAATGGGAGTTGGTGTATCACGAAGTGCTACGAATAAGGAACTGTTTCCGATAAATACTTGATGCTGATGGTACTGGTTACAGTGAGGTAACTCTTCATCATGAATTGTCAGGAAACTTGAGTACCAACATGTTCAAATGCGTTAATGTACTCTGTGAATTTATGAACACTAGAGGCAATCCATATGAAACATCCTGCCAAAAACAGCTTCATAATTTTATCAACAACAAATGTGTACCTAGGGAAGATGCTCTCCCTCTGTTGAAAGTGAAAGAGCATGGACAAGACGGATATGAACAATTTAGAAATGACCGTTTTGTAAATAAAACTTCAAAACTTTTTGACGTTATCACAAAGGTAAAACTCCCAACAATGGAGAGGAAAACAATAGTTCCAACTGTGAAATCAAAGACAACACTAGCTTCTCAAAAAAATAGTATTGCTGCAGCTGATAGAAGTATTCACATAGCTAAAGCAAGAGGAAAAACAATGAAAGATATTTTGCAGTATGATCTGTTGCCACCTAGTATGTTGTTTGATAGTAGTGGCTACACAAGTAAACCACTAAAGCATGTACCATTGACTGAACTAGAGAAGAAGTTCGATCAGACGCAATACTGTTTTCAACAGCGTGATGTCAGGGATACTGCTGTCATAGTTGATTTTATGTCACAAATTCGACAACTCAGAACTCAGGGTATGCTGACTTTTAAAAATATATTTGATCAGTTGTGGACTAATACAAGTAACTACAAGAGAATTAAACGAGTACACCTTGTGTTTGACAGCTACATTGAGCAGTCACTTAAAGAAGGTGAAAGAGAATGACGGAGAAATGCTGATCCAATCGAACTGATAAAAATCGAACAGGAGATTCTTATTCCTATATAGATGGACAGATTCTGGTATTCAGATAAGAACAAAGAGATGCTCCAATTGGCTGCTGCTAATATGTTCACTGAAAAGGCAAACTATTAATACAGTGCAGTTGTACAGCATGTGCTACTAGTAGGTGTAAATGTAAATTGCAATATTTGACATGCACAGAGTATTGCAAATGTGGTGAACAAAGTAAAAGATAGACTGAGAAAAAAGTATGTTAGTTTTACACTCAGTTTACCTTAACAGAGTTTACTTCTGTCTCTATAAAAATGTTGTGCAAATATAATTATATTTTGTAGTATAAATATCACTTTTCAAATAAAATATTGTATTCCAGTTTTGTTCATATTTTTATTTAAAATCCAAAATAACTGATTTTCTTTAATAAACAGCTGTCAGACAACTTCACAAACCATCTTAATCGATTCTTTGCCCTTAAAAACATATATTTCGACACCTAAATGATGAGTATGACTGTCATAGGAGCAGAAATATATACAAAATAAAATCGGTGTCGGCCATTTTGGAAAATGGCGTCTAAAACATCCGGTCCAGAATATGATGATGTCTATCCAACTTTTTCTGACTGTCCTATATGTACTTAACTCGATTCTGTTGATTAGACAAATCAGAACTAAAGTTTTTACGGGACTCTATTACAGGGACAGGAGTATAAAGGTTACAAGAAGTGTCCTTTCAAATTTCTGGTTTTTAGACCACTTACTAAGCCGAGGGACAATCTCTGAAGCTTAAGTTCGTCATCTTACTCTACATTACCTATTTACCTTACATATTCATCATGAAATGCTTAATGTTAAAAATCCTTATATAAAAAATTTATCGAATTTTTATGTAATAGCTCTGTAGCAGAAACATAAGATACTAATTCGTAATCATCTAATGGTCGTGAAATCCATTTTAAAAAATTCAACGAATCTAATGAAATAAAATCAGTAATATGCGGACGTTGCTCTAAAACTAGTCTCATGTAATGGCTCAATACTTTACAGAATAGATTGAAAGTAAAATTTTACTGTTCGCCTTCATAACCTTTAATTCAGTTAAGTTTACAAAAAGATAAAAATAAAAAATATATGAAGACCTTACAATTTAGATGCTATAATTTCTAGCATAACATGAAAACACGTAAAAAAAACCTTTATCAAATAAAAGTTTCGAAAATTTAATTCGAAATATATATAATACTAAGCCACCCCTCTGTTTCCCCCTGGTAAGTATGAGATAATCTAAGAAGAATCGATTCCAAGCGGTTAAGGCAAAAAATGATAGTTTATTCGTTTTGAATGAACTCATTATTTGATAGCGCGCGAACAAATAGAATAAAAGTAGGATTGGATATTGGGGGACCAGCAATGGTTAGAGATCGTGACTGAAAGGACGGAGGTCCTCGGTTCGAATCCCTGCAAGGTGAAAAAAAAGAAAAAAAAGAAAATGTTACAATCTGACTTTCTCAGCAAGGGAAACTAATAATTAACAATTGCGCCGGATAGACAGAGAAATAAAAGATTTTAGTAATATAGATTCTGCATTTTTCTTTAAAAAAAACATTGTCAAGAAAACTAAAGCAAGTTAATTAATATTAAAACAGTTAAATGGTGAAAAGGATTAGAAAGCAGTAGTATTTAACAAAAACATTAATTATGGCTTTCTTCTTTATGTCAATTTGGGACACCCAAGGACCACAGACAATAACCCCGTATAACGACCGAATTATGGCTTTATATTATTTAAATATTTATCACTAACTTGTGTCTTTCAAACATAAACACTCAATATTATGATTAGGCCTTTTAACAGAAAATTCTCAACAAAAAACGAAATCGGAATTGTGCAAGCAAAAAGTTCCGAATGACCAAATAATAAAAAAGCGAAACAAAATTCACATGTTTCAATTATAGTAACAATTAGCTAATGTGTCATTTGAATTTTAACAACATAAAATGTCTATAAATGGTGCTGCCTTTATGAGTGTACTGTTCATGTTCATGAAAGCAAACTTTAAGCCTGTGCATCTGTCTAACTTGAGAAAAATTAAATCTAAAAATTATATAAAATACACACACGACCTGGTTTCAATCACTACAACCGTGACTATTTTCAAGTGATTATAAAAGGAAGGTCGGTTTTTAAAACAAAAATAACCAATGAAAAGCAATGCGATCCTTGCCTCGTCCCTGTAGAATGGGAGCTGACTTCTCATTAACATATTTGTCATGAAAACTTGGGGAACCTTGGGAAAAAGTTCGAACTAAGGTTGTAAACAGCTCCATGTGCTGAGTGACGATCCTCTTCACTTCTCATTGTTATAGGAACTTGGGAACCCTTGTGGGAAAGGATTGAACTAAGGGTGTAAACATCTCGACAAGCTGATTGACGATCCTCTGCATTTTGCATTCTTTTCTGTATCGTGGATGGAACTGGCAGCATTATACGGAATTCTGAAAGAATAAAAAGTATATCTGCAATAAGAACTTTTTTTTTTTTATTAAGTTGATGTATTATTTATATTTTCTGGGTTTTTTTTTTTTCTTTCTCACTTTGTTGAAACTTCAGAAACCCATATTCAGCAATTGTAGGCACTGATTGATGGTCATTATACGCTTCGGCTGTTGTTGCGATGAAATAAGTTTCTCTCCATTTTCTGTTAAAGTTCTGTTCGCATTTTCTTTTAAACTTCTGTTTGCTTTCACGTAAAATGTCTGCCAGGAATGTTTTTTATTGTTAAATTAATAACATTATCTTTATATATAAAAATGAATATATCTTTCTTTCTTTGTCCTTTATACACTCCAAGGCCCTTTGACCTATCTGGACCAAACTTTGCAGAATTACTCTTTAGGACCCTGCGGAAAAGATAGGCTACCTTAGAACCTGGAAACACCACCCCCAGGGGTTCAAAAGGAGTTAATTCCACACAAATATTGTTATGCAAAAATTGGAGCTCGGCGACAATGACAACTATACCACCCCATAGTGTTGTGCAACAATTGGACCTAAACTATGGTTGTGCATAATAGCGACATAATGAATTTATTATAATAATAATAATAATAATAATCAGATGAATTTTTACGAACTAGAAAAGGTCTGACGTGATAGTATTATGATGTTATAAAGTTCGAATAATCTCGAACTAGGGGTATAAGCGGGA
This sequence comes from Thereuonema tuberculata, assembly GCA_023159025.1. Lineage (NCBI taxonomy): Eukaryota > Metazoa > Arthropoda > Chilopoda > Scutigeromorpha > Scutigeridae > Thereuonema > Thereuonema tuberculata. The sequence goes on from JAFIDM010012231.1 coordinate 80,388,452, forward strand.
CAGAGAAAGGGGAGGAAAAATCTTATATTTTCTGATCTCTATATTATTTTCATATCTATGAATGTCGAGTTAAAAAATTCAAATAACATGGAACTAGGAGTGTACACTGGGAGGACGGTGAGTGGATGAGCAAACATGATTCAAAGATACTTCTACGAGGGATTCGGAATAGCTATAGATTTGTAATGAGATCAGACCTTTTGAGTTGTTGTTGTTTTTTGTTTTGTTTTTATACCAACCGGGAAAGTTTCGAAATGATCTCGCAATTGCAATTTCTTTATCACCCACATTTGGATATTTGTTTTTTGTAACCCGTGCGAAGAACGGGTCTTTCCGCTAGTGTTTCAAATAAAAGTAAAGTATTTTTAACTGCTAATGTAAGAATTGAAGAGGTTTTATTTTATAAAATTTATTTCGATTGAATTTGTAGCTTCAATGGCAATATTTAGAAAGAAGCACTGCATTACTTTTTATTTTAAATTTAGAAATGTAGTGGAAACTTGCTGGATAAAAGCCATTTGCTGCTCGCAAATACTTTGTAATTAATCCCTATCATTTAATCAGATTCTTAAGATGATGTTATTATTCATATTTATTATAAAAAATGTAGAACTATCAGAAATTTTCATAGAAAGAAAACAGAAAATTCGCTACTTATTTATAATTTCAGGAAGTGTTTCAATACTCTAAAACCTTCTTTCTGTTTTTTATAATTGTTTTTTAAAAGATAACTGACTGAGCGTGTAAAATCTTACTATCCCACTTTAACATTTTTTTTCTTAGTATTTGTCCATTTGTTTCTTTGTCAGCGCATCACGCTACAACGGCTGGGCGGTTTCTATAAAATTATATAGCTAATCTATGGTTTAACTTAAAACATTTTAGTCTCCACCTGTCTCCTTCCCTCGATTGAATGGGCGGAGTTAAGGAAATCACATACGATATTTCTTACGATACCTATATATTAATTATAAAAGCGATTATTTTGGGTCTCTACTCAGCCCCCGCACCCCCGCGGAGTTCTATAAATTGATCCCGCAGCGCTGCATATTCGGCTCCACCAAGTGATGGCTAATAACTTATACTTTTTAGTTATTAATAGTTTTCTGTTAATGAAGTTAATAATTTTGCTGAATGTGGTACTGTGGCCAATGCCATTGTCTCTATTGAATGAAAGAATTGCTACTGAAATAAGAAACAAAATTCTTTAACTAGGATAAGAGCACAGGAGCCCGTTTGAAAAGGTTCCATCTTTCAAAAAATTTCAATGATTTAACTTCTTTTATTAGAAATTAGCAGTGATTTTGGTTTCTCGCCTAGGGAATGGGAGTTTTTTTTTTTTTTACCTCTTCTCAAGAAAGTACATGCTTTCTCATTTTATTTAGCCTATCTATCATACTTGTTGAAGAGGATCGCAATATAAAATTTGAATAAAAAAACAGTGGCCCGTATCCTGTATGACTGCAACAAAAATCAAGAAATAATAAAAACAAAGCACTCCTAGTCACCTGAGTACGTATTAGATGAAACAGTATTAGATACCTCAGTGCCTAGAAGCAATTCTACACTTAGAAAGGCCTTTCAAAATATCTTTCCAAACTATGAATGCTTTCAGTTATACAGAGAAAAAAAAAACTCTTCCACTCTACCAATTGTCTAAATTTAATAAGTTCATTTTATCTAGTCCTTCTTATTACCTACAGTCTTCAATCAATAGTCTATATTAAGCAAAACTGTTTGCTAAAATATAAAAGCAGAGTGGCTTTTACCTTTTACCATAAGCAACTTTAGATATATCTTTAAACACAAATACGATTCCATTGTTCTTTATCCACCCACTCATCAAAATCTGATCCCAAATCGTTTGCTAAAAAACTACTGAGCCGACTTCCTTACAATGTGATTCGATGCTTATTTATGATCGAGTCGCATCTAATAGTGTGAAGATCACGATTACTTTTGTCTCCACTCCTACCATCTATTCCACATCAATCAGTGGATACACAAGTATATGTCTATCATCTGAAAGATCGAAAAACAGAAGCTGTAGATAGAAGTTCTGCCATTAGGAGTGGACCCACTTCCACTTTTTTTTTTTTTTCCTGCTTTTCACAGAGGCAATAACGGGAATAGATCTATGATCAATACCGGTTCAATCTAAAAATAATTGTTGTTCAAAATAAATTAGAAAGGATAGGATTGATGGATTTAAGATATGGCTGAAATTAAATATTCAAACGTAAAATTTTAGGACAACAAAAAAAAAATGCTTTGAGGAAATCATTTTGAAATTTATCACTGCATTTAAAAAAATACAACAAATTTCTGACGTAATAATTCATAAGGCGAGAAATTTTATTTTTACTGAGCATATGAATTGCCACAATTTTACTTGAACGTTTTTTGTTCTCTGTTTGTCCATTTGTCTGTTTTGACGAGCATTGTTAAAACGATTAGATGGATTTCCATTAAATTTCGTATTTAGCTAATTTGTGGTCCAACTTAAAGCACAAGTCTTCACCCAGCCCTTCCTAACCTCAAAACTAACCTCCAGAAATTCCTCGCTTAAATGAGTAGACGGATTTTATTAAAATTTCATAAAAGCCTTATCTAAGGTCGAATTTAAAACGTGAGCACAATTATTTTGGTTTTCAGCCTCATTCCTAGTCCCCAAAAAGGCTTCTAGTTTTACAGGCGAATCCCACTTTGCGATGATAGCAAAATGTATATTTAATTGCTAATAATTTTTTTTCTTTATTTACAGTCTTTTTTTTTTAGCCCATGGCTGGACGAAGGCCTATCAGTAACTTAAGGGAATCTGGCCGTAATCACCTCCACTAACCAGGAATCTGGGGTTAGTTTGGAATAGATACAGAGGTGGTTTTCCAAGCTGTCCTCAGGAAGCCATTACGGAATTGTTTCAGATCCGAAGAGAAAGTGAAGAAGACGCTGACAAATACAGGAGAGGAAATTAAATATCCATTCCGGTGCGGGATTCGAACTCAGATTCCGATATATCTGCCTCAAGGAAGGCCGCTGCTTTCACCACAACACTATGTGTGAATGGCATTGTTAATAATAGTCGTATTTGATTTTTTTTGGTCCGTTTTCAGCATAAAAGCAAAGTTAAATTTTTAAATTGTAATTGATTAATATCAAATAAAACTCTTATACAAAATAAAGCTCTAACTTATAAAAAAAAAAAGCAATATTTTTTTAGCCAATTAACTGAATGCCTAAATTAATATAAATTTAATTCTTTTTCCAAATTGTAAAGTGTCAGTTTAACAATAATGCATCATAATATTTATAGTCATAATCAGTTTTAGATTCTTGCATATTTTTGTCCGGCTAACGTTGACGGAGTGCGTTCTTTCTGTAAGATCCAGAACCTTTTGCCATCTTCTTCACATTAATAAGGCTGGAATAACCTTCTAATCTATGTTCACAGAATTCGTTAATGCTCTCAAATATAATAAATAATAATCAGTTAGCTGATGGAAATATTGCTACCGAACTTTTGGGCTGGTTCGGTGGCAGTGGGGGATTGAATGCGACAAGAGCAAGATTTTAAAACAAATCAGAATTTATTCAGTAAAAATAAATTACGAAATTTACAGGTCAATAATTTCAATTTGGTGACTCGCTCGGGACTGTCCAAGTGGCTTCTTGGTTCGGGCCGATCCTGAAGGCTTCTATGTTTCGGGCCGGTCCTGGTGGCTTCTATGTTTCGGGCCGGTCCTGGTGGCTTCTATGTTTCGGGCCGGTCCTGGTGGCTTCTATGTTTCGGGCCGGTCCTGGTGGCTTCTATGTTTCGGGCCGGTCCTGGTGGCTTCTATGTTTCGGGCCGGTCCTGGTGGCTTCAATGTTTCGGGC
>JAFIDM010012231.1:80392427-80405293 GCA_023159025.1 Thereuonema tuberculata
CGGGCCGGTCCTGGTGGCTTCTATGTTTCGGGCCGGTCCTGGTGGCTTCTATGTTTCGGGCCGGTCCTGGTGGCTTCTATGTTTCGGCCCGGTCCTGGTGGCTTCTATGTTTCGGGCCGGTCCTGGTGGCTTCTATGTTTCGGGCCGGTCCTGGTGGCTTCTATGTTTCTGGCCGGTCCTGGTGGCTTCTATGTTTCGGGCCGGTCCTGGTGGCTTCTATGTTCGGGCCGGTCCTGGTGGCTTCTATGGCTTCGATTATCTTCTTCGAAGCCTTCTCGTCTGCGTACTGTGTTTCCCAATCTTCCCCGCAATTGGCTTGACTTCTACGGCTTTGATTAACTTCTTCGAAGCCTTCTCGTCTGCGTACGGTGTTTCCCAATCTTCCCCGCAATTGGCTTGACTTCTACGGCTTTGATTAACTTCTTCTCTGGGGCGGACGCTCGCCAAACTTCTCTGTTTCGTTCGCTCTCTCCAGGTTGGAGACCCTCTAGTGGCTCAGGGCCACAAAACCAACTCTTCTCTTGGGCTCCGGCTGGAGACCCCTTCATGCGGCTAGCTTGCCGCCAAATCTAACTGCCTTTGCAGCTCTCTGCGCTGCTTTATATGCCCGCGACAGAGTCCACTATCCAGAGGGGAATAGGGTCGGATTACACCACTCTCACTGCGGTGGATTAGAGTACGGGGAATCCACTTTTTTAGGGGGATGGACGATTCCACAGGTAACAATATGATAGATAAAGAAGTATTTATATGAAGTTTATAAATAATATACTGTATATTATAAAAGTTAAATTAAAAAATCACCCTCTGTTTCCTGATCATATTAGTTGCAATCTTTTGGGATAATGCAGCCCTAATCTCCTTCGGGGAAGAGTGACCACTCATCAACATCTCCCTAGGATTGTTACCCTCCATACCCAACATTTTATAACTTTCTTTAGTTTTCAGCTTTTGGAGACACTAACAAAACAAATATTACAAAAATAGGATTCTTACCCTTAAAAACATTTTATCAATTCATTTATGTCACGTCCATATTACTTATTTTTTTTGTATAATGTGATGTAATTCTTTTTCAACTAATTCAAATTCAATGTCTACCACAGTTTTAATATAAATGTCTATTGTTGAGTTCCAAAAACTTTTCCAGTTACAAACTAACAACTACCAAGACTGCATCAAATAAATCAGAATGGAAGTGATTAGAAAAAGAACTGCTCTTAGAAACATCAGATCCTGCTGAAGAACCAACCATCAACAACCATCAAGATTGCACAAACTAAATGCATAAACTGAATATAGCACTTGATCTCTTTTATAATGACTGCTTCATTAATAATAATGAAATTATATGAACGAAACAATTGAAAATGACTCAACGAATGTAGATAACAATTTATATCAATTCATGCATTATTTAAACTTGTAATTATTGTAACAATAAGATGTTGAGTTTTTATTTTGTTAAGGTTAATCCATTGTTTCTGTAATTCAATTTTACCCAAAAACATTTTTAGAAAATTTCTGCTGCTTTTCTGAAAAGCAATTATATTAAGATACGCTGTTATTTTAGATGTAATATATACAATCAATGATAACACCACTAGATGTATCCTGTTGCAGATGAGCTACAACAGCCGACGACCTCGTCGGGAACCCTTGTTACCAGCAAGCGCATGCCTTCTTTGGACAAAGTAGCACCGACATTCGACCATCGACGACTGGAAAAAAGGTTGCTTGTTCCGAGGTGTCGAAATTCCTGCTCATCATGCTGATGGCAGATACACAATTTGGCGCAAACAACGTGAATATCTGGACCCGTCGTGTCCCACATCAACTCTACAAGCTGGTGGGGGCAGTGTCATGGTGTAGGTGATGTTTTCCTGGCAGACGTTGGGTCCATTGATACCTCTGGAGCACGTCAGGATGCTAGAGCGTACCTAAACATCTGACCAAATGCAACCGTACATGTTAACGGTTTATCCTCATGCAGATGGCTACTTCCAGCAGGATATTGAGCCGGCCCACAAATCCCGCATCACTATGGAATGGTTTGAGGAACATGATGATATTTCCTTGCAGCAGGTGGCCCGCTCAATTCCCGGATCTCAATCAGACTGAAAATTTGTGGGGTTCGGTACAGGCCTACATCTCTATCAAATCTTCAGGAACTGCGTGACACACTCTTGTCTGCATGGTACACAATATCTCAATAACGTTTTCAGAATCTTGTGGAATCCAAGTCTCGACGAATTCAGGCTGTTTTGAGGGCTAAAGGAGGTCCAACACGCTACTAGATAGGTATACCTAATAAAGTGGCCGGACAGTGTATATTGGATAGACCCAGGGGGACCTAAAAAACTAAGAGATAATTAGCAAATTACTTACCGAAAGCTCTAGCGTTCTCTTTAATATTCATTATAGAGCTAGGAGTAAGAAAGGTGCTAATTATCTCACGGTTGGCCATTGTCAGAAAACATGTTACAATATTGACATTGCTAATCATTGTATTTCAGCTAGAGAAAAGGCTGTTTTGCACGTATAGTAAAAGAATCAATGCTTATCGTGATAAACTCCAATGCATACAATGAAACTTTATCAGTATGAACAAGAGTATAAGAAAGAATTTTGAAGTAGAAGTAGAACGTCTCTTGGATACTTGAGCAGTCTATGATCGGTCGGGGAATGAAGTTATCTCATAATCCCGGCCAACTTCATTCTAATAAAATGGACTTTGTTTCTTCAATCCGGAACTGAATGGAATTGGCCTTGTCTATGTAATGGATCGAGGTTATCTGATTATGGCAGATTTGGGCGTTTATAATTGGATAAAACAGTGTATGTTTTTTATTCATTTAAAGTCAGACAGTTAGAATTCTCGGTGAAAAAGGTCTGGTTTGTATTTTAATTGTGTAAGTTTTAACCTGTGCCGTAGTGTTAATGTAAATAATTCAAGAAGAAGCTATATTATCCAACCAGTGGCGTCACATTACTCCTCTTTCAGTAGTAATGATAATATAATCTTTTAATATTTTGAAACCATAAAAATTTGTTTCAATCATATTAACAGTATACAATAATGTGGTATCAAAAACTGAATATCTAAAAATTAACTCATTGGATTCCGTTTTTCAAAAATTAACATTGAATTCTTATTTTGATATAGTGCAATATTATGCAATTCATACTCAATACTACTAAATATTCCCTAGTGAATTTTCGATTTTATAGAAATTTAAAATTATAAAGTAGTGTAGCAAAACTGTTTTGGTATCCCTAGGTTAGTGTCTCAAATCACAGTCCTCCTGTGCCACCGGAACAATTACACTTTTTTTTATAAACAAACTTAGACTTTTCTTAACACACAACGGATCAATTCACAAAATCTGCTGTGATAGCAAGAATGTCATTAAAGATTTTAGAAGATCACTTTCTGTCAATTTTTTTTCTTTTAAATTTCACTGTAAATTGCATAAGCAATATCTAATAGGATTGTTCATTTTTCTGTCTCTTACTTGCCATATTTGAAAGCCCGCTCCGATATTAAAATTTACTCTCCTGCTCTGTGCCATATCTAAGCCAATGAGAAATATAGTCAATTTAAATAAACAATTCAAAATTGATATAAGGATTTTTTTTTATAATAATTAGGTCCACAAAAACAATTCTTAGTAAAAGTCGATAAATAATTTTAAAAAAATTATAGTTTAGAATGATGTTTGTAATACATAGTTTATATAAACTAATGTAACTACTACAATGTCAAACTCTAAGACAAGTTTTCATAAGATTCAAGGTCATTATTTTAATTTCGTTTTAACTTAAAACTTTTATCTTATTGTGCATCAAGTTGCCAGTTTATTAGATAAACTCTTCAATCCTACATTCTTGAGAACATCGCATTTTTATAATTTTTTACTTTTCTTTTATTGTGTAATGATACAATAATAAACCGGTTATTTTTAAATTATAATATAAACAAAGTAATCTGTAGATAAAATAATTATTAATATGATATTTTGATTTTACTTCTCTATCCCACAAGGATGACCACTCCTCTTTTGTTATATGATATAAATTACATTGCTTTGATATATTAATGCTGATACTTTCATGTATTGTTTTGTAAATGTCAAACTTATGCTTTGTTATGTTATCCTATAATGTGGTGTAATATTGGAATTCGTTTACGAATTTGTAAGAGTGGGAGACTAGGTTTTATCCAACCTACTTAACCTAAGGAAGATCAGAAAATATTAGGCTGATCAAAATATTGTTACAATAAAGAAGAACTTGATCTTACTTATTAATTTAATTACTCTTCATTAATTATGGTAAATCTTTAAAGTTAATAATCTCTATGTTACAGTAACAAGCATTACCAAAATCTTATATCTTTTTCGAAAATTACTTTTATTTGTAAATATATCGTAAATGAATACATTATTTTTGTTCAGTCGCTAACCAATATAATACATTTGAATCATTAGAATTTAAGTGTATTGCGTACAATCGTTAACTTTTTAACAAAGCGTAATAGATCATTTAAGATGAAACATCCTAAATGAAGTATCCAAAACAAAACATAACATTATTTGTTTATTTATAAATAAAATAACATCAAAATCACAATGGAATTCAGTTCAGTTTTTATCTTACAAAGTTCACAACAAATACATTTTTATTGTAAAAGTAAATACCAATTAATTATTAGTTCAAGTCCTAAATTATCAAAGCAAACGATCACCATGAAATTATCATAAAAACTTCCTAATGAAAGATAAGCTGTTAAAGCTACTGAGTTCATACCCCACTGACAGGTTACTCCCATTAAATTAAATTTTCTTTGAATTGCATTTAAATATTTTTTATAAATTAAAGCCTCAGAAAAAGTTTTTCCCTAAGAAAAAAAAAATGATTTAAATTTTGAGAAATCTATTCTATATCTATATAAATATATCAATAACATAAAAATATTTATTTCAAAAAATAGAATTAAGTAATATTTTAAAATAAATTTTAAATCTTTCTCCAATATATAGGAGAAATATAACATTAAATACAAAATATTAAATATATAAAATTAAATATAATTTTTTTTTAATTTCTTTTTATAGTTGTCGCGAAAAATAAAATGTAAAATAAAGAAAACTCCGTCAGATTCGGGATCATGGAGTAGCGGTTAGCACAGCGGATTTTAAATCGGCGGGTCCTTAATCGATAAAATAAATCGATTCCCGTCAAGTTTAAAGTAAATTCTTTTTTTATTTATTTTCATTTTTTTTTTCATTTCATTTTATTTTTTTACTTTCCTTTTTGTTTTTTCTCTTTTTTTTTTATTTTATTTTTTTTTATACTATTTTTTTTATGATAGCCTAATGTAAGTTTTTTCCGTTTATGTTGTGAATATTAAACAGAAAACCAATTTAAGATTAGAAGTAAATGAATACTCTTCTCGTTAACTTTTTTTTTTTAATTAATTAGTGAACTTAATTAAACTTTTTTTTCTCATATGGTGATGATACTCATTTACTGTTTGTATTTAAAATTATTTCAGTTGTGCTTTTATTTTAAGTTATGTAACAGTTTTAAATGTAATACTTCAGTAACTGAATTTTAGTTTTTCTTTATTTTTAAAAAAAAAAAAAAAAAAACAACAAAGAAACAAAGTTAGTATTCTCGTTAATTTTGGTTTTTAATTAGAAGTACTTTAAATCAGAATAATAAAGTAAAACATATACTGTATACCGGGTGATTCAGAAAGTAGTGGTGGCTTTCACCGCCCCATATCTTTTAAACTACTGCTCATAAAAAATCTGAAACTTTTTATATAAAATCGTCAAACATATAAGAGTTATATTTTCATGTTATTAGTTATTCATTATTATTGAAATTCATTTTATTTGCGTTCAAACACCCCCGATATTTCGAAATTATTATCCAAAAAATTATTCGACTGTCTTCCAAAAAAGTCATTTGTCAGAAAGCATTTTCAAAATAATACAGTTTTTTTTTGTTTGTTTTTTAAATTAAACACAAGAATTAACGACAAAAGTGTCTAGATTAAATTTTCCTAATTAGGTTTCTGTATCATTTAAATATTGGATCCAGACTTTTAGAGTTTAAACAACATCACAGCAGTTATTTAAATATACAATATATTGGGGTATTGATATTTATATAAAAAGTTTCAGATTTTTATGAGCAGTAATTTCAAAGATGTGGGGCGGTGAAAGCCACAAGTACTTTTCAGTACTTTCTGAATCACCCGGTTTACAGTTTATGTTTATTTTATTTTTCTGAATTAAAATAATTTTGGTTTTTAATTAGAAGTAACGAGAATACTAACTTTGTTTGTTTTGTTTTTTTTTTTTAAAAATAAAGAAAAACTAAAATTCAGTTAGTACAGTATTACATTTAAAACTGTTACATAAAAACTTAAAATAAAAGCACAACTGAAATAATTTTAAATACAAACAGTAAATGAGTATCGTCACCACATGAGAAAAAAAAAAGTTTAGTTAATTAAGTTAACTAATTAATTAAAAAAACAAAGTTAACGAGAAGATTATTTATTTACTTCTAATCTTAAATTGGTTTTCTGTTTAATATTCATAACATAAACGGAAAAAGCTTACATTAGGCTATCATAAAAAAAAAAAAAAGTAAAAGAAAGTAAAAAAATAAAATGAAATTAAAAATAAAATGTAAATAAATAAAAAAAAAATTACTTTAAACTTGCAGGGAATCGATCGAAAAACCCGCCGATTTAAAACCCGCTGTGCTAACCACTACTCAATGATCGCACTTGCTTTCTATTGACATCAGTGAGTTAATAAGGTAGTATTTTAAAATCCATGAAAACAATGCCGGATATCTCGAAATCTAAAGAGCGTTGGCCCCGACATGTATATATATTTTTGAAGTATTTGATGTGTACTTTGATGTGTACATCAAATGAATTCTAAACATACAGGCTGTGTCGTCTCCTTGTTAGTGGAACTTGATCCTGGAATAGAATTTCCTGAGCTTGAGCCTTGGTTAGGGTTTGTTGAACCTGATCCTCGATTAGTATCGTCCGAGGTTGAACCTTGGTTAGAATTTCCAGAGATTGATCCTGGATCAGTACCGTCACAGCTTGAACCTTGGTTAGAGTTTCCTGAGATTTATCTCAGGATCTCCTGAATTGCTCATGCCAGCTCCTAAACATTGAAACCGAGTAAATGTATTTTTTTTTTTAAATAAGTAATTGAACAAAGTAATAAATGCTATTAATTAATGGCATAAAAGGAATTAATATCGATGATAACTTTAACGTGTGTGAATGTCGTTTTTTAAAGTTCTAAAATAGCCTACACACAAGTATAAAAAAGTTAAGTTAAATTTTTTTTTTTTTTTTTAAATTAAAACATTAAAAACCAAACTAGTTTCCGCTGGCTAGCGAGCAATCATCAGTGAGTGAGAGTCTCCTGTCAAACCCGGCTTCTTATGGAGAAACTGCGTTGATAACCACCAATGAATTGCTTGGTTCGATTGAACCAATTGTCGTGAAGATTCAAATTAAAGTGTTTTGAATAAGGGAGAACGCAGCGCTCTTAGTGGCGATCGCAAGAATTTTTCTTGAAGAGAAGAGAAAACGCACATAGCTATGTTTATCAACACAACCACGTTGGATGCAAGTTATATTTGTTTACAAACACTGGATGCTGTGAGGTGAAGAAAACATATTAAAATCGGGAATCTCTGGGTTTTTTTCTAAATCCATACTGATAAACGCCTCTGACAGATACACAATCGTTAACACATTTGTCCGATGTTGCAATTAAAATTGATTCTTTACATTTTTGTTTTCGATGATTTTCTTCAATTGCTAAAACTTTTGGATTGTGGGTAGTGAACCTGTGGTTTGTTTTTTTCATGTGTTGAACGGTATTATACCTCAAGTCTTTTTTCGAAATGGCACGTGCGTGTTCCGCCATGCGTTTATGTAGGGGTCTGCGGGTTTCTCCAATGTAAATTAGGTCACAATTGGCGCATTCGATTGAGTAAACTACACCTTTTTGTTTGTTATTATTGTTGTTGTTATGTGGTTGGTTCTTGAGAAAACCGCCAGTGGTATTTCGACTAGCTGCTGTCACTGTGATGTTATGTTCCCTAAGTAATTTGTTAACTACCGGTAAGATAAAAGGATGATAGTCTATAGCCACATATTGTTTTTTAACTGGGTGCTGTCGTTGTTCATTATTATATAATCTCGACAAGGTATTCTTTAAATGTTTGTTAATGAACTATAGAGGGTATTCATTGTCCATCAATATAGATCGGATCCGTTGGACTTCAATGTTAAATAATTCTAGGGAACTTGATAGTCGAAATGCCCTTCCATGGTAACTATATTCACCTTAAAGTTTTTTGGCACGAAGGAATTGAAATTTAACGTGATCTCCGAATAAGTGCTTTTTCTAAATACCTGTGTTTGAAAAAAGTCAGCCTTATCTGTTACTTTAGTGTCCAAAAAAGTTATGGAGCCTTTCTGATCCTGTTCAATATCAAATTTAATATCATCATGGATATTATTAAAAATACTAGTTATGGTGGCTATGTTATTATTATTAGAATAAAGAAGAAGGTCATCTATGTATCGGGAATATACATGGATGTGCAGCTGTCTATTATCAAAAATAGTATATGCTGTGTCCTCAATGAATATCATGGACCATTCGGCCAAAAGGGCAGATGCCGAGAGGCCCATGAAGAGTCCTTGTTGTTGTTGATGATAACATTGATTATATACCAAAATTTGTATATCATATAGCGCCTGGACTAAAGGAATGAGGTTATGAAATTGTTGCATATTACTAATTTGGACACTGGATCTAGTGGATACATGTTGAATGGCTTTCTGTATTAGATCAAATGAGATGGATGTAAATAACGATTTTACATCCAAGGAAAAAAACTTATAGTTATCCTGAGGCTTAATATTTTTTAATTTCATAACAAATTGCTGGCTGTTGGAAACGCTGAAATATGATTTAACATTTAATTTCTTCATAATTTGGAAAATATAGTCCGAAAGGATTTTTATAGAAGAACCTGTACAAACGATAATGGGTCTCCCTGGATATAGGTTATCATTATCCTTAGGTTTATGAACTTCGGGGAGCATACGTAATTGTGGAATCTTTAAATCAGCATCTTTCATGCGCACAGCCAAATTATCAGGTATGAAATTGCCTTTACTTAATTTCCTAATTATTTTTCGAATATAATTCACCGCATCATTTTTACTGAATGAAAAAAACTGGACTCCTTCTTGTTCCTTGAGGAATTTTTGAGCCATAAGATTATATGTTGTTGTGTCCATAACTACGGGATTATTTCCTTTGTCAGAGCCGACAATGATGATGCTGGGATCATTCTTCCAAGTCCTTTAGCCCTTTAATTTCCAATGGATTAGACTTTTCTTTGAAAGGCATGGAACAAAATTTCTTGACGACACCACCAACCTTCTCTCTAATGATTCTCGCTGTTTCTTTATCATCTATGTTGTTAAGTGCACAGTCAATAGGCGCTAAGACATTGAGTAGTTGAGGTTTTTTTGGCCAATTGAAATCTAATCCTCTCCCGATAGCCTGCATCTGGTAAGGCGTGAGAGGTTTAGAACTAATATTAATAACTCTTTGTGAAAATCTGTTAATATAGGGTCATCGTTGCTGATTAAGGGTTACCAGTTTTTTTATCTGAGTGCGACTGCTGCGTTGAAATTGTTTGAAATATGCTGTAGCCGCTTGTTGTAAAATCTGTATAAATTTGTTTGGCGAGAGGCATATCATAAGGTGTTCCGCTGTTTTCCTTATGGAGTGAGTAAGTTCCCTAATTTTTTGGTTTGCATTATTTAATGCGTGTGTAATGAGTTTTTTCTTTAGTTTTTTCGGAACACGCACGCGCCATTTCGAAAAAAGACTTGAGGTATAATATCGTTCAACACATGAAAAAAACAAACCATAGGTTCACTACCCACAATCCAAAAGTTTTAGCAATTGAAGAAAATCATTGAAAACGAAAATGTAAAGAATAAATTTTAATTGCAACATCGGACAAATGTGTTAACGATTGTGTGTCTGTCAGAGGCGTTTATCTGTATGGATTTAGAAAAAAACTCAGAGATTCCCGATTTTAATATGTTATCTTCACCTCACAGCATCCAGTGTTTGTAAACAAATATAACTTGCATCCAACGTGGTTGTGTTGATAAACATAGCTATGTGTGTTTTCTCTTCTCATCAAGAAAAATTCTTGCGATCGCCACTAAGAGCGCTGCGTTCTCCCTTATTCAAAACACTTTAATTTGAATCTTCACGACAATTGGTTCAATCGAACCAAGCAATTCATTGGTGGTTATCAACGCAGTTTCTCCATAAGAAGCCGGGTTTGACAGGAGACTCTCACTCACTGATGATGGCTCGCTAGCGAGTGGAAACTAGTTTGGTTTTTAATGTTTTAAATGTTTTAATTTAAAAAAAAAAAATTTTACTTAACTTTTTTATACTTGTGTGTAGGCTATTTTAGAACTTTAAAAAAAAAAGAAAAAAAAAAGGAATTAATATCTACGTTAACTATTTCAAAATTAAGAAATTGTTACACAATATAATTTTGAAAAATTAGTTATCGATAAGTTAAAAATGTATCTTTTCAAAAACAAAAGACCTGACTCTCATTCAATAGCTTCTATTCGATAACACCAAGGATTCACGGTGTTCGTGCAATGACTGCTTATGGTACAAAAACTTTCATTTAAGAGAAGGAATTCTGTAACATAAATCTAAGAATATACAACAGTCAGTCATAGATTATTATAATTAGGTGTCCTCAAACCAATGTAAATCTTCGAATTTTTTTTATTAAAAACTTATATGCCACACGCTATCAGTTTCCAAAATGGAAATTCACAAACTTATGAAATGAAGCCAAAAATTCACAAACCGTTTTCAAATAGCAACCCACCTAACAGTCGTAGCTGACCAATACATCATTTGAAAATTTCCAACAAGCAACAAACATTCAAAAATCTTTGTAATTTTTCATTTTAAAAAAGTACATGATAATGAATTAATTAACTGCAAATGAAATCTATTGCAAATAACCAAAAAAAATGAAGGACAAGCTAACAGAATTTGAGACTTTCTGAACTCTATAGTATAACGATGTTTTCCAAGTTTCTATCATGTAAGCTGTCAAGAACTAGACTGATGAAAACATTTTTTCAGTATAATTGCCAAAAATATCAAACTTAATTTACCTCTTTTAACATTTTCTTGAATCATTAAATATTCAAATCAACAGAGCTTCAGGTAAACTAAAATGCAAGAGTAACGTAGATATATACAGTCATTTTCAAAAGATTAAGACCACCTATCATATTATTGAAAATTAATAGTTTTCAGATACTGTAAATAATTTTCTGAGCTGCAGATAAATATGTTCATTCTTTCTAACCAAAAACGACTGATATAAGTATTTTGTGTGAACACCTTTGTTTTTTTTATAACAGACAGAATACAATTTGGCTGCTGTCAATTATGGATTTGCAGTAGTCATTTGAAATTTCTTTGCACCACGTATACTTTAGTGCTTAAATCAAAGCTTGGCATGGCTGTTTTTCTGCAACCTTGTCTTTTAAAATGGTCCACTAAGTCTCGATGGGATTGAGATCGGGACTGTTTTCCGGCCAGTCAGGCACAGTTATTTTGCTTCTCTATAGAAAAATCCTTATCTATGTTTGCTAGGTGTTAGGAAGCACCGTAATGATTGTGCATTGTAATAAGAGTTATCAGGTTTTACCATAACATTTCCACATAAATAGGACCAGTCATTGTAGTTTCTTTCTGCAAAAGGATAATTAAGCAGTACCAGATATTGATATAGCACCCCATAGATCTGATTTGGAGGATGTCTCACGGTGCGAACGGTGTATTTTTCATCAAACCTTTCACCTTTTGGTCGCCGATCATGTGTTTGATGTGATGCAAATCGCTGCAAAATTGATTCATCTGAAAAAAATTGACTCCAATTTTCAGCAATCCACTATTGATTACGCTTACCAAATTCGAGTCTTTCCTTTTCCATTAAAGAGATTAGTTAAGGTTTATTTGAGCTTAATAGGATTTTAATGCAAATTCTTTGTTAAGACATCGTGATACCTTGCTGATACTAACCGCAGTCTCTTTGGATTGTAGAACGGTCTTCATTCTCTTGCACGAACTCCTTGAAGAACGCATAACAATTCATCTTATGATATTGTCATCACGTTAGCTTGTTTTCCTGGGAATCCACTTTTCTTTCGGTCCCTGAATTCACCAGTATCTCGAAGTATTATGAATAGCATTCTTTCTCACATTCACTTTTCTGCAAATTTCATGGTCTAAGTATCCTTCGTGATATAAAATCACTATTTTTGACCTGAGAGTAACACTTAGAGATGTTTTTTTTGCACATTTTAGAGTATAAAATGATAAGTACACAATGTTCAGCATGAAAACCGGAAGGAAACTGAGGCTTGTACGGTTACCCCAACTCTATAAACATCTGTCACTGTGAGATGATGCAACACCGACAGCAAGTTGCGTAATAAGCAAAGAAAACTAAGCAATCAGCAGATATCTCATAATAACAAAAGGTGGTCTTAAACTTTTGCAAATGGCTGTATTATAGCAGACAAATTTCAATAAGCGTGACAGCAAATTGATTTCTAATTTTAATCTGAAAGAACTTTAAAAAGTTAATCAGGTGAATTTTTATTTAAAAGTTAAAATCAAGAGTGAACCTAAACATGTACACTTCAATGAATGATTTTTGTTCGTATT
>JAFIDM010012231.1:80410800-80445160 GCA_023159025.1 Thereuonema tuberculata
AGGGGGGGGGGGCGCAATGAGAATTGTGATTGAAAATTAGGTCGCAAGTACTAAAAGGTTGAGAAACACTGCCTTATAGATTACGAGCACTATCATAAACCGTATCAAAGTAATATCATGCTTAACTTTAACTCCATGCATAATTGGCCAACTAAAGAAGCGGTCATTATAAATGGATTAAAAAGAATCACTCAAAACACTCTAGGTGAAACGAAATGGATCTGTAAAATTAACGAGTTCAAAAATAATTTATATATAAATGAATATCCAAAGAAATTAGTAAATAAAATATGTAAAAATTTTCTTCAAAAGAAAACAAAGGATAACATTAAGAAAGACAAAGAAATTAAAAATATTATAAAAGTTCCATATAATGTTAAGATTTCAAAGAGAATAAATGAAATTTGTAAGATCAATGAAATATCGATTATCCCTGTAGCTAATCAAAATTTAGGATCTCTGATTTATAAAAGAAAAGAAAGCTACGACATTATGGAAATGCCAGGTGTTATTTGTAAATTAAAGTGTAGATCATGCAACGGAATATATTTTGGGAACACAGGGAGAAAGCTAAAAGAACGTCTCAAAGAACACATTAGCGCTACCAAGAACAAACATCCCGAGATATCAGATTGGGCACACCATTCGCTAACATTAGGACATAATCCAGACCCTATCGTGCAGATTGTTTTCAAAAATGTATACAATACAGAACTAAGGTTTATGCTCGAAGCTTTCATAATAAGAAGCTTCAAATGCTTTAACAAGCAAAACGGTGTTGAAGTGAGCCAAATTATATTAGATAAATTCATGGAAAATTGTAAAGATATCAAAAAATTCCAATAATATACTAATTGATTGTAAAAAGTTACAAAATTTCATTGTTCTACTCTTAACCACTATTTTATTGTTACAATGTTATTATTCTGTCATTACTTGGTTTTGTTGGAAAATCAGACATTAACTTTAATAATTATAAATTATTATTATATATAAGATCTGACATGTATGACCCTGTATTGTTCACGTTGTAATTACCATATATTGTTCTTATTCTATCATTCAAACTTTTGTTAATGAAGAATATTCTAAGCCCGAAGAAGCAGATAAAATACATCTGCGAAATATAGCAATGTTTTTAAAAAGATGAAGATGTTGTGTTTTCTATTTATTATAATTATCATTTCTGGAAATGGTTTGACAATTTAATTAAATAATGCATATTTATTTTTAAAAATGATTTTAGGCCTAGATTTTTTTTTGTTTGTTTTCTTTTTCTTTTCTGAAAATTGTTCTGTTGATTTTCCTTTGAATTTTAGCAATCGAGAGTTTTAAAGTCATGTATTCGTCTGCTGAAAACTAAAGCAAAAAAAACCAATATATTTCTAGTCACATTTGACCGTAAGATTAAGTATTGGTTAATTTCACTGTTACTCTGTCGAGTCAAGCCAGGGAGCTGTTATTATTACTAAGAGAACGTTGGTTTTCATTATTCTAACAATGAGATAATGATAGAATAACGAAAGATAGAAGCACATGAACACAATAAAAGTCAATCAATCTAGTTTAGTTCTAAAAGCTTTAATCTTTATAATGTCAATGAAGCCACTGAATAAACAAATTTAGAAATTTAAATTGTCGCAAATTTATTTTAAATGATACATACTTACCCAACTACAGGTCGCGCTGTTGGCGATGTCGCTAAGAAACTGGCCTCTCACGTCTTGAGCACCGGATTCGGTTCTCATGTGGGTTTCTTTTATTTTGGCGATCCGCGCTGGATAGGTTTTCCCAGGGTTCTCCCGTTTCCCCTGCATTTCTCACATCATCCTTTCTCTCCATCTGTCCTTCTTTCGGTGGGATAGTACAAAAGATCTTTCTGGTCGACGTGCTCGGCAGTCATGCCACCCACTTTCAATTAATCTAATCTAATCTACCCAACTTACAATAAAAATTTAGACTTGTAAAAACTTAACCAAATTTTATTGAGGAAAGAAACAAAACCATTAAAGAAATTGAAAAAAAATTATATACATTGCTTGACATTTCCATTGCCTCATCCAGAAACAGTAATCGTATTGGTAATTATTTTAGAAGGTTGTAAAAGCAGGAAAGACAGGTAAATAAATCCTTCAATTATGAAGCTAACTAGCAAAACGCTGGGCTTTGAGTAGACTCGCGTACCATTAAAATCACTTCCAAAAAATTGGCATAATAAATATATTTGCATAAACAACAATGGGCGAGACCAAACTGTTTATCAAGTAAACTACTTGGAACAGCCGTTTCACGCTCTTCATTAGTGAGTTTTTTATTGTTTAAAAGTGACTAATGCTACGACGCTTTAAGTTTTGTTTCGGTTTTGGAAGTAATGGCGCTTTTGTTATGGCATTTCTTATGGCTTTTTCAAGTGTTTAAAACAAATAATTCTTACAAAATTTACAGTTTTAAGTGTTTAAAATATGATTGTGCACTTCTACATCGATTTCTATGCGGGCATGCAAAATTTCGTATTTCTAGCTGCTGGGCCATCCAAGTCATCCAAGGCTTACACCCACTTACCACAGATTTCTTTGAAAATTTGTATGTTCAATGTATACACTAAGTTAAGAAAAAAGAGCAAAATTTTATCCAATTCTAACAATTAGTTTCAGAGTTATAGCCTTTTAAAAGTTTTAGTTGATTTGAACTTCCGAGGACAATTTGGGCACCGAACGAACTTGTATGTATTTGCGTTTTCCTTGATAAAATCAATGTTTATAAAGCTAGAGGTTTGAAACTTCATTCATTTGTTCTTAATTTCATACAGAATACGATGACACTATCAACATAGAAATTAAAACCTTCCATCATAGTGAAAACATTTACTAAAAATAAAGAAGTATATTTTTCCGAAACTGTGACATGCATAAAGAAAAGAACTTACAGCTAAAATCTCTCTCCAGATACCCTAACACAACCATATATCACTGGAAAGAGTATAACATTATCTTTCAAATGGTGAAATAAAATTGTTGGGGTTTTGATTTTTAAGAGTTTTATAGCAATGTAAAGTAACAAATAGTATTTACGCTAGGAATTGTTACACTCACCAATGTTGCGAGTAAAATATGGTTTTATGGCCTTAAAGTAAAAAGTACAAGATTCTAAAAAGTCTACTTAGCCTATAGATGAAACAATATAGGGGTAAAAGTGAACATAAATAAGCCTAAGGTCATACCAGTCTACGGTTAGTAGGACTAGATTTTTCCTAGTCACCGAAAGTCTGGATTAAACAAAATCAGCTGTAAAACAAGTTTGAGACGGTTGGAATTTAAATTTTTATTTTTTAAAAAAAAATACAATTTGGGGCATAGCTTCAATAAAGAGTTTTACAAAATTAAGCATTTATAAAATTTTTTAACAATTTTTTTTGAAACTCTGTCTGCAGTTGGATCTAGATTAGCGAATGCATATTGTAACGTATAAAGTAACCATAGGACTTTAATTTATTTTTACTTACCCTACAGGTTAACAAAGTTTCCATTTTTTACCCTACAAATTTGTCTCTTAGTAGTGTAAGTTATTGAAAGTCTTTCTCAAATGAAGTTTTGAAGTTGTTATAAAAGAATGAGGGATGAGAGATTCAATTTTCCGAAGAGTACATTCAATGAATTCTTGACGAGGAAGTAGCATTGTCTGTAGCATCTTTCGACCATCACTTACCCACTGAAAATTTGAATTCATCTTCATCATCAAAATCTTCTAAGATGTCTTCCAAATAAAGCTTCAGTGGCTCAGATGTTTTAGGACATTTATCACAGCGGCGCAGTAGCAATCTCTATTCTGTCGGTTCAAACTAACATATTATGGACAGATTCTTTATCATGCTGATTCATTGCATTAGCTAAAAGCTCCACATTTTGGTGGTATAAGCACACATATACACAATGAGTGCCTGGTGAACCAGCCAACACACACCATTTTGGTCTCAGAGAGCAAAATTTAGAAAATCCTAGTTTTAGCTGTGGATACCTATTCTTAAAAACAACAAATAGTTCATGTAGGTTGCATAAAAGAAGTCTTTTCTGCATGTACATATTTTTTTCAATACTAACACGATCTTTAGCACCTGGCATCAGGTAAGAAAATTCATCATCATGTAAAACTCTTTTACAATATTTATTGTCTCTTCAGGGACCGTTTCTGCCTTTTTTAGGTTCTGGCAACGCCAAAATGCCTTTTTCATTCGACAGAGTTCTTGCTTTTTGCACCAAATATTCTGATACACTAAATTCCTCCGCTACTTTCCGGTGAGACCAAGACTTTGGAGCGATTGTTAAAACCTCTATTTTTTCACGCCTACTCAAGTCTGTCTTTAACTTTCTCTTTCATAACATTAACTAAATAATCAAGATCAGCAGATTATTTCTTTAAATCATTTTCTTTTTTTGTACCTTCAGCTTCACTTGTACCTTCAGCTTCACAGTCCTTTATTTGTAAGACATATGATAGCTTTTTTTTAACTTGGGTTTTAGCTGTTTAAACTTTTTTTTGCATATTTTCCCTTTGAGCAAGCGGATAATGATTTAAGTTTCAATGGAGTTACATCTAATCCTAAAACGGTCTCGTTCAGTTTATCTTTTTCAAACACTCTTTTTGCCGTTTTTAATTCATCTTCAATTTCATCATCACTTTCATGACTTATAACCATTTCTTCATTATCTGGCTGTGGGTCAGGTTTTGCTTTTAATAATGATTTTCGACAGCTACTGCACAACATCTTTCCTGGCACTAAAGTAATGTTTCTATTTACCTTAACCTCTTTCGCTTTTTCTAAAGTTATTACCCTCAAGTCTTTTTTCTTTGATAAGGGGACAGAGTGACTCTTAAACGGATCACTACAAGTTTTTTGGTTCTTTTCATAATATTTTAAAAAATAACACAAGTGATGAGAACAAATAGTGTCTTTCTCACTATACTGAATACTTGTGCGCCACATTAAAAGATCTATTTCTTGTTTGGACATTTTCTCAAAAATTACATAAATATCTTTGTTTTTTTTGTTAGTGTACTGTTTTTACAGCAAGAGGTTAATAAAATGCCAACAGTACATATCAAACTAGGTCTATAGTCACTACTGCAAACCATTCTTCCATAATTTAAAACTAAAGGCAAAAAAAAAAAAAAAAAAAAAAAAACCCACTTAAATTTACAATTTACGTAAATTTACGTAAATCACTTCATGTAGATAACAGTGGCTTCAAAGTGATTTTAAAACGCAGGAAACTGACAAGCAAATTTACTCTTTAAAAAAAAGCACAGCAACTATTAAAAAAAAATAATTAATAATTGATGCTCACTGGAGCAGAGCTAGCTAAACACTGACAGTAGAATAGGCTGTTGGAGATGTGAGGGGGTTCATGTTCAGACATGATTGGAATAAAATCTTTAAAATAGATAAAATAAGTAATAACTTTGGATATATATTAAATAATTATGTTAAATACAAAATTTTCAAACAATTAAACATAGAATACAAAGGCAATATTATATTTAAAGAAATAAAACACAAATTAATCTCTGACGTGGTGGATGGAAAAATTATATTAAAAAACGATAACTATTAGATTTAATTTTTTACTAATATAGTAAACTCTCAGTCACATAACACAGCTATACAGTTTATATAAGCATACCTAATGGGAAATATATAATATATATATATAAAAAAAAAAAAAAAAAAAAAAAAAAAAAAATTTGTGGAGAATAAAATTTTGCAGCGTTAAAAATAATTTATTAACTTTATATTGTAATAAAACTCTTATAACTCAAAACCCCACCAATTTTTTTTCACCTTTTAAAAGACAATTTTATCCTCTTTTCAGTGATATATGGTTGTGTAGGGCTATCTGGAGAGAGATTTTTGCTACATTGTTTTTTCGAAGTGAGGTACACAATTCCGTAAAATATTTTTTTCTTACATTCCAGAATTTTTTTAACTATGATAGAAAGTTTTAGTTTTAATGCTCATGGTGTCATCTGATTCTGTGTACAATCTACAACAAATGGGTCAAGTTTGAAACCTCTACCTTCATAAATATAAATTTGGTAACAAAAAACGTAAATACATACAAGCTTGTTTCCGACCCAAACCGTCCTCGGAAATTAAAACTATCTAAAACTTCAAACGGTTATAACTCAGAAACTAATTGTAATAATTGAGTGAAACTTTGCATTTTTTCTTATTTTTATAGTCTCATAATGTATACAAATTTTCATTACAATCTTAGTTACTTGGGTGTAAAATCAAGTTTTGGCTGTATGATTTGGCATGGAATGACCCTGCTATAGATTTTTAATAAAATGATTCATTAAATGTGGTCTAGTTGGGAATGAAGAGACACGCTTCGTTCGACTATTAACGTGAGATGTGCGAGAGATTGAAAGATATAGGTATCTTCTAAACAATCAAATTGTTTAGAACAATTTCAAGATGGAATTTTCATTGGAAACTTATTATGTTGAAATCCAAATGGACACATTTGAGAGAGACAGAACCGTTGATTAACGTGAAGTTTGTTCTTCAAGTTCCCTAAGTGCAATTGTAAACTAGAAAGAGTAATTGGATGTTGTGGGCAACAATAATTTGCTCATCGTAGCAGCAACACGTAAAACTCGAACGTAAATCGATCGATAGATTCATCGGTAGTAAATTACGCCCACAAGCTAATTTAAAGCAAATGTTAAGCATTCTCAAGGAATATTCAGTCGTGCTAATATTGATGAATCTTTCTGCTTCCGGAACCATTGTTTCAGCTTCTATTTGCCAAATGGATTGTCGAGTTTGATTACAGAAATTGTAAAAGTAAAGCTGGTAATATAAAAAATTATCCTAGATCCAACATCGCTAATATCTCAAGAGAAGTCTATATCGGTTAATATTTATTGGGCATGTATTGGACTTCATTGAATAATACAGTTAAATGAGCTTCAATGCTACCACATAACAGACGATCTGCATCAAGTTCCATCATTAAATCGAGATTAAGTGTTCCATTAATGCAAAGCAGTGACAGCCAAAATGTATTTTAAGTTGATGGATCAGCAATCCTGTGCGATTTTGCAGCAAGATCATGGATTGAACAATCTCAAATGTCTAAGAGCTTTGACTTTGTTTTCAATATAATTCTGTATTTTAAAACTTTCTATGTCAGTTCTTAAACTATTCTTTTTCTTTTTTTTTCTTGTTGAATGATAAAAAAAATCCTAACCATTCTCATTCCAAAATCTTTGGTCTACCAATGACTTAAATAATTTAGAAATCATATATTCGGAAAAGTGAGGTTCTCTTCATGGTATGATGGGAATAAGATCTTGAGTAGGTGAAGGTAAAACTTATCAATATCAAAACATAAGTACCACTACTACAGAACATATTTGGAATGAAAGGAAAACATGTCTCTGCAACTGATACAACCAATGATCTAAGATGATCTATCGACGCAAGAGATGGACATTATGTATTGATTATCTACAGTAAGTAAAAATAAAATAAATCAATTGTTTCTTATCACTATTTTAAATTTCAGTTAAATAGCACTAAAATTTCTGGGTGGTCCAATTTTTAATGCTTAGCAGTATATTTTTTTTATATATAGAAGCCATTATCTGGAATATTTGGAAGTAGAGAAGTGGTGAGACAACTTTGTGACCCATCTCCTTCCACCAAAAAAATTTCATTTTTTGAAATGAAATGTCTTCAGATTTCGATATTATTTTGCTCCAAGATAAAAGATCGCCTTCTACAGTCTTACAGTTATACATATCCAATGCTTGAAAATTCAATTTGCACATATATTAGTTCTTAAAATAAAAATTAAAAAAGTTTAGAAACACTAATATTATTTTAATAAAATTTTATTATTCAATTTTCTTGTATGTACCTAATAAATTAGAAATCTAAATCCCACCCAGAACACTTAGTGTAAAATAAGTTGCCAAGACTCACATGTCATAATGCTTTCACTGTTAAAAAGATATGAGATGTAGAGCCAAGCCCCTAACTCAACGAGGCCTAACTCTACAAGCCCCAACTCTAAAAACCCTATATCTTGGTCAAAAAGTATGCCTTGGCCGTTTCGTGGCTGTCACACAGACAATCCCATGGAGTTATGTAAAGGATATGGAGTATGCCAAGGCACACTTTTTGACCAAGATAGTAGGGTTTTTAGAGTTAGGCCCCTTGTAGAGTGCGGGGCTTGGCTCTACAGGAGATCTGATAACTTTTTAACAGTGAAAGCGTTATGAGCATCTTGGCAACGTATTTTACATGAAATGTTTTGGGTGAGATGAAATAGTTCCATGAAACGGCCAAGCCATACTTTTTGACCAAGATATAGGGTTCTTAGAGTTGGGGCTTGTAGAGTTAGGCCTCGTTGAGTTTGGGGCTTGGCTCTACATCTCATATCTTTTTAACAGTGAAAGCATTATGACATGTGAGTCTTGGCAACTTATTTTACACGAAGTGTTTTGGGTGGGATTTCATTTCTTTTTGTAGGATGAGATCTGATAACTTTTTAACAGTGAAAGCGTTATGAGCATGCGAGTCTTGGCAACCCCTTATTTTACATGAAATGTTTTGGGTGGGATTATCTATTACAACTAAATTTAGTTTTAAGATTATTTAGAAAATGGATTTTTTTTCATTACCCTACTTTTCTGTTTTACTATTGGTCAACTTGTATATACAAGCTGTTTGCACTTTGGAAGAAATCACATTATTACACAGTATTATTTAGGCCGAAGCATTGAGGGTACGACGTATTTCAGATCTTAATAAAATCCAAAGTATAAAAGCTAGATAAATGAAACTTAGCGTATTTGATTAGTACGGTAACTGCATCTTATCCTGAAAATTTGAGCTCTCTAGTATTATCCAGGCCGAAGCTATGAGGGTTGGATAATACATAACCAGACCCCCCCTTTATGAGGGGTTGGAATGTGAAAGTTACGGATTTCTTAATTTTTTTTGTTGTTTGTATGCTAATCCTAGCCTGCATACCAAATTTCAGCTTTCTAGGACTTCAGGAAGTACCCTAGAGGTTTTGATGATCATGAGTCAGTCAGTCAGTCAGTCAGTCAGTCAGTCAGTGACGGAATCGACGTATTTTAGGTATTAATAAAATCCAAAGTATAAAGCTAAATAAATGAAACTTAGCGTATTTCATTAGTCTGGTAACTGCATCATATCCTGAAAATTTGAGCTCTCTAGTATTATCTAGGCCGAAGCTATGAGGGTTCGAAAATACGACGAAACACTTCCAGAAAAGGTACGTAGTGCCCTTCCTGCCTTCGGCTCGTCTTGGTGGGGGCACTGCCGTGCCCCCAGATCTAATAGTATAGATATCTATGTTTAGTTTAATTGTTGACAAAACTTGTAATTCTTAATTGACAAGAAATGATCTTATCAATAGAACACAATAGATTTCTATAAGTTTTTCTTTTACTTGGTGCAGTTATTTATAAAAAAAAATAAAGAAAAACAATTTTTTTTAGAGATATATTATCGTTTATAAAGAGATAAAATTACTTTGTTATCATTTATAATTTTTCAGTTTAAACATTTATACAAAATCTTAACAAAATATTTCAAATTTAATATTGTATTTTCTGTAATTTCAAAGATTCAGTTCACCTACACAAAATCTTAGTTGATTATTCTGTTGTTTTTTTGGTCAGATTTTCGATCATTAAATTTAGCTCCTGCCAATTTTTCAAGTTGATTAAAATTGCCGAACCGAATTTCTGTAACACTTAGATTAAACTTATAAAATTGCTTTCTGAAATTTAAAAAATAAATAAATAAATAAAATGAATATAATTTCCCGGTAAAAATTGAAACTGAAATATTTTTATTTATTTCGTTTTGTTTCAAGATAAGTAAAATGTTTCTTATTTTTTCAAATATTTTGGTAATTAATTTGTAAAATAGACATAAATGATTTGATAAACTAAATTTTAATATATTTTTTTTTAATGTTATTAATTTGTAAAATGTTTGAGATTTATAGGGGCATTCCTATCTTTCGAAATTTGTCTTCATTTTAATAACAACATTAGAATTCTCTAATCATTATTGTTAAATAACATTTTCAATACTAATATAGGATAAGGTAGGGTAAGATGACGAACTTAAGCTTCAGAGATTGTCCCTCGGCTTAGTAAGTGGTTTAAAAACCCGAAATTTGAAAGGACACTTCTTGTAACCTGTATGTAAAATTTAAAAAATATGAAACGCTGTTTAACCTCTCGAATTATGAAAAATATTTCACCAAAAAAAAAAGAGTAATTTTCGTTACCTTACCCCACCTAACGGGTAAGATGACGAAGGGGGATGGGTAAGATGACGAACAGATAAAAGTAATACAGTAAGATAGAAACATTTTATTTGAAAATGCAGAGAAACAATTTCACTTACTAACGTGTGGCATCAATTAGAAAAGTCAAAGATGAAACAGTTAAATTACAATAACAGATTGCGCGTAATGAAACAAAACTTTGAACAATTAGGTATAACAAAAATTTAGAAGAACATTAGTGTTGGCTCTGGCACGTTGTTTCTTTGCTGTAGCATTTAGACTTGAGGTTTTATCTTTTACTTCAGCAATAGCTGAATTCATTGTCTCCTTATCCCACTTTCCCCTTTCACTTTTCCTTGTATAATTTCGTGGCCTGTTGTTTATAATAACTAAAACATTCGTAGATAAACAGTCATACATGGGGATTTAAAATAAAAGAAAAACATAACTGCAACTAAAACTCAGTTTAATAATAAAGAAGGTTTAACGTTCATAAATGCAGATGTTTCTTACTCTTTTCACAAAACTCAGTTTCAAAACCAATTTTTAAAATATGACAAAAGCTATTCATAAAAGGTAGTCAAAAACATATTGGGTAAGATGACAAACTAAGCAAACTTTTCGTCATCTTACCCCATGCCGCCAATTTGGTTTGGAACTTATTTATCATTACCGTAGTTATCGTAAAGAATCTACACCACACATGGGTCATTACATTATGAGTTGTATTTTGAGAATATTTTATGATAGAATAAAAACAACTTAACGTACTCGAGTAATTCCTTACACTGTGAAGTAGAAAAATTACAAACGCGCGGGAAACAAACACATCTTAGTCGCTACTGCTTGCAAAACAATCTTGCCCGACATCCTTTGCAATGAACTACGTTACATTAGTAACAAAACAAAGAAACTTATGTCCCAGGTTAGGAAGATATTCAAGCACATAAACACTCGCCCTTCCTACTCAAACCATCATAAGCAGGTTCAGGAACATCTCGACACACTAAAACAAAAACTGGGTGCACTTACAAAAAGATTACAAAGACACCTGAGTTTCGGAAATTGCTTGGACAGGTGCTCCTATCTATGAATGCTTCGGAGAAATACCGTGTTCGTCATCTTACTCTCTTCGTCATCTTACCCGACTTTCCCCTATCTTTAACTGACAAAGAGACACCCTGTTCATCATGGATTTCAATGACCTTTTGCGAGATGACAGTACAAACGGAGTCCAAACTAGGGTGGTGCCAACACTCCACTCATTTGTGATATTGTTTGTATGGATTTTCAAATTTTTAGCAAACTATTAGTGTAAGTTCCTATTCTTCGCGTGCTGCAGGATTACCAAGTCAATAAGGAGTTGCTCCTGACAACCCTGGGAATTCCTGCGACAGCGCTTCTGCTGTTCGGAAAGTATGTTGTGTGTCTCGATGTGTGTAAATTTTGTCTGCAAGGCAAGAGGTGAGGAGTTTGTAAAGTGTGGAGAGGCAAGTGATTGGACGATAGTTTGCAGTTGCGCTGTTTCAATGTTGTTGCTCTGTAGGTAAGTGAAACCCTGTGTGAGGAAAAGAGGCATATGTTCTGGGTGTTGGATTATGTCAGTGTGTGAAAGAGCTAGCTTCCCATGCAGGGACGTGAACCTCTTGATCCGGAAATTCTGTACGCCGTCTGCACCAGTTTTGTGCATGTTTTAGTGCTGTCTGTAAGTCTGCGAGAGTAATATCATGACAAAGCATGAAGGGTAAGTGAGTTGTTCTTCTCTGTTGTGAACGCGAGCACAGAATGTTTTCTTGAGTGCGTTTTTGATGTTTGCGTTGTCAATGACGCGCGCTTGCTGGAAGCCCAGGTACTTGTAGGTCTCTCCCTCTTCCATGGATTGGATGGCCAACCCATGGTTCAGTTCAAAACCCTCCAAATTCGAAGTCTTCCCACGTGTTATATGTAACTTGCGGCGTTTGTCGATTCCAAATTCCATCCCAATGTCTTTGGTGAACAAATTAGTAAGTTGTGCGTTGTTTGTGGCGTAGAGTTTAATATTATCCATGTAGAGGAAGTGTGTGATTTTGTATGGTGTCAGAGTGTCTGAGGTAAGCCTATAACCGTGTTTTGTGTTATCTAGCATGTGGCTTAATGGATTCAAGGCGAGGCAGAACCAAAGAGGACTCAAGGAATCTCCCTGGAAAATACCTCTCCTTATGGGAATGGGACTGTAGTGATGGAGGTGTTGGAGGTGCGTAGGTGTAATGTAGTGTTCCAATTCTTCATAATGGCATCCAAGAATGCCGTGATCTTGGGGTGTACTTTGTAGAGTTGAAGAGTGTGTAAAAGCCAGGAATGGGGGACTGAGTCAAATGCCTTCTTGTAGTCGATGTATGCGATGTGTAAGTTCCTATTCTTCGCGCGCGCCTGGCGCAGGATTACAGAGGCAATAAGGAGTTGCTCCTTATAACCTTGGGAATTCCTGCGACAGCCCTTCTGCTGTTCGGAAAGAATGTTATGTGTCTCGATGTGTGTGTAAATTTTGTCTGCAAGGCAGGAGGTGAGGAGTTTGTAAAGTGTGGGGAGGCAAGTGATTGGACGGTAATTTGCAGGGTGTGCTGTTTCAATGTTCTTGCTCTGTAGGTAAGTGATACCCTGTGTGAGGAAAAGAGGCATATGTTCTGGGTGTTGGATTATGTCAGTGTTTGAAAGAGGGACGTGAACTTCCCATGCAGGGACGTGAAGTTGCAGGGACTTGATCCAGAAGTTCTGAACGCCGTCTGCACCAGTTTTGTGCATGTTTTAGTGCGGTCTGTAAGTCTGCGAGAGTAACATCATGACAAGGCATGAAGGGTAAGTGTTCAGCGAGTTGTTGTTCTCTGTGATCTATGGTGCTTTGTCATTGTGAGGGATGGGGTTGGACTACTGAGACGACCAGTATTCGTGTAATGCCTCGATGGTGGGAGTGTTTGTATTGGGTGTAGTGGAGGGAGATGTAAGGGATCTGTAGAATTTTTTCTCATTGTATTGAAAAGTGTTGTTTTGTTGTTTGCGGAGAGTGCACTGTTTGTATCTTTGTAATCTTTTCGTAAGTGCACTCAGTTTTTGTTTTTAGTGTGTCGAGATGTTCCTGAACCTGGTTATGATGGTTTGAGTAGGAAGGACGAGTGTTTATGTCCTTGAATATCTTCCTAACCTGGGACGTAAGTTTCTTTGTTTTGTTTCCTGCACAGTATTGTGTTAGCCTGGCTATGTCTCCTCTCAGGTCGCTGATGCGGCCCTCAAGGCGATATCTCCAATGTGGGATGTATTGTTGTGACCGTGCAGTGGTAGGTATGTGGTGTTGTTTGATTCCAAGTGCCCTAATGGTTTCCTGTAATGTTTGGATATTGTCAAGTTGTTGTCGAATAGTGTGTGTGCTAAGATGGTATATGACTTTGACGAGTTGTTTTGATGTATGTACTCAGTGGAGGCCTGAGTGTGTGCCTGTGCATTGTGCTAGTACGGTGTAGAAATTATCATGTACTGCTTGTAATAAGTCATTAGTTGTATTGTTCGGGCATGTGTACTTAGGGATAGAGATTGCTTCTGTGTTTGCTGTAAGGGTAGTTTCTTCTGGTGGATGGGGTGTTGTGATCTGTGGTTGGATTCAGCGACCGCTTCCCTAATTTGTGTAAGTTTGCATGGAGGAATAAGCTTGTTTACTACTATGGGGCGTCGTTGATCCGCTACTCGCTGTTCGCTAAGCCCTAACGATGGATAGCATGTGTATGAATGCGTGGTGTAGTGGCTGTCTGTATCCTGTGAGATGGGTCTCTAACTGTGTAATGGTGTAGAAGTCGCGCATAAGATACTGGCTCATCTGCGATGACCATTGGATGCGCTGGCATGGTTTCCCAGTCTTGGTGGTCGCCTGCTCTGACACAGACGAAACACTTCCGACTATTCGGACTGGATGGTGTTGCCCGGGCATTGTGGTAGCCATACTACAGGATGGGGTGCCACTTTCTCCACCATCACTTGCTGGAGACTCCGAACGCGGGTGACTTTATCCTGCGCCACACCCAATGCAGCATGATCTATTTTAGAACGAGTTCTCATCGTAGATGGTGGGACCCTTTAGCCTACCCTAAAGCTAATGTAGTTCCCGCCGCCACTGTGAGGAGGTAGGGTCTACGGATAATTAGATAATTAGTCCCCATAGATAAATATTGGTCATTAGTAAGGACTACAACTACGGGGACTAACTTTATTAACACAGCTCCGGGGCTATTTTTTTCTCTAATCGAAATAAATGCGTTGTTAATCGCATTAGGTTAATTGCGCGTAATTTATTTAAGAGCGCATTTGTTTATTCTGATTTTGCAGATTGTTTGAAGGATGAATATTTAAAGATCCCTAGGCTTAGAATCTTACCAAAGGTCCACAAGGATGTTAATCATCTGGGGCTTTTCCCTTTGAGGCCCATAGTTAATTGTACTTCGTTTGCGATTGCCATCTTCTCGAGGCATATTTTTAATAAGTTAACTAAATTTAAGATTTCTTCCAATTTTGCTGTGGCCAATAATGAGCAATTTATTTCGAGGGTTCGGGGTTTGGCTTACCATAACAATTATAGTTTCTTCTCCTTAGATGTTGACTCGTTGTTTACCTCAATATCCTTGGATCTTATTTCTAAGGCTTTTCACCACATTCAAAGTAAGTTGCACAGATATCATGTTGCCGATGTTTCTCTACGGAGAATCATGCCATTAATCAGTGCTTTGTTTGATATGCAATTTTTTGAATTTACCGGCTCTTATTTCAGGAAATCCAATGGATTGTTCATGGGGCTCTCCGCATCTGCCATTTTAGCCGAAATTTGTATGGTTTTTATTGAGGACACGGCTTTCCAGTTGTTTGATTATGGGCATGTGCACATCCCTCTATATTGCCGTTATGTAGATGATCTTCTTTTTTACTCTGAGGTCTCCATCCAGTTGGGTGTCATGGACATCATTAATGATATCCACCCTAACATTAAGTTTAAAATGGAGAAGGAATCCGGTAACAGTATTTCTTTTTTGGATGTGCGTATTGCTAGATCACACGAAGAATTTCACACGGAGGTTTATCGTAAACCGACCTCAAGTGGTCTCACATTGCATTACGATTCAGCATGCCCTCAGTCTTTAAAATGAATATTGTCTATATGGCGGTGAAAAGGGCGTTTCAGTTATCAGTTCTAGAGACTTGTTCGAAAGAGAAATCCAAGTTCTTCAACGTATTTTACTCTCAAACGGCTACCCTTTAAGTTTTGTTCAAAAATGCATGGTTCGTGCTTTACAGCGCATTTACAATCCGCCCGTGAGGCGTTCAACGGTCCCCCGGCGTTTCCTATCTGTTCCTTTTCATAGCCTCCTATTCCCTGCTCTAAGAAAGATTTTG
This sequence comes from Thereuonema tuberculata, assembly GCA_023159025.1. Lineage (NCBI taxonomy): Eukaryota > Metazoa > Arthropoda > Chilopoda > Scutigeromorpha > Scutigeridae > Thereuonema > Thereuonema tuberculata. The sequence continues at coordinate 80,426,550 of JAFIDM010012231.1, forward strand.
GCACCCCTTAACATCACATTAACATCGGCTATCACTGCCACTTTAGCCAATGCAATAAACAAAAAATCAAATATCCGGCAAAGCAATCCCAAAGGGGTGGTTTATGCTTTGCAATGCAAAGATTTCGGGTGTAGCAACTTAGGGGAAACCGGCCAGCCGATCAAGCGACTTACGGCCCAGCATGAGGCAGCGGTTCGTACTAATGACTTCAATTATTTAACCGCTATTCATGTACGGGAAACCGGGCATGTGTTAGAATTATGATAGTCCGGTTATTGTTTGCCACGAAGAGCATGAATTACGTCGTAAATGTAGGGAGTCCCTTCGAATTTTAATGGATCCCCTATGTTATAATGATACTGTATCCGTAAAATCTATTTATTTTTATGGTTTTCCCAGGAAAGATAGGGACACCGGTGGCTTTCATTAATAGGCTTAATTATAATTATTTTTTTTTAATTTCATTTGTTGTTCTTTTGTTGTATTTCTTTTGTAGTTCTTTGCTGGATCGTTAGATGTCAGGTCGTTTTTGTCATCCCATTTCTCAGCTTTTTCATTGGTTTATTTTTCAATATAAACCGCTGTCTTCTTGTCTTAAGCCACTTCCCAACGGCTCGCGGTGTCGAGTTGAAACTATAGTTTTTATCTTTTTAATGTTTTAGCTTTTTACCTTTTAATATGTGCGTTGGCCACATTAAATTTTAACATTAATTATTGAACGCACGTTAATTTGCTTTATTGCTTGAATACAAAAATGATTGCTTAAATAAAATTGAGAACTATTGACCTATTGTCATACAACCTATTATTAATAAAATAATTGAAACATACATGACAAATAAAATAAATAACTTTTTAAATAAACAGTCATGCAAATCAATTTTCTTATCAAAAAAAATAAAAGTACGACTAGTCTTTTAGAAACATTAAGCATAATATCAATAACAATTTGAATAATAACAATTTCTCACTTGTCTTATTTGTAGATTTAACAAAAGCATTTGATCTAATAAATTATCAATTGCTTTTCAAGAAACTTGAAAATATAGGAATCAGAGGAATTACATTGGAAATTATAAAAAAATATTTTAAAAATAGAAAGATTTATGTATCTATAAATCAAATTAATAGTAGGAATAAAAAAATAACAACAGGAGTTCCACAAGGCTTTATTTTTCATTATTTATATTAATGATATTTTTATGCATATCCTAATTGCTCTATGTTTATATATGCAGATGACATAATCTTAATGAAAAATGGAAAGAACTTATCAAGAATAAATAAAGTTTTACAAAATAATTTTAATGTACTACAGTGTTGGATACACGATAACAAACTGCAAATGAATGAAAATCACATCAAATGTATGCTCATACATCCTAGAAAACAAATATATACTTTTATTCCATAAATATACTATCATAATCACAAATGTCTACATGAAAATTTTTTTGTATGTAAAAAATGCCACAAAATCACTAATGTAACATGAATTAAATATCTTGGAATAATTATAAATGGTATATTTACATGGGATACACATATTAAACATTTATATGCTAAATTAAATACAATAACTTATATCTTTTATCATATAAAAGATTTTCTATTAATTAAAACAAAAATTATGATTTATTTTGCATTTTTTGACTCCCAAATAAACTACGCAAACTCAGTATGAAACAAAAGATATAAAACAAATAAAAAAAAACTAAATAATCTTCAAAAAAATATTAAAATTAGTTTTTTATTCTTGTAATAACAAAACCAAAAAAATTGATGATGATCTTCTGATAAAAAGTAAAATACTCACACCACAACAGATATTTTATTATAATTTGATATTAGTATAAAACATATAACATACTGAATTACAAATAGAATTCATTTATTTATTATTTATTTTATTTATTATTATTATTTTTTTTATATTTATATTCTCTTTATGTTTGTTTCATGCAATTTTATAGTCCCAATGGTTTTATTATTATAAACTATTATTATCTATCTGTAATTTGTAGTTTATTCACTTCTTTATTTAACAGAATAATTATTTGCATATTAAAAAACAAGTATAATTAAGCAACATTTATTATATTGTAAAAAGAAAATTATTTTAGATTTTTTTTTCTTCTTTTTTAACTTAATTATTAATTAGATTAATTTTTTCATTTTAATTTCAAAATTTATTATTAATAAATTTATTTATTTATTTTTATTTTTATTTTAGTTTTTCTTTAGTAAAATAAATAAAACAATGGCTTTCAATCTGTTATATTCATGTTTGATTTATATTTGTATTTTTTTATGCTGTTAATTTATATAATTATATAATTTTGTATAATATAATCCAAGCACGTGTTGACAAGATCTCTTTGTGGGAGATCCTAACAGGACTTTAACAATGTATCTGTTTTGTTTTGTAAAAATTATTTTGATAATAAATAATAATCAATCGTTTTGAAAAATAAATAGATTTAACTTATTTTATTTGTTGATTATTTTTCTTATTATTAAACTTTTATCCATGCTTATAACTTTAAGAGTTGTGGCAAGCCCTAGGATTGATAGAATAAACAGAATCGCATTTTAAATTTAAACAAGAAACATTTTATAACTTTCAATCTAGTTACACTTATACATTCAAGCTTATGATCTTGTTTATCAAGAGTTCAATAAAGTTCATTTCTTAAACACTTTGTCTTCTTAGATAATGGACAGATGTCTTCACTAAATTTAACTTCACACCTAGTGTATAAACTGTACATTGCTTCAAGCATACATCTAGCTAAGCAAAATCTATTCAGTTCCTAGAATTTAAATAATGTCTTACACTTGTATGATCTAGCACTTAGGTTTATCACAATAGTTAAGACAGCTACTTATCCTTTGCAATTGTTCTTGTCAATTAATTCACTTTTCTCATAGTATAACCTTTCACAAATAGTTTTTCATCTTATGTGATTTAATACTAAAAGTTCATAAATATTTTACTTCTAAACTCTTCTAATATATTTATTCATTTCATTAATTAAGTGTCCCTTGTTAAACTCTTGTATCACACTGAAGTTCTCTTAAGTTTCCTAACTTCAAATTAAAACCTGCATCAAAGTTAAAGTTCTGTATTCTTCTTTGTAGTTCTAATAAATGTAGATGTGCCTCGAATCCAAATATAACTTCATTTGTGTTCTTGAGATTTGTTTGTGTCCAGTTCCCTAACGTTTCCTTGTTCTATACAAATTGGAACATACTCACAAATTCGATGACCGCTGATAATTTATCAACTCCTCGATAAATTCTATCTGCGTTGAGGCTTTCCGAAGTTCCGATTTCGATTCGCTTACCATTCGGATCACTTCTGCTTACTAATGTATCGATCGATTGCCATAGCTAACCCTAATCGATATCTTGACCACAATAGCCCTGAATTACTTTTCAAAGTCTACAAATTAGTCTTTACAATTAATTCAAACTTTGCCTTTAGCATTCCTTTAACTTTATAGCACACAATTAACAAGTTACTTTAGTTATATCCATTATAATTAATGATGTCAATAGCTTGACCGCTAATACAGACATCTCTGCAGGACGCCATTTTTCTTTCGTCTGTTCTGTTGCTCCTTTGTTACCTTGGCAACATGCATTTTTGTAACTGCGGTACTACAGTTCCGGTTTAATTTTCTATCGACGTCACTTCTCAATCTTCAGTCAATATTTAAATTTTACTTTTAAGTAATAAACAATTTCAAAGCCTGTTACCGAAATTTCATTTTAATTTTAAACTTTCTAAAAATTTAAAATTTCCAACAATACTCCCTCTGCTTTCAAAGTGGTTTTACGTTACTACATTAATCCTAGCATTTGAACGTACTTATTGAATTTTAACGCTGTCAGGGGTTTTGTCAGTCCATCATACTTTTCTTTATCGCAAGCGACTCCTTCTGGCAAGGTTAGGTTTGTTTCTTTGTCTAATTTTCCATTCTGATGTCTCTTCACTCGAAAAATCCATTTCGTAGACATCGGTTGAGGATAAATTTTGCACTTCAACGAATTTACATGTGTCATGTTCTTTGTGACTAGCGAGTTTGGTATCGATGGCTTCTTTCCATCTCTCACTGTTGTTCCTAGTAATCCCATCTCGATAGATCTTTGGTTCTTCTATCTCTACGTGGAACGTTGAAATGTAGTATGACTTTGGTTTAGTTACTTTTCCGAATCTAAGTGTCATTCCTACTTCCTCACTCTTGTCTTCATCTTCTGATTCATAATCAGATTCAGGAATCTCTTCTTCTGGTTCGGAAACACATTCCTCTTCCTTTTCTCTTACATCTGAATCGCTTGATTCGTCATTCTTCGTACCTTGTGATTCAAAAGCCTTCAAGTATTCAACTGACGAGACTTCCTTCGCTTTCATGAGTTCGGCTCCAGATGACTTCTCATTTACGTAAGCATTCCTTGTTTCTTCTACCTTATGCTTGTCAGGGATCCATATTTTGTAGCCTCTCACCTTCGGAGAATAGCCTACGAAAATACCCTTTAAGGCCCTTTCTTGGAACTTGGATTTTCGCTTGATTTTCGAAATCTTCACATAAGCGACGCTTCCAAACTTTCTAAGGTGTTTCACGTTGGGACTATACTTGTTATTGTACCAAACTTTTAATGGAATCTTATCTTCGAGAGTCTTGCATGGTGTGCGATTTATTAAGTAGTTCGCATATTCCACAGCAAATATCCAGAAGCTCAACGGGAGTTTAGATGATATCAGGAGCGTTCGTGCCGTATCCAACAATGTTCGGTTGTACCGCTCAGCAATTCCATTGCTTTGAGGACTATAAGGGCTTGATAAACAATGCTTTATCCCCTTCTTCTTTAAGTATGATTTCAACTCATCATTTACATACTCTCGTCCTTGGTCTGACATCAATCTTTTAATCTTCTTGTTCATTTGTTTCTCGATAAATTCGACGAAACTCTTTGTCTTCCCTGATACTTCGGATTTGGATCTTAGAAGATACACAAAACTTCTCCGGGAGTAATCATCAATGAAAGTAAGGATATATTGGGATCCATAATGATTCTTGATCTTTATCGGACCACACACATCAGTATGTACCAGCTCCACCACTTCTTTCGTACGAATGTAACTTAATTTCTTGTGCTTAACTTCAGTCATTTTACCCAGTTTACATGACTCACAAGTTGTCTTCACATCCACAGTCTTGATATCAATGCCACGCAATGGTTTATCTTTTATAATCTTACTCAATTTGTGATAGGAAATATGTCCCATTCTTTCATGCCATAGGACATCACTCTCAGCGTCAGTTTTCAAGTAACTACGATGTTCTTGTCTGTCCACCTTAACACTTGCATGAAATAGTCTGTTATTAAGATAACCCTTTATCACTTGTTTCTTATCTTTAGCAATAACAGTATAAGTATTTCCTTTCATCCCTTGTACGAATCCTTTCGTGGCTAATTGCGTTGCAGATATCAGGTTCACACCTAAATCAGGAACATGGTATGTATCAAGTAATTGTATTGATACAGTTCTAGACTTGTTAACGAAACATTTCAGTCTCACAGTTCCTTTGCCTAATGCCTTAATGGGACTCTTTGATGCACCATGGATACTTATGGGCTCTGGCAATTTGGTGTACTATTCAAAGTTGCTTTCCTTACAACAAATGTGGTTGGTCGTCCCACTATCCAACAGCCATATATGGTCCTTTACATTGGCCAACATGCATTTTGGTTCTGTGGCAACTGTCACTACCCCTGTGTAAGGTCTTACTTTACTTGACTTGTTTCTTTCTTTATGATTAGACTTTCCTTTCTGAGAGTTTCCCTTTCCTTTGAACTTGCAATCCTTGGCTAGGTGGCCAGGCTCTTTACATATAAAGCATTTTCGCTTTTCTTCTCTTTTGTTGGCTTCTGATCTGTAGCTACACATGCCATGATCCCTTGGGTTTCCATCTTCTCTGGCTTTTCTATTCACCTCGTATAATATTCTATCAACTATGATATTGAATTTAAACTTGGGAGTATCCTCCAACAGTATTAGGTTTTGTGCTGTTGTATCATACTCTGGAGGTAATCCAGACAACAAGATCCAACACAGTTCGCTATCAGAGATTGAACCACCTATCTGCTCAAGTTCTCTCACTAACAACTTTATTGACATTATCATCTCTTCAATGTCATGGTAGTTTTTGTAATTGGAAAGTTCAAAGATTTCTCTCTTTAGTCTTGTTATTCTAATATTATCCACTTTATTGTACCTTGCCTCTAATTCCTGCAATAAAATAAAGGGATCATTATCTTCACTCATAAGGAGTTTATATTTATCCTGCAACAAATTAATAATGGCTCCATAAGCTCTTTCTGATTTGTCTAGCATTTTTCTCTTTTCATGCTTATCTTCAATGCCATCTAACTGTTCTTTGGAAAGGTTTGCTGCTTTCCACAAACCGTCCTTCATCAGCAAATTCTTCATGGTGATACGCCACAGCGTATAGTTCTTACCATTAAACAATAGGCCCTGACTCACTTTCAGCCATCTTTGTTTTTCTTCCTGAACTTTATTCTATACTTTATCCTTTATCTCCACTAGATAAGTTCGCTAGTGCGATTCATATACTATTATTTCTCTCCTTATTTATTCTCTCTTTTCTAAGGTACTTAACTTGACTATGCCACTATACTCAAGCATGCGCAGTGGAAGCACCCATAACCTTTTGTTTTGTTTTGTAAAAATTATTTTGATAATAAATAATAATCAATCGTTTTGAAAAATAAATAGATTTAATTTATTTTATTTGTTGATTATTTTTCTTATTATTAAACTTTTATCCATGCTTATAACTTTAGAGTTGTGGCAAGCCCTAGGATTGATAGAATAAACAGAATCGCATTTTAAATTTAAACAAGAAACATTTTATAACTTTCAATCTAGTTACACTTATACATTCAAGCTTATGATCTTGTTTATCAAGAGTTCAATAAAGTTCATTTCTTAAACACTTTGTCTTCTTAGATAATGGACAGATGTCTTCACTAAATTTAACTTCACACCTAGTGTATAAACTATACATTGCTTCAAGCATACATCTAGCTAAGCAAAATCTATTCAGTTCCTAGAATTTAAATAATGTCTTACACTTGTATGATCTAGCACTTAGGTTTATCACAATAGTTAAGACAGCTACTTATCCTTTGCAATTGTTCTTGACAATTAATTCACTATTCTCATAGTATAACCTTTCACAAATAGTTTTTCATCTTATGTGATTTAATACTAAAAGTTCATAAATATATTACTTCTAAACTCTTCTAATATATTTATTCATTTCATTAATTAAGTGTCCCTTGTTAAACTCTTGTATCACACTGAAGTTCTCTAAGTTTCCTAACTTCAAATTAAACCTTGGATCAAAGTTAAAGTTCTGTATTCTTCTTTGTAGTTCTAATAAATGTAGATGTGCCTCGAATCCAAATATTACTTCATTTGTGTTCTTGAGATTTGTTTGTGTCCAGTTCCCTAACGTTTCCTTGTTCTATACAAATTGGAACATACTCACAAAGTCGATGACCGCTGATAATTTATCAACTTCTCGATAAATTCTATCTGCGTTGAGGCTTTCCGAAGTTCCGATTTCGATTCGCTTACCATTCGGATCACTTCTGCTTACTAATGTATCGATCGATTGCCATAGCTAACCCTAATCGATATCTTGACCACAATAGCCCTGAATTACTTTTCAAAGTCTACAAATTAGTCTTTACAATTAATTCAAACTTTGCCTTTAGCATTCCTTTAACTTTATAGCACACAATTAACAAGTTACTTTAGTTATATCCATTATAATTAATGATGTCAATAGCTTGACCACTAATACAGACATCTCTGCAGGACGCCATTTTTCTTTCGTCTGTTCTGTTGCTCCTTTGTTACCTTGGCAACATGCATTTTTGTAACTGCGGTACTACAGTTCCGGTTTAATTTTCTATCGACGTCACTTCTCAATCTTGAGTCAATATTTAAATTTTACTTTTAAGTAATAAACAATTTCATTTTAATTTTAAACTTTCTAAAAATTTAAAATTTCCCACAGTATCAAAGAAAATAAATTATTATTATTATTATTATTATTATTATTCACATTTTGAAACACAGTCAAAAAAATCGCTGACTGGAGCCTTTAGTTGATACAAGTTTCAGCCAGTAACCTAAGTATCTATCAGGTATCTGCGCAATATGTACGATGTACTAAGCAGCGCTATTTTCAGTAGATCTGATGTTGTTATTTCAGTCAACTGCAATCGGTTCAAATATTTCGTAAAATTTTTCGAGATTGTTCCAAGTACCCCAATGATGATGGGGATCACTGTTGTATGTTCCTTATCTTCAACTAGCCGGGTACCGTCGCTTCGCTCCGGAACCCTTGCATATATAGCATTAAAAAAAAAAAAAACTTTATTTATTTAGCAAATTAATTTTGAGATCGGAGAATATACGACTTTCCAGCCCGTTTTACCCTTCTCCACTTAACTCAGGTGTATTGCGGATTGGCGCCACACACCTGGGGTTTGCCGCCATACATTTCATCGTCAGTTTGCCAGATTATTCCCTATCCCGAATTTCGAAAAATCCGGCCTTATTCCTTGTCTACATCATAAAGGAAACCTCTGTGCAAAATTTCAGCTTTCTAGGTTTGGGGTGAGCGTTGATGAGTGAGTGAGTGAGTCAGGACTTTTCTTTTTATAAATGTAGATTATCATGAATTTTGTTTTCTTAACATCATTGATTAGTTCTTTATAGATTATATTTGGATGTGTTATTTTCTCATTTTCAACTGTTATCCGATTCGTTCTTTACATATTATTCCTGGTGTTTTGAATCATGTTTATTTATGAAAATATGATCTATATTTGTTTTCGTATTTCCATGAATTGTACAGTTTCTTGTTGTTCCGTAAAGACGATTTTTGAAACCATTATTGCACATAAGTTTTACATATTTCTGTACTAAATTGTTTTCATTCATTTTGAAAATATCTATATTTACGTCGCCAATCAGTATAGTTGGCCAGAATAAGTGATATATCGTTCGATAGAACTTTCAAATACCAACATTTTCTCAATATAATGTTCTCTTCCATCTTTTATACTTTTCGTTTAAATTGAGAAAAAGTCAAAATTTGACCCTTTAAAAGGCACCATCTTGGAAACCAAAAACTTTTTTCGAAAGATTTTTGTAGCATTTTGTTTGTCTTAAAAAGATCTACATTTTATCCATTTACATGACCACTCTATCTCTTATAGTTTGGTCACAAAATTGAAAAACGTAAAGTCTTATGACAGACAAAATAACGCTTTTATAATATATAATTCTTGCATCTCCAGGAATTGCAATATCAATTATGAAAATATTTCTGTTTGTTAACACTGTTATATCTATTATTATTATTATTATTATTATTATTGAAAAAAAATATGGACTAAGAGGTAAAATGTTTAATATTATGAAAAAATATTTAGAAAATAGAATGATTTATGTGGAAATAAATAAAATATTAAGTAAAAAGAAAACAATTAATATTGGAGTGCCACAAGGATCTAATTTAGGGCCAATTTTATTTATAATTTTTTTAAATGATCTTTTTTGTGTTTTAAAAGATTGTTATATATATATATATATATGCTGATGATATAATAATACAGTCGGACCCCTATTTAACGAACCTCTATTTTGCGAATTTCTCTATTTTACGAACTTTTCTTTGGAACCAAGAACATTTTATTAATTTCTTCGTAAAATAACCTCCAAATAGCGAAGTGCATTTTCTATTTAACGAACTTTTTCTTGGTATCTATTTTTTTTTTTTTTTCTCCTTGAAATGTTTTTACAAGGAACCAATCGCTGTCATTCTTTGCATTTCAGCCAGGAAGTGCAATCCCAGTCCTGAAAAGGTTTTTGGTACATTGCAAAGATGCGATACGTACTATGAGCGAAAAACTTTTTCAAAAATAAAAAAAAAAACTAGGACAAAATTAAGAGACTTTATTAGTAAAATTTAAGTACGCATGTGGTAATATGTGCTTTATATTAAAATTATTACTTTTTTTAATAATATTTATTGTTTACGTATTTTAAATCTATTTTATGTATTTTAAAGTAATTTTAAGAGGTGAATCTGTATTTAACGAATTTTCCATATAACGAACTTTTTTTCGAGATTTAGCGACTTCGTTAAATAGAGGTCCGACTGTATATACATCAGGTTTAAATTTGGAGATTGTGAATAAAACTTTACAGGATAATTTTAATATTTTACAAAAATGGCTTCATGATAATAAACTTGTTCTTAATAGTGAAAAAACAAAAGGAATATTAATAAAACCCAAAAAGAAAATAGTAGATAAAAAACATTACATTCATAATATATTCACATGACTGTTTACATGGAAATAGTACAAAATGTATTTCTTGTACTGAAGTTGATATAATAAATAATTTTAAATATTTAGGTGTAATTATAAATGATTTTTTACATGCGATAACTACATAAATATTTTATATAAAAAATTAAATGTAACCATATATATATTTTATTATTTAAAAAATATTCTTCCACTTAAGATAAAAATTTTAATTTATTTGCAATTTTTGATTCTTTACTAAATTATGGAGTTAATATATGGGCAAATGTAGGAAATATACATTTGGAAAATTTTAAAAATTTACAAACCAAAGTTTTAAAGTTGAAAAAAAGTTCCATAACCAATAGTAACTTCTGGTAATATATAGTAAAGTTTATGATATTAGAATATCAAGCAGGAAGGCAACTAGTTATGTATAAATAGATTGAGAGCATTATTAATATTCATGTGGTGTAACTATCAGTTATGTTTAAATAATTGTTCAAACACATTCACAAATAAGAAAGTTTATAACTGGTTCTAGTTTCAAATACATCATGCTAAATGAAATTAATTATATCTTTATGCTCAATGAAAAGTTTAGGATAAATGAGTTTTAATATCAATTAAAGTTCTTGTAGTTTAATAATAAACTATTCTGGTTTTTCACCGTATGTGAAACATAAAATCCTATTCTACCTGTAGCATATACTATAACAGATGCACTATTATACTGTTCCCTTTTTCACCCTATGTGAAACTTAAAGTCTTTTTCTACTTGTATGATGTACTAATTCAGATGTACTCTTTACAAATGTTCTATCTGACTCTATATTAATTCATCACTTATCTTGAATTAAATATTCAAAAGATTTTATATCTTTAAGCATCTAGGTTCTGACGATTTCTATAAATCTTCATTATAGTTCTTGTAAGGAAGTTAATTCTATAACTCTTTTAAACCTTTTACGATTCTTTAAGAAATTCTTCTAAAATAATTAAAGTTCTTTACTTTCTAAGTAACTTTGAATTCATTCACTGTATTCTGAAGTAGAAGAATAGTCCTTGCAAGTTTTCGTAATTAATCAGGTTTCAAAATTTATTCCTTAACAACGCTGTGTTTCATCCAAATTATTAAAGTTCGAATGTTCTCTGTTTCAGAGTAAATAAACTACACTTACTTGGATATTCTTCTTTGAATATCTCTAGTGATGATTCAAATTACATTCGTTGTTTACCTAAACGATGTCTTCAGATTTACTCCGTAATATCTTCTAATTCCTTCCGTTCGATTGACGTCAGTACCAAGCGATTCCCAACTAAGCTTACCTATCGCTGAAGTAAACTCCATTATGCTATATGAATATGCTGTCGAAACGAAATTCAAGATATTAGTATGATTCATATTACGAAATCTTAAAATACTTTCACAACGACTCGAACGATATATATCTCAAGTATAATCTTCATTTCTCGAAGATACTTATCCCTTTTGAGAATATTCTGTTCTTCCTCCACTTCTGCTGAAAAATATTTATTATAGACTCTTGTCTATTCAATAAAATGGTTTGTATTATCCAATTTCATTTGATAAAGATTCTTATCGAGAATCTTTTCCCAGAGAAGAACGGAATCCTTTCCGCTAACTTCGAAATCGCCATTATCCCTTTTTTTTTTTAACAATCTAGCTCTCCCACGAGACCTTAACAATACCATTACGTCTGCACACAACAGTACTATCATTCGCTTGCTTCTAACAATGTTATTACTATTACACATTTTTATATTAACAATAATAATAAGTCATTCTCAAATGAAGTTCATATTGCACAATAAAAAAAATATTTCCTTCAAAAGTTGATAAACTCATTAACAAAAAAACGACGACCCTAGAAGGAGTTGTCCGATTCTAATGAAATTTCGTATGCAAAGACATTGGAACCGCCCATGCAAATCATTAAACTTTGGTGTCCAATGAATGAATAGCGAAAGCTACAGCGCATCGGAACTGCGCACTCACAGGTGTATATAAGAAGCGATTCTCAATCTGATGGTCAAAATTTCTGTTGCATTGCGAGTTAGGATACCTTTCAACGACTGAAAAAATGCCTCGCCGCAGGATTCGAGCTCATTACGTGCAACTGTCAGACTTTGAAAGAGGTAGTATCATTGGATTGAAATCGGAGAATCGGCAAATCGGAGAATCGCTCGTCGTATGGGTCGAAGTGATGCGGCGATTAGAAGATGCTGGCAGGAATGGGTGGACAATGGCAGATTTCAGCGTCATAAAGGTAGCGGTCGACCTAGGGCCACAGCAGAGCGGGAGGATAGAGTGATTGTCAGATGAGCTGTCACAGCGCCTGAATCATCATTATCAACCATCAGACGTGCGACCCGCACACAAGTGCCCACCATGACCATTCACAGACAGCTGAGAGAGCAACATCTACGCTCGTACCGACATCTACGCCACCTGCCACTCATGTCTGCACACCGTCGGGCCAGATAATAGTAGTGCTTGGCTCGATCCGGTTGGAATGAAGCTGAATGGGGACGTATAGTGTTTAGCGACGAATCCCGCTTCCAACTGTGTCCTGAGGATCGTCGCAGACATGTCTGGAGACGTCCAAGGCAGCGTGGCGATCCTGCTTTCACTATTGCACGCCACACAGGCCCTCAACCAGGAGTTATGGTCTGGGGTGCCATTTCCCTTGATAGCCGGACCTCTTTGGTCGTCATTACCGCACACTTACAGCACAGCGGTACGTCAACCACATTCTGAGACCTGTTTTGCTATCCTTCCTTTTGCAGTACCCTGGCCTTATTTTTCAGCAAGGTAATGCCGGACCACATACGGCAAGTGTTGCTATGACTTGTCTTGCAGCTTGTGAAACACTTCCTTGGCCAGCCAGATCCCCAGATCTCTCTCCAATCGAGCATGTCTGGGATGTGATGGGAAGGCGACTGCATTCACCAGGGAATGTGGATGACCTAGCCCGACAATTGGAGCAAATTTGGCATGAAATACCGCAGGAGACCATCAGGGAGCTTTATCACTCTATGCCATGTCGTGTGGCAGCTTGCATTCAGGATAGAGGTGGGTCAACACCTTATTGAGCTCGTTACTTTGTAATTCTATAACTCAAATAAATCATGCAATTTGTCTGAAATTTTAATCATTTCCTATTCTGTACATAATCTTCCTCTCCACCAATTTTTGTCTCCATCGGACAACTCCTTCTAGGTTGTCGTTTTTTTTGTTAATGAGTGTATTTCCTAAAAACATTTGAAATAATATTAATAAAAGGAAACAAATATTACTAAAATATAATATATTATATCCTAAACAAAAATTTATATATAATATAATAATAAAGAAGTTTTATAGTTTTGTTAAATTAAAAGATGAAAGTATAAAAGAAAATTATAATTTGAGAAATAAAAATATTATCTGACACATCTTTCTTGATGATCACGTTTTCGCGAGATTTTCGGAAATCGCGAGATTTGGCCATTAGCCTCTTCAGCAGGTCTCAATGAATGTAGTACTGTGAATGTCTGTCACTAGGAAAATGCTAGAGAAAAAATGTTAAAGTTGGAATTTTACCTTCAGCGTAGAGGCGATGGATGCTGCGGCGAATAAGGCATCGGTAAAAATCGTCGACATCAGTAATGGGGCGTGCTCGTGGCCGCTTCTTCCCCGGAGTCGATAAGCCTTTTTTCTCGTCATTTTTTGAGAAGACATGAATAGAGGCTATTCTCGCGTCAATCACGTGAAATCGCGAAAATTCGGGATCATCAAGATCGATGTGTCTCAGTTTAGATTAAAACTTGATTATCCTTATATCTATAATGAATATTGTAGAATAATTTATTTTATCATATAAAATAAATATTAATGTTGTAAAATGCTTTAAAAGTAATTTTGAAGTGAAAATAAATTATAACCAATTAGAGAGCAGATAAAAATTATCTGCCGAACTGACAGTGACCGTTGCTAATGAAATCAGTAACTATGGTGATGACAACGCGCTTTGCTTGACAACGATGATTTGATTGTTAGTTTCCGCAAAGGACAGAGCTCACTGCAAAACTTCTTAACTCAAAATGAAATAGAAGCAATTAGCTGATTGAGCTATGCAAATCGACTCAGAATAACTTTAAGCCTTAAGCAAATGTTAAATGTTTAATGTTAATATAGTAAACATTAAAGTTAATAAGCAATATATAATTCAAAAGATGAATTATTAATGATGACCAATCGTAAGTGTTAAGGATTCAACATGAAATTTCGCCAAGGGAAAGGCACAACGCCAAGACGGGAAATTGAATACGTTCTGACGGTGGACCATGATAAGTATCATCGCAGATTTACATTACGTGAATGGAAGTAATGTAGCCAACGATCTCAAACCAACCGTAAGTGAATTAATTCATTTTAAATATTACAGGATAGAAACGATTGAAGGAAATTTCAAGAGGCTTACTCCAAACATTCCAAGATGGCTGAAGTTCCATTAGAATTATTTCTAGGGAGTTAACGTACAAATAGTTAAAAGTGAACTAAAGAACATTCGACAGTCGACGATGTTATTCCAGTATAGAAGTGTACTTCAAAGGGAACATTATCAAATTTATTAAGTAATAAAGATATCGTTAGGCTTATCTACGTAGAACTTTCGGTTGAAATGAAAGTAGTTTCAACGAAGAAAGTTTAATAAATAATAAATGCTGAAGATATAAGTTTAAGTTATTCAAGAAAAGAATAAACTATTAATAAGATTTGCAGGCTAGGCTAGAATAATACAACTGAGCGGAAAGAGAAGATTACGTTTTCCGAAATATTTAGAACAGTAAAAGTTTAATGAATTAAAGGATATGAATAATTCATTAGTTCTATAATATTAATAATCATACTAGATAAAATGATTTATAGTAATGTCATACTAGATGATTTAGCACATTATCAGTTGTGAAAGAATATATTTTAGTGATAGAAAATAGAATACTAGATGAATAGCTAATTGTGTTTCTATTTGTAATTTGATGATATATCATACAAGTTGAAAAGTGACATTAGAAATAGGTTATTTTCTAATAAAAGAAGAGATTTAAATTAGGTTAAAGACTTATCCTACAAAGAACTTGTGTGATCTACAATGAAGTTAAAGAAGAACTATTGAACATTGAATTATGAATCCATGTGCGATCAGAATTGTTTTTAAAGTAAATGTACACCATGTTAATTGTTTTTATTTAAATGTTTCCACTCTACTAGTTTTATTTCAAAGCTCGTTCGCATGCCTAATTCTGCTCTGCTAAATCACTAAAGATTTTATTCAAATAGTTTATTTAGAACTAAATAAGATCAGTCAATAGAGATACTAATTAATAATATCCGAAAAGTAATAACAAATATGATATAAGAAATTTAAATTATATAATTGAGAAAACCTTTAATGATTAAATTGGAATGTTTTTAAAGATTGTAAAAGAATTTCCATTGTAAAAAATAATGTAAAAAGTTGGATTAATATTAATTAATAATTTGTTAATTTTATGGTGTGCTAAATTGTTTTTCGTTGATATTTTTGTTTCAAATTGTTTGAGGATAAGTTGATTTTGTAATTTTTATAAAATTTATTTAAATGTAATTTTTTTTTGTAATCATTATATATTAAAATAAATACAGCACCTCTTGATAGGAATTTATATTCCTAACGGGACTGAAATGTAATTTAAAATAACTAAGAAATAAGAAATAAGAAATATTATTATCTCGAAAAAGTTTCAAACCATGGGTTTCCCCAGCTAAGACAATATGGCGGGTCAAGGGCCAAAACACATATTGCCAAGTGTATAAAAAAAAAAAAAAAAAAATAACTTTGGAAGAATAGTTAGGAATGGGTGCTTGTGTCCATAAATTTCCGAACTATGTGTTGTGTTGAGTACCACAGCCTTCTGGAGTTGTGCATAAGTGTTTTTATGAAGTCCTAGTGTGCTGAGGCTGTGATGCAATGTGTGAGGCACCAGACCAGTGGCGGACAGGACGATGGGAACAACACGTACTCGGTCCTGCCTCCACTGCCTCTGGAGCTCGTGTGCTAGATCTGTGTATTTATCTTGTCAGCGTGAGTTTTCTGCATGTTCTTGCTGATGGGATAGGTCTGTTTCTTGACCTTATCAACAAGTGTAATGTCAGGTCTGTTGTGATGTATAGTTTTGTCTGTGTGAATGGGACGGTCCCAGTACAGCTTATGTGAGGGTGACTCTAGTACGCTTTGTGGTGTATACTTGTAGTATGGGACCGTGTTCTTAATAAGTGAGTGTTTGTGTGCTAGCTGTTGATGAACGATCGACGGTACCTGATTGTGTCGGTGGAGGTAGTCTGTTTGGGACAGAAGGGGACAGCCTGATATTATGTGGTCGATCGTCTCATGTGTAGTGTGGCATTTCCTGCATCTATCGTCGTGTGTGTTTGCGTCGTGTAGAATGGTTTCTTGTAGTTGAGCGAGGGGATGACTTGGTCCTGTATCGCGATCATGAACCCTTCGGTCTCCCCAAACAGCTCACTACTCGTCAGCCATCTGTTCGACGCTTCCATGTCGACATGAGGTTGGCTGAGCTCGTGGCGATGTCTGCCATGGAGTTCCTTACGAGCCCATGATTCACGCAGCTGCTGTGTGTGGGTATCGGGATTGGTGAGTGAGGGTTTGCGAGGTCCAGGGGTGTGAAGTGTGTGTCAACTTTGACAATGGCTGAGTGGAATGAGGAGTGTTGTGCTCTTTGGTGGAAGTGTTCCCTAAGTGTGTGTACTTGTTTTTCGTGTAGGGTGATGAGATTGATGAGTCCTCGGCCTCCCTCCTTGTGGGGAAGAGTCATCCTTTCCGTAGTGGACTTGGGGTGGTGCATGTTGTGTTTCGTGAATGTAGTGCGTGTTGTGCGTTGTAGTGCTTCGAGTTCAGTGTTTGTCCATGAAATTATGCCGAACGAATATGTTAGTGTGGGGACGGCAAAAGTGTTAATGGCTTTAATTTTATTTCTGGCATTGAGTTGTGTTTTGAGGATGTTGTGAACGCGAGCACACAATGTTTTCTTGAGTGCGTTTTTGATGTTTGCGTTGTCAATGACGTGCGCTTGCTGGAAGCCCAGGTACTTGTGGGTCTCTCCCTCTTCCATGGATTGGATGGCCAACCCATGGTCCAGTTCAAAACCCTCCAAATTCGAAGTCTTCCCACGTGTTATATGTAGCTTGCGGCGTTTGTCGATTCCAAATTCCATCCCAATGTCTTTGGTGAACTGTGTTGTGACTTGTAATAAATTAGTAAGTTGTGCGTTGTTTGTGGCGTAGAGTTTAATATCATTCATATAGATTAAGTAAATTAAGTAAATCATAGTAAATTAAGTGTGTGATTTTGTATGGTGTCAGAGTGTCTGAGGTAAGCCTATAACCGTGTTTTGTGTTATCTAACATGTGGCTTAATGGATTCAAGGCGAGGCAGAACCAAAGAGGACTCAAGGAATCTCCCTGGTATTTACCTCTCCTTATAGGAATGGGGACTGTAGTGATGGAGGTGTTGGAGGTGCATAGGTGTAATGTTGTGTTCCAATTCTTCATCGTGGCATCCAATAATGCCGTGATCTTGGGGTGTACTTTGTAGAGTTGAAGAGTGTGTAAAAGCCAGGAATGGGGGACTGAGTCAAATGCCTTCTTGTAGTCGAGGTATGCGATGTGTAAGTTCCTATTCTTCGCGCGCGCCTGGCGCAGGATTACAGAGTCAATAAGGAGTTGCTCCTTACAACCCTTCTGCTGTTCGGAAAGAATGTTATGTGTCTCGATGTGTGTGTAAATTTTGTCTGCAAGGCAGGAGGTGAGGAGTTTGTAAAGTGTGGGGAGGCAAGTGATTGGACGGTAATTTGCAGGGTGTGCTGTTTCAGTGTTCTTGCTCTGTAGGTAAGTGACACCTTGTGTGAGAAAAGAGGCATATGTTCTGGATGTTGGATTATGTTAGTGAGTGCAACAGCTAGCTTCCCATGCAGGGACGTTAACCTTTTGATCCAGAAGTTCTGAACGCTGTCTGCATCAGGAGCCTTCCAGTTGTGTGCTTGTTTTAGTTCTGTCTGTATGTCTGCGAAAGTAATATCATGGAAGGGCATGAAGGATAAATGTTCAGCGAGTTGTTCTT
>JAFIDM010012231.1:80455160-80467868 GCA_023159025.1 Thereuonema tuberculata
GCAATTTGTTTTCTTGTTCTTTATTGTGAGTGGGACCACTGCCAGGCTGACAGTGGTTTTCACCAAGAAGAGCTTGCCTTTCTGATTTGGTTAGGGTTGAGGCTGGGTTGGGCTGATGAGTCCGTTGAAGGACGAAACGGCCGTTCCCAACTCCTCCCCATAATCTAAAATCAGAAAGGCAATCTCTTCTTAATTTCTTATTCAAGTGCTGTTTTCTTTTCCTTTATAACTTATTTCACGGCACGTTAAGCTTATTTTTAATATTTTAATTCTAGTTTTTATTGTTTTGTTTCGCTGGTTATTTTTTTTTCTTTTTCTTTTCTGTTTTTTTTTTCCTTTCTTTAACATAATGCGGTTTTCTTTTTGAGTTATTTTATAAATATTAAGCAGTAAAGTATCGTATGATTAGAAATAAAAAAAAAATATTCCCTTTAACTTTTTTTAAACTTAGAAGTGTTTTAATTTAGAAATATGTAACTTAATAACCTTGCCTTTTTTTTGTATTGATAAGCTTTTCTCTTGGAACTTCTTTAGTATTACTAATATTTTAAGCATTAAAATTATGAATAAGAATTTATTGAAATAAGAAATTTAAACTTGATGATTTTTAACTGGATTTTTTTTGGCTTTGTTTTTCCGGAACATAATTTTTTGTTTTGTTTACAACTTGCTTTTCAGAGAAAATAACTATTTATTTTCATTTATTTATTTTTATTTAACTATTAATTTTTTTATTTAACTAGGTAATAAATTATAAATGAATGATCTTAGGATTCTTATCATAACTTTAAATTTTTCAAATACTAATTCAAAATAAATAAAACAAGAAATGAATTCAGCACAAATCTAACCAAATTGTCTTTCTGGTTCGATTATCGGGAAGGAATCTATATTACTAAAATCTTTTATTTCTCTGTCTGTCTGTCTGTCCGGCGCAGTTTTCTGTGAGAATGAAAAATAGAAAGAATTTTTTTCAATGAAATCCGCGACAGGAATCGAACCTGCAAACTTCTGATCCGAAGTCAGACATCTTACCCATTAGGCCATGGGAACTTCAACTCTCTCCATATTGCTTTTTTGACTTATCTGTCAAAACTGAACTGACTTTGACTGAAAAGTAACAATTGTAATTAAAAAGAAAGTCAAAAAAGAAAGACACAGTACGTCATTAGATAGAATACTGAGAAATCTGTATTTGTAACTTAAAAACCACTGAAAAGTATCAATTGGAATTGGATAAACGAGATGAACGAGAGTGTCGATAACATCAATCGAATGATAAGTCTAAGAATACAAGGAGAGACTACAGAGCATAGAATACAAGTGCGAATAAAATTTACACTTCTGATAATCCACCACACGAACATCTCTATATGCCCGAGTGTCTGAACGCATTGAATCTCAGCGGAATTCCTCAACATCGTTTGTCATTGATTGGATCTCCAATAATATTGTTGCGAAACATCAATCCCAAGTTTGCTTACTGCAATGGAACTCAACTTAAATATTGTTCATTTGATAATGATCTCATAGAAACCGAAATTATAACAGAACTCACAAAGGAGATTTTGTTTTCATCCATAGGATGTCTATGGAACCATGCGGTAATCTACTTCCATTCACTTTCACAAGAAAACAATTTCCGATCAGACCTTCTCATGTAATATTTATCAATAAAGCTCAAGGACAAACTCTAAATAAAGTTGCCAAATAATTGGAAAACGTTGTCTTAACTCACATACAACTTTAGGTCTTTGAGTCACAATTCAACAGAATTTGGTTATCTTCACTCTAAAGAATACTCACAATCAATATGTTGCGAAGAATTTCGTATACAAGCTATGATCTTCATATATCATCTATATCAACTAACGTCCATCTGAAATCTCTTCTTCAAATATCTATATCGAACAATCTGATGGCCTAGCTAATAGATATAGATAATTTTCACTATTTGTAACTCAAAAGCCACTGAAAAGTATCCATTGGAATTGGATAAAAAAGAACGGAAAATAAATAATCACTATTTCTATTAGGTAGAATACTGAAAAATCGCTATTCGTTACTCAAAAACAATCACTATTTCTAACTCAAAAACCACTGTAAAGTATCAATGGAAATAAAAAAAAGAGACTCAAGAAAGAAAGAAGCACTATTTCTATTAAGTAGAATACTGAAAGCTCACTATTTGTAGCTCAAAAGCGACTGAAAATTGTATCTATATTACGAAAATCTTTTATTTATCTTTCGGTCTGGTGCAATTATTGTAATTTACAAAAATAGAAATAATTTCAACAAGTTATCTACTGGAATCCAACATGCATCCTTCTGCTCCGAAGTTAGACGTCTTAAGCATTAGACCACAAGGATTACATTCTAATCTCTATAAAAAATAAAAATATATCACAGATATATGATTCACACGCTGATTCTAAAAGCAGTCGTGAATTGAGAGAATATATACATCAAAAATTAAAATTAAAAAAAATTTTCAAAAAATTTTAGTTTTATTTTACTTGATGTAATTTGTGTGTCTGTGTTTTTTTAATAAATAACAAATTGTTTTCCGTTACATACGCGAGGCTTCCGGAGCGAAGCGACGGGTAGCCGACTAGTATTTATTTATTTTTAAATTTCAGAAAGCAATTTTATCAGTTTAATCTAAGTGTTACAGAAAATGGGTTCGACAATTTTAATCAACTTGAAAAATTGGCAGGAGCTAGAAAATGGAATGATCGAAAATCTGGCAAAAAAAAAATAACTGATTTTGTGGAGGTGAACTGAATCTTTGAAAATTACAGAAATACAATATTAAAGTTGATTTGAAATAATTTGTTAAGATTTTGTATAAAAGTTTAAACTGAAAAAATGATAATGATAACAAAATAATTTTATCTTTTTATAAACGATAATGTATATCTAAAAAAATTGTTTTTCTTTATTTTTTTTTTATAAATAACTGAAGAGTAACAGAAAAACTTGTAAAAAATCCATTGTGTTCTATTGATAAGATCATTTCTCGTGAATTAAGAATTACAAGTTTTGTTAACAATTTAACTAAACATAGATATCTAATGTCTAACAGATGGATGTTGAGGATCCCGTTTGCGTGAGAATTACGAAAAACACGAGATCTCGCCATTAGCCTCTTCAGCAGGTCTCAAGGAATTTAGTATTTTTAATGTCTGTCACTAGGAAAATGCTACATAATGAATTTATTGTTTGTTTATTGACTGTTTTCAATTTATTAAAACTATATTAAAATATAGTAAAAGTCTCGTGCATTTCCTCTATTATAATTCATTTAATCCTTTCAATATTTTTTGAGAAGACATGGATAGAGACTATTCTCGCGTAAATTACGTGAAATCACGAAAATACGGGATCGTCAACATCCATCTGTTAGACATTATACTATTAGATTTAGATTTCTAATTTATTAGGTATACACAAGAAAATGGAATAATAGAAGAAAATGGAATATTAAAAAAAATATTAGTGTTTCTAAACTTTTTTAATTTTTATTTTAAGAACTAATATATGTGCAAATTGAATTTTCAAGCAATGGATATTTATAATGGTAAGACTGTAGAAGGCGATCTTTTATCTTGGAGCAAAATAACATCGAAATCTGACGATATTTCATTTCAAAATCAATGTTTTGTGTTGAAAGGAGATGAGCTACCAAATATTCCAGGTAAATGACCTAAATATAAAAAATATACTTTTAGACATTAAAAATTGGACTATCCGGTAATTTTAATGCTATTTTTAACTCAAATTTAAGATAGTGATAATGAACAAATGATTTACTTTACTTTTACTACAGTAGATAATCAATAATTAATTTCCATCTCCAGCGTCGATAGATCATCTTAGTTGTATCAGTTGATGAGACATGTTTCTTTTTCATTGCAAATATGTTCTGTAGTAGTGGTACTTTACGTTTTGACATTAAAACAGATTTAACATTCACCTTCTCAAGATCTCATTCCCATCCTACCATAAAGAGAATACCACAAAAACAGTAAAGGATTTTCTACAGAAAAGCAAAATAACTATGCCTGACTGGCCGGAAAACAGTCCCGATCTCAATCCCATTGAGAATTTGTGGACCATTTTAAAGACAAGGTTGCAGAAATACAGCCATCCCAATCTTTGGTGTAAGCAATGAAGTACATGTGGTGGAAAGAAATTTCAAATGACTACTGCAAATCCCTAATTGACAGCAGCCAAATTGTATTCTGTCCGTTATAAAACAAACAATGGTGTTCACAGAAAGTATTGATATCAGTCGTTTTTGGTTAGAAAGAATGAACATATTTATCTGCAGTGTCTGAGCTCAGAAAATTAATTACAATATCTGAAAACTATTGATTTTCAATAATATGACAAGTGTCTTAATCTTTTGCAAATGACTATATATTTCTACGTTACTTTTGCATTTTTGTTTAACTCTGGCGATTAGAAGCTCTGGCGATTAGAATATTTAATGATTCAAGAAAATGTTAAAAGAGGTAAATTAGGTTTGATATTTTTGGCAATTATACTAAAAAATTGTTTTCATCAGTCTAGTTCTTGACAGCTTACATGATAGAAACTTAGAAAACATCGTTATACTATAGAGTTCAGAAACTGTCAAATTCTATTAGCTTGTTCTTGATTTTTGTGGTTATTTGCAATAGATTTCATTTGCAGTTAATTAATTCATTATCATGTACTTTCTTAAAATGAAAAAATTACAAAGATTTTTGAATGTTTGTTGCTTATCTTGATAAATTTTCAAATGATGTATTGGCCAGCTACGACTGTTAGATGAGTAGCTATTTGAAAACGGTTTGTGAATTTTTGGTTTCATTTCATAAGTTTGTGAATTTCCATTTTTGGAAACTGATAGCGTGTGGTATATAAGTTTCTAGTTAAAAAATTCGAAGATTTACATTGCTTTGAGAACACCTAATTATAATCTATGACTGACTGTTGTAAATTTAAATTTATGTTACGGAATTCCTTTTCTTATATGAAAGTTTTTGTACCATAAGCAGTCATTGCACGAACACCGTGAATCCTTGGTCTTATCGAAAAAAAGCTATTGAATGAGAGTCAGGTCTATTGTTTATGAAAAAATACATTTTTAACTTATCGACAACTAATTTTTCAAAATAATATTGTATATCAATTTCTTAATTTTGAAATAGTTAACGTAGATATTAATTCCTTTTACGCTCTTAATTAATAGCATTCATTACTTTGTTCAATTACTTATTTAAAAAAATACATTTACTCGGTTTCAATGTTAGGAGCTGGCATGAGCTGTTCAGGAGATCCAGGATCAAGCTCAGGAGATCCAGGATCAAGCTCAGGAAATTCTAACCAAGGTTCAAGCTCTGACGGTACAGATCCAGGATCAAGCTCTGGAAATTCTAACCAAGGTTCAAGCTGTGACGGTACTGATCCAGGATCAAGCTCTGGAAATTCTAACCAAGGTTCAAGCTCTGACGGTACCGATCCAGGATCAAGCTCTGGAAATTCTAACCAAGGTTCAAGCTCTGACGGTACTGATCCAGGATCAAGTTCTGGAAATTCTAACCAAGGTTCAAGCTCGGACGATACTAATCCAGGATCAAGTTCAACAAACCCTAACCAAGGCTCAAGCTCAGGAAATTCTATTCCAGGATCAAGTTCCACTAAGTAAAGAAACTAATAGGTTCAAGGGTCTTATTAATTCCCGAATCTGACGGAATTTTCTTTATTTTATATTTTATTTTCCGCGACAACTTTAAAACAAATATTTAAATTTAAATAAAAAATATATTTAATTTTATATATTTAATATTTTGTATTTAATGCTATTTTTTCCTATATACTTAGAAAGATTTAAAGTTTATTTTAAAATATTTCTTAATTCTATTTTTAGGATTAAATATTTTTATGTTATTGATACATTCATATAGATATAGAATAGATTTCTCAAAATTTAAATCATTTTTTTTTTTAGGGAAAAATTTTTTTTTGAGGCTTTATAGTTTAAAAAAAAAATATTTAACTGCAATTCAAATGAAATTTAGTTTACTTGGTGTAACTTGTCAGTGGGGTATGAACCCAATAGCTTAAACACCATATCTTTCATTAGTAAGTTTTTATGATAATTTCATGGTGATCGTTTGCTTTGATAATTTAGGACTTGAGCTAATATTTAATTGGCATTTACTTTTACAATAAAAATGTATTTGTTGTGAACTTTGTAAGATAAAAACTGAACTGAATTCCATTGTGACTTTGATGTTATTTTATTTATAATTAAACAAATAATGTTTTTTTTGTTAGGATACTTCATTTAGGATGTTTCGTCTTAAATGATCCTTTACGCTTTGTTAAAAAATTAACGATTTTATACAATACACTTCTAATGATTCAAATGTATTATATTGGTTGGCGACTGAACAAAAATAAATAATGTATTCATTCTCGATATATTCAGAAATAAAAGTAATTTTCGAAAAAGATATAAGATTTTAATAATGCGTGTTACTGTAACGTAGATATTATTAATTTTAAATTATTACCATAATTGTTGAAGATTTAATTAAATTAATAAGTAACATTAAGTTCTTCTTTACTGTAATCACTTCTTTATTATTGTAACAATACTTTGATCAGCCTAATATTTTCTGATCTTCCTCAGGTTAAGTAGGTTGCATCAAGCCTACTAGCCCACTCTTACAAATTCGTAAACGAATTCAAATATCACACCACAGTATCAGCATAACGTAATATAACAGACTATGTTTGACATTTACAGAACAATACATGAAAGTATCAGCAATAATATATCAAAGCAACATAATTTATATCATATAACAAAAGAGGAGTGGTCATCCTTGTAGGATAGAGAAGTAAAATCAAAATATTATACTAATTATTATTTTTTCCACAGACTGTCTGTCTGTCCGTCTGTCTGTAACTCGATATAATTAAGCTATTAAGATAGATCCAAGGTTCTCAATGGTACCATTGAATCAAGGGTACTTAAATTGGATAAAATAGTAGTTCTTTTTGTCATAAACGCAAGATTTGCCCTAAACACAATATTCTACTCACAATTTTCTACTCCCTGTAGAAACACTATTTCTTCATTGTTAATTCGAAAAAACAAGTCGCAAAACTATGTACATCAAGGGATTGTTTATGTTCTTCCGTGTAAAGATAACCCATGTTTTTATTTGGGAGAGACCGGTCGACCCCTCCCTGACCGGATAGCGGAACACCGCACAGCTTTTAAAGTGCATAATAACGAGTATTTAACTGTTGTATATTCTTATCAATTTCATAATCATATTGACTATGAAAATCCACTGATTGTAGCTAACTGTAAACAAGATTTCAAAAGAAAATGTATGGTATCTTATTTTATCCTTACTTGTCTCAATTCCTATAATAATCAAATATCAATTGCTTCCATGTACGAATATGGTTTAAAAAAAAATCCTGAAAATGTTTAATTACTGATAACTGTTCTTATTTATCAAGAGCAATAACACTTACATTAATGTAAAGTTATTAATTAAATGTTTTAAATTAATATGCAGTAAATTTATCCATCTGTTTTAATGTTAAATTAATATATATAATGCTATCATTTTTATAAGTTTTCAAGCATTTTTTAAATAAAGAAATTAAGGAAAGAAAGAGGGAAAAAAAAAAGTCTTCCAATGCGTTATTGTCATTTGTCATAATAAATAAAGTTTTCCATTACGATTTTGGTCTCTGTAATAAATAAATTTTTGGATATTGATGTGAAATATTATGTCTAATTTAATCTCATATAGTGATGTTTTTGTAATGCTTTTGTAAATTTTCCAATGAAGGCTCACGTAACGTCACATACAAATCTCTCTGATGCTACGGGGTCTGCACTGAGTCAAACCATCCCTTAAGTTTATATAAAGGTTTCCCACATATTGTACTATTCACTTGATAATAGTTCTTCTTATTGAACTGAAATCATGGTTGTGTTATTTTAGATTTTGTATATATATTTTAATTAAATTGTCATTCAGTAGACAGTTGCGTATGTTTCATTTTTGAACACTAAACTAAATATAAAAAAAGATCTTTTCGTCGGACACTTTAACCATTTTATCCTTACATTATCACGTTAACTTTGGAAGGAGTACCTGAATAACCAAACGAAAAGTTTTTAGTTTCTATTCTTTTTCGATTTTTAGCGGCCCCTAGGTTACAGTTTGCCTGTAAAACATAGAGAACCACTATTTGTATTATGCTTGCTGGATGTCACACTCTGTAGTGGCCAAACGGTTAGAGATTTGGAATGAAACCTTCACCATTGTGTTCAGCAACAAAAAGTACGTGACCACGTCCCAAAAAATCAGACCTGTCGGACCGTTCCCTGCCCCCCGCCCCCAAGCGTTTTCAATTCATTTCTTAGCGGCCCCTTTTACAGCTTGTCTGTAAAACAGAGAATGTCACACTCTGTAGTGGCCAAACGGTTAGAAATATTAGAATGAAATTTTCACCATTGTGTCAGCATCAAAAAGTAGGTGACCAAGTGCAAAAAATCAGACCTCTTAAGTCCGCTCCTCAACCGGAAATTGGGGGTCAAGAGTAGTCACGTCCGACTATTTTGTTCATAAAATTTTGTTTATATAATGGTGCATATTATGGGTCCGCTTTGCTTTTGACAATGCCTAAAAGCATTACTTATCTTGTTTTAATTGGAGATCGTTTGCACGAACACATCGTTTGCACAAATATAAAATCATTATATTTTACATCAGTTTGTTTTTGTTTTTACTTCACTAAAATTCATTAATTGTAATTGGAACTTTTTATTTAAACCTAATTTCATTTACGTTATTGACATTTATCAACAATATTTCTTGACTTTTAGTTACATTTTATTTTTAGTTTGACAAAGTTCTTTCGAATAAGTTCTGTGGAATGTCTTATTGCTTTCCGAGCATAGAAGTTCAATTGAAATATTTGATGTGACCTTTTTTTGTATTTCCTTGACACAATGGGCTTTTTTTTTCTAAAATAAAATAGATATAACAGATGTTTTTTTGAATGTAACATAGCATAATAAAATAAAATTAAAAATTATGATTTATGACTTTAATGTAGGTTAATTTAATTTCAGTTTACTCGGATTTTGATTTATTTTTCTCCCAAAATATGTTTTCCTCTTATTATAACTGATAAATATAATAATATTTTTATATTTTGTCTTTAAAAAATAGTTTTATAATATCTTCTCATTCTATACTTGTTACTAAGTTTTCTTATAGAAGGATTGTGTGAAGTAGACTAATTATTAGAACAGTAACGAAAAATATAGTGAAATTGAATTTATAAGAAAATGAAATGAAAAAGAAAAATAAGTAAGTTACTGAGTGGTATAGTGATGTGATAGTCTTAATTTAGTTTAAAACTAAACAAAACATTTTTGGAACTAATGAAGCTATCAACAGTGGGAGTGTGGGATGACCGTTTCGTCCACCTTATTGCTCATCAACCACACAAACCATCTGTCGAAAGCCTCAGATCGCGAAAGAAAGTAATGAAATCCATCGACGCACCCGCACGTGCGTTTCCAATAAAACAAAAGCAAAATAAAAAATCAAAACTGAAGAAAAAGCAACAATTCCTGGCTTGCGGATACGTCAGGCTCAAAGGAAATTGAAGAAGGTTAGGCAACTGTCAAACAACATAAGTTTCAAAGAAATTTTCACGTGCCCGTTATAAATCAATCAATAAACCAAAAAGGCACCAAAGTAAACAAAAGATTTCGCCTTTCAGCTGTCAACAGTTACTTACAGGATCAAAATGCATTTTAAAAATACTCAGAAATTAAATTATTTAATATAAAAAAAAAAAAAAAATTCTTCTTTTTTTTTTTTTTTGTCGTGAGATCTGTCCGACATAGAAGGTCTCACAAGTTTTGGAAGATACTTCTTATGAACATCTTTAATTACATGAAAAATACCATCCTGATCATCAAACATCTAATTTTGAAAAGAATCAAACGATGATTAAAACATTCACTTAACGACCTATTTCTGGAGAGGATGGCAGTGAAAGCTTCATTTTTCAAACCGTGATAATGCTTTGATTATTACTTTAATTCTTAAAGGAGTATTTTATTAACCAGTCGGTAAAATTTTAGTTTTTGTCAAAAATACTTTTACGGGATTTTTTCATTTCAGCTCATTTTACGAGCAATGGAAACGATGTGAAAAACATAGTAATTGTTCTTTATTGCGTTTCTATTCTTTCGGATGATTTAATTGTTTTCCAAAATACGTCACTATTTCCTATTGGTGGATGGGATCTAAAGGAGTTTTAAATGTTTATAGAGGCAGCCACCTGTCTCCAATAGAAGACTTTAGATGTATAATGATAAAAGAAATAAAGTTACAAGAAAATATATTATTGGAAAATTATTTTACGTGAGTGAGAAAGGTTACAATTGGAAAAGACCAAAGACACAGATTCTAAAAAATTAACTTTATAAAAATTAAAAATTAAAAATACACAGACGTTTCGGCTGTAAAATATATTATTCTTTAGATTTTATTGTATTCATGAATCATGGTTTCCGTCTGTTGGACGTCATCACATCTAAAAATAAATTAATAATTTTGATGAACTACTAGTCGGCTACCCGTCGCTTCGCTCCCTTATGTAACGGAAAACCATTTTTTATTTATTAAAAAAAACACACACACACACACACAAATTACATCAAGGAAACTAAAACTCACATTTTTTAAAACCTTTTTTTTTAATTTAATTTTTGATGTCTATATTCTCTCAATCTACGACTGCTTTTAGAACCACCTTGTAAATCATATATCTACGATATATTTTTATTTTTTATAGAGATTAGAATGTAGGCCTAGTGGTCTAATGGGTAAGACGTCTAACTTCTGAGCAGTATTCTACCTAATAGAAATAGTGCATCTTTCTTTCTTGCCTATCTTTTTTTTTTATTCCTATTGATACTTTTCAGTGGTTTTCGAGTAAGAAATAGTGATGGTTTTTGAGTTACAAATAGTGATTTTTCAGTATTCTACCTAATGAAATACTGCTTCTTATTTCTTGACTCTTTTTTCTTTTTTTATTCCAAATGGTTGGTTGGTTGGTTGGTGTTTAATGGTGCAAAAGCAGCTGCGGCTAAGCTGCGCCATTTTTATTCCAAATGATACTTTTCAGTGGTTTCTGAGTTACAATAGTGTTCAGTATTCTATCTAATACAAATACTGCTTCTTTCTTTTTTGAGTCTCTTTTTTTTATTCTAAGTGGCACTTTT
The DNA here is from genome assembly GCA_023159025.1 of Thereuonema tuberculata. Taxonomy (NCBI): domain Eukaryota; kingdom Metazoa; phylum Arthropoda; class Chilopoda; order Scutigeromorpha; family Scutigeridae; genus Thereuonema; species Thereuonema tuberculata. The sequence goes on from JAFIDM010012231.1 coordinate 80,466,493, forward strand.
CAGTGGCTTTTGTGTGCCAAATATTGATGGTTTCTGAGTTACAGATAGTGATTTTTCAGTATTCTATCGCTTCATTCTTTTTTGACTCTCATTTTAATTATAATTGTCACTTTTCAGTGACGTTGGAGTTACATTTATTGATGGTTTTTGAGTTGCAAATAGTGATTTTTTCGGTATTCCACCTCAAAAAAAGAGTGCTTCTCTCTTTCTTGACTCTGTTTTCTTTACTCCAACATCTGGCGTGTACACCCACATATTTTTCAATATCACGTAGGATTTGGTTAAGTAAGAATATTTAAAATATTGCAACGTTTCGGCAATTATCGTTCTAATTGTCAGTTTCGAATTACAAATAAACTGACTGATGTGAAATAAATAAACAATCTTGAGATTCAAAAAAAAGATTGAATACATTCCTTATTGATGGGGGAAAGGAAAGGAGATATAAGTCAAAAAACAATATAAAGAGAGTTGTAGTCCCTATGGTCTAATGGATAAGGCATCTGACTTCGGATCAGAAGGTTGCAGGTTCGATTCCTGTCGCGGATGTTTCATTGTAAAATTATTTCTATTTTCCATTCTCTCAGAAAATTGCGCCGGACAGACAGACAGAAAAATAAAAGATTTTAGTAATATAGATTGCTTTTTTGTAAAGAAAAAAATCTTGTTAAAATAGATAGCTGAAAAATAGATATAAAATAAAGATGTATAATTGATGATATTTAAGAAATATTGTATAAAATGGACTGGGAAGTTGGTGTATTTACGTGAAAAATTTGCGGATGACTCCGGAGACACAAACACAATTTGGCATCCACCTAATAACAGATATTTCAAATCATTGTTTGCGTCATTTCTCTTTTAAAAAAAAAAATCTATATTAAACACACTCAAGGAAATGAACAATATATTAAATAAAGAAGAGAGAAAAAGTATTATTTAAGAGCTTACGGAAAAATTAATAAAATAAAATAATAAATTAATAGTAATAATAATAATAATATGGAGAGGAAAAAAAGCAAAACTTATATATAAAATTAAATGTGTGTTGAAAATGCAAAGAAAAAACAAATACTCTTGACAGTCATAAATCTAATAATTTTTAAATTCTTCAACATTTTTTTTCTCTCAAGAAAACATCTACCACCCAAAACACTTCGTGTAAAATAAGTTGCCAAGACTCACATGCTCATAATGCTTTCACTGTTAAAAAGATATGAGATCTCATGTAGAGCCAAGCCCCTAACTCTACAAGGCCTAACTCTAAAAACCCTATATCTTGGTCAAAAAGTATGGCTTGGCCGTTTCGTGGCTGTCGCACAGACAATCCCATGGAGTTATGTAAAGGATATGGAGTATGCCAAGGCACACTTTTT
>JAFIDM010012231.1:80507436-80517615 GCA_023159025.1 Thereuonema tuberculata
TTTTTTTTTTTTTCATTGGCAATATGTGCTTTGGTCCTTGACCCGCCATATTGTCTTTGCTGGGGAAACCCATTGTTTGAAACGTTTACAAATAATAATAATAATAATAATAATAATAATAATAATATATAACTGGTATATATATATAAACTTGAAAAATTACTACAAAATATATATTTTTAAAAACTCATAATGTGCTGCGACAATCTACTAATACCAAATTGACTATTGAATTAAATCTACGAAGAAGATTTTGTGGTTCTTATCTGAATTTCATTACAGATTCGATTTTCAGGAAGGCTTCTTTCAAGATTCATTCTTCCTAATTAAAATGAAATAATTAATTAAAATTAATGAATCTACTTATTTGTACACTCTATTCTCTGAAATGACAAATTGATTAAAGATAATGATACTATCCACTTTTTCTAAAGTTTGATTTCATCCTTTAACAATGAGTACACAGAATCTACCTAACTATTCACTTAAATACGAAAATTTTTAATTCCTTTTTAAAAACTAAAAAAAAAAAAAAACAAACAGTATTTCGACAGTTAGTTTTTTATTTTGCTTTGTTTTATTGGGAACCCAAAAACAGGTGCGTCGGTGGAGTTTTTTACTTGGTTTCGCGATCTGAGCTTTCGACAGAGGGTTTTTGTGGCTGATGAGTCTATAAAGTGGACGAAACGGCCGTCCCACACTCCCAGTGTTGATAGCTCAGAGCTGAAACCTTTCGTTAACTTTGGTGCCTTTTTGGTTTTTATTAATTTACAGCGGGCACGTTAAACTTTCTTTGTAATGATTAAAAAACTTTATTTATTCACTATTTCCCAAACCGTGGTAACGTTAGATTATTACATTAACCTCTGAAAGAGTATTTTAATAATACTTGAGTCTTTCTTAATGAATCAAAGGATAGTCTTTTCTTCAATTCATCAGAATCAATCTTCTTTTTATTTATTAAGCTCCCTCTTCGATTCTCTTTCACATACACGTTCCTCGTTTCTTCTACTTTGTTGGTATTGATATTCCATATCTTGTAACCTCTGGTGAATGGTGAATAGCCCAGAAAAATGTTCTTGGTTACTCTATCTTGGAGTCAATCTTATTTTTGATTGTGTTTTTCTGTTTCTTCAAGTAGCACAGACTTTTAAGGTTTTCATGTTTCGTACATTTGGTGCTTCTCCGTTTTTAAACCATTTTTCCATTGGGGTAGTATTCATCAATCTTAGGTGAGGTGTTCGATTGGGAATGTAATTCGAACATTCCACTGCATAAGTTCAGAATCTTGGCGGGAGTTCAGCATCAATTAATATGGTTCGAGTCATTTCCAATAACTTACGGTTAAACTTCTCTGCAATGCCATTCTGCTGTGGAGAGTATGCAGATGTCGTCTTATGGACAATTCCTTTTTCTTTTAGGAAACTGTGCAGTTCCTTATTTTCATACTCTCTTCCTTGGTCTGTCAGAAGGTTTACTACTTTAGTGTTACTTTTTGGCGTTCTAAGTAATTTATGAATTGTTTCACATATTCTGGAACTTGACCCTTGCTCCTGATTAAATAAACGAAGCTTCTCCTAATAAAATCATCTATAATATTTAGGATGTATTTCGCTTGATAGTCATTTTCAATATTTATTGGCCACACCCATCCGAATATATATATTCCAAATTTCCTTTCGCTCTGATGTCTTTTAGCCTTTTGTGATGAACATTTGTCATTTTTCCAGATTGACAGCTTTCACAAAAACTATCAGAGTCGTCTCTTGGAATTTTCATTTGCTCAATTCCTCGTAGCAATTTCTGGTCCAAAAATGAATTTCATTTTACACTTCGAAATATGTCCTAGTCTTGAATGCCATAGATTATACTTGGAATGTTTTATTTCATTGAAGTAGGACTTCGCTTGTAAATTATAAGGTTTACACTTAACTTCAAATAGATTGTTTTTCTCTTTTCCCAAGGTTATAGTTCTTTTGTTTTTGTCTTTAATCATATAATTTCTGTCTTTTACAAATTGAAAACAGCCCAACTATGCACATGTCCGGCGGAAATCAGATTAACACTCATATCCGGAACATAATGAGTTTTTGACAATGTAATCTTCTGAGTTTTCCCTCTCGGTAGCATTACTTCTATGTTGACTGTGCCTTCACCTACAGCTTCGATTGGTTGTAAGGATGCTCCGTACACTTTCTGTGGAGTTTAAAAATTTTTATAACTGCCGAACCAAGCTCCGTTGTTACAAATGTTATGTGTTGACGCATTGTCAATGTACCATGGACTATTGATAGATTTATCTTTCGTTGATGACATAATGCAACTGTTCAAAGCTACAATGCCAGAGAACGTTTGTTTCTTCTTCGTATCATGTGTTTTTGGGGATGATTTCTTGGACTTGGATTTGGATTTGCATTGCCTGGCTAAATGCTCCACTCGTCCACAGTTAAAACGTTTGCGGGATTCAGTTTTGTATTCCTTACTAGCTTGTTTATTCGCAGTTATTTCTGTTTTATTACAGATATTTACTTCACCTTCTATATTGAAAATTCTCTTACTTTTCCGTCAGTACTCTTATACAATTCTTCCAATTACATATTCTGAATTAAATTCAGACTTATCCTGTAGTTGAGGTGAATTCTGCGCCCATGAATCATAGGCGCTTGGCAGCCCTGAAAGTATTAACCAACATAGCTCATTATTATCAAAACACCCTCCTAGTTCCTCAAACTCGTTTAATTTTACTTTTAAATTTAAGTACTTTTCCGGTAAGTCATCTCCGGCTTGAAATTTACTTTCTAAATATATCTGACGCTTTAAATCAGATATCCTTAAATAATCTTTAACATTAAACTGGATTTCTATTTCCTTCAATAATAACCTAGGGTCATTTCTTTCCTTTACAAGACATCTAAATCTTACTTCAATGCTGTAAGAATAGTTCCAACCGCTTTTGCGGATTTGCTTAATAATTTTAGATGTAAGCCCTTTTCTTCAATGGATTTAATATCACTTATTGGCGTGTTCGCGGTCTCCCAAAGTCCATCCTTCAAAAGTAGGGTTCGGACATTCCGCTTCCAACTAATATAATTAAGTTAGTTCCGTTGAATGGTAGCATATAGCTTGGCATCTTGCCGACATAATGTTGCTTTATGTTTTAAATCCAAAATTTTTCTTTTTCCGTTTAATTATACAGTACTTCAAACTATAGGCCTAACGCCTTCTCGAAATTTTTCAATGTGGCGGTCTCGTGGAACGTTCGGCGGCAATTTTTTTTCTTTAATGTTGTGGCGCAGTGGAATGGTGTGGCTGTGCCCAAAACTAAAATTGTGAGGAATTTTGTTATAATTACAAGTTTACAGTCAAAGTCTTTCTTTGTCCGTTAGCAGAGCGTGAATGTAATTATAAAATCGTACTCACTAAAGGTTCCGTTGATCGCAAAACGTCCATCTCGTTTTTTTTCGTCCTTCTTCCATAGCAGCAGGCAGCAGACAGAACATCGCTGGCTAAACAACACTGTCCGATCTTGCGTATGCATGGCACGAGCTCGTGATGTGTGGCTCTTCATATTTCTTAATTGTTGGGCTTCGCCAATTCTTTCGGCGATTTCTCACTTAGAATAAATATTACTATTTATTCTCCCACCTTCCTTGTGCTATTTGTATAAACAGAAGTTGGATGTAATTATTTCAACGTTCTTAATTAAATTCTTTCATCACATAATCTTTTTGCAAGTGCTCTCAGTTTTTAAAACGTCGTACCGAGATGTCACTGAATCTAAATATGATGGTTTGAGTGTGAAGGGCGCATGCTTATGTAAATATATATATTCAGAATCTGGGCCATAAGTTTCTTTGTTTCGTTTCCTGCACAGTATTGTGTGAGCGTGGATATGTCTCCTCTAAGATCGCTGATGCGGTCCTCAAGGCGACGGGGATATATTCTTGTGACCATGCAGTGGGTGGTACAGTAAACTCCCGATTATCCGCGGACCTCTCCTATTTCATTTTTTTACTGTACAATAAATTACGGAATCAATAAACATTTTTTAAATCTAGAATCCCACCCAAAACACTTCGTGTAAAATAAGTTGCCAAGACTCACATGCTCATAATGCTTTCACTGTTAAAAAGATATGAGATCTCATGTAGAGCCAAGCCCCTAACTCTACGAGGCCTAACTTTACAAGCCCTAACTCTAAAAACCCTATATCTTGGTCAAAAAGTATGCCTTGGCCGTTTCGTGGCTGTCACACAAACAATCCCATGGAGTTATGTAAAGGATATGGAGTATGCCAAGGCATACTTTTTGACCAAGATAGTAGGGTTTTTAGAGTTAGGCATGTATAGTGAGGGGCTTGGCACTATACGAAATCTGATAACTTTTTAACAGTGAAAGCGTTATGAGCATCTTGGCAACGTATTTTACATGAAATGTTTTGGGTGAGATGAAATAGTTCCATGAAACGGCCAAGCCATACTTTTTAACCATGATATAGGGTTTTTAGAGTTAGGGCTTGTAGAGTTAGGCCTTGTAGAGTTAGGGGCTTGGCTCTACATGAGATCTCATATCTTTTTAACAGTGAAAGCATTATGAGCATGTGAGTCTTGGCAACTTATTTTACACGAAGTGTTTTGGGTGGGATTTCATTTCTTTTTGTAGGATGAGATCTGATAACTTTTTAACAGTGAAAGCGTTATGAGCATGCGAGTCTTGGCAACCCCTTATTTTACATGAAATGTTTTGGGTGGGATTTCATTTCTTTTTGTAAGATGAGATCTGATAACTTTTTAACAGTGAAAGCGTTATGAGCATGTGAGTCTTGGCAACTTATTTTACATGAAATGTTTTGGGTGGGATTATCTATTACAACTAAATTTAGTTTTAAGATTATTTAGAAAATCGATTTTTTTTTCAATACCCTACTTTTCTGTTTTTCTATTGGTCAACTTGTATATACAAGCTGTTTGCACTTTTGTAAGAAATCACATTATTACACAGTATTATTTAGGCCGAAGCATTGAGGGTACGACGTATTTCAGATCTCAATAAAATCCAAAGTATAAAAGCTAGATAAATGAAACTTAGCGTATTTCATTAGTATGGTAACTGCATCTTATCCTGAAAATTTGAGCTCTCTAGTTTTATCCAGGCCGAAGCTATGAGGGTTCGATAATAAATAACCAGACCCCCCCTTTATGAGGGGTTGGGATGTGAAAGTTACGGATTTCTTAATTTTTTTGTTGCTAATCCTAACCTGCATACCAAATTTCAGCTTTCTAGGACTTCAGGAAGTACCCTAGAGGTTTTGATGATCGTGAGTCAGTGAGTGACGGAATCGACGTATTTTAGGTATTAATAAAATCCAAAGTATAAAAGCTAGATAAATGAAACTTAGCGTATTTCATTAGTCTGGTAACTGCATCATATCCTGAAAATTTGAGCTCTCTAGTATTATCTAGGCCGAAGCTATGAGGGTTCGAAAATACGACGAAACACTTCCAGAAAAGGTACGTAGTGCCCTTCCTGCCTTCGGCTCGTCTTGGCGGGGGCGCTGCCGTGCCCCCAGATAAGGTAAAAAATAAAAGAGGCACATTTAGCAACGTCCAAGTAGGGGGTTTTCGTGTTTCGACGTGAAGAAACAAATACAAATAAATGTTAATTGTTTTTTTTTGTTAAAAAGTAAGAAAGTAAAATAAAATACAATAAAATAATTGTTTATAATGTATGTACTGCTATTTTAATGTAAATAAAACATGTTAAAGCATTTTTGTGTTGATTTTTGTCCTTTTTCGTCTTATTTCGGATTATCCTCGGTTGCCGCGCCACCCAATTCCGCGGATAATCGGTAGTTTACTGTATATGTTGTTTGATTCCAAGTGCCCGAATGTGCCGCGTAGTCAGTGATGTGTGTATGTTTTCTAATGTTTGAATCTTGTCAAGGTGTTGTGTGGGTGTGTGTGTTTTGAGATGGTGTATAACTGTGGAGAGTTCTTTCGATGTGTGTACTTTGGGCAGTGGCGGCCTGAGTGTCGGGCCTGTGCCTGAGTATTGTGCTAGTGCAGTGTAGAAATAATCATGTTCAGCTTGTAATACAGTAGAACATCGATTATCCGAAACTCTTTTAACCGGAACCTCGTTTAACCGACGTCGGTTTCCTTAAGTTTTTTTTTTGGTAAATAAACAATTTCTCTTCCCCCCCCACCCCAAAATCTCCCCTTCTGTCGGAAATTCCATCCGTCTCCAAGACCATTTGCCTTCTGCCTTTCTATTGGCAACTTTCTGTCCGACTCAGAAGTGTTGGCTTTACCGAAAGCTACAAATTCATTGATGCCAAGGAGCCCACTGAACGAAAACGCGTTTTGTTAACAATCCCTAATTATTATTATTTATATTATTATTAATTAAATATTTAATTCTGTAATTAATTATTCCATAAGATCTTAAATATTAATTTTTATCTCTCTTCATTATGGAAAATTTTGTTGAATTCTTAAATAACAATATATTTTATATTTTCAAATCAATACATTTTGAATTATATCAATTCAAAGGTGAATTGGTGTATTGGCTTTGATACATCTGTCAATTTGAAAGAATGACGTGTTTTGGAAAAATAATTAAATCCACCGAAGGAATAGAAAAGCAATAAGAAACAATTTCTACTTTTTTCACTTGGTTTCCAGTGTTCGTAAAATCAGATGAAATTAAAACATCAAATAAGTATCTTCATTAAAATTTTCTCTACTCGTTATTAAAATACTCTTTCAGAGATTAATGTAATAATATTAAGTTATAAAATATGGCCTCCTTTGTCAATTGGTAGATAAATTAAGTGTTTTAATCATTATTTTATTTTTTAAGTTTTTGTAGATCCATATTGGTAAGAAGTTTCAGAAGTAAGAAATAAGAGTGGTTTCAAGAAGGTAGGCACTGGCGTACTAAGAGGTTAGAAATCCCTGCATTGGAAGATTTCCATTGGGTAATCAAAGAAATCGAGAATTTTTGACCTTTGTATTTGGTTGTATAGTTCTTGGGATTTTCTGTAAAACTCTCCCCACCCATCCGAGAAAGGATTTGATTTTTCTTTTTTTGTCCTCTTCTCTTATTCCAAAATAATGGAACGCTTACGAAAAGCAGAGTTCAAGTTCTTGTTTAATAAACTTGCACTCAATTAAATCAAAAACCATTCTCAAAATAATTTTGTCGTTTCTTCAGAATAACTTCGATGCAGTGATTTTCATCTAATTAAGATAAAGAAAAATCCAAAAATCCTCTTGAATATAATCATTTTCGCTTGAAAATTAGATCTAATCAATCAATTGATGGTGTTAATATGCACACATATGATCTAAAATAAATACCAAAAATTAATATATTCCAAATTTTAGTGTATCAAAAATGTTCCAATCTACTTAGTCGTGACATTGGAAGATCTTGATAAGGCAGTCAAAGAATATACGATCCCCAGGCAACAGATCAAAAGAACAGCCAAAATACCCAGAAGCTCGGTTATAACGCGATCTTTCGGATCCAAGATCTCGAAGATCGCGATATAACCGAACTTTTATTACTTCGCGACTTGAAATGTCGTATATCGCACCCTGTTATCGCCCACACGATTCCAAATCGATTTAAAATGGTCATTCCGCGATTACCTACATCATACAGAGCTATGTGAGAGAATTTTATATTTATAAATACATAAATCATTACCTTTTCAACACTTTGATGGGATACATTAGCCAAAATTGATTTGGCGCCGCCATCTTGGCATCTTGTACAAACGGCGAGTCACGTGGATCGAAACTAGATATTCATACGTCTTTTATATTACATGGGCCTCTTTCCTGGTTGTCATTGGCAGAAAAATAGATCTTGATATTCATTTTGGTTAAACGAAAAAGCCCGCAATTCTGATATTTTTTTAAAAATATATTGTATTTGACGCATTTGCGTGACAATTGGGGTGGGTATAGAGTCTCAATTACTGTAAATAATAAGGAAACAAGCATATTAATTTACACCTTTGATTTGATTTTAGGCGAAAAAACGGTAAATTTTGCAATTTTACAATTATACACCTTTTCCAAAATAGAAGGGGTCCAAGACCAAATCGCGTTATTTCCGAATTCGCGATTTAAACAACCGCATTATAGCCGAGCTTCAGTGTACTTGTTAGAGAAAGATGTTATTCATCATTTCTTTGTTTTCTATGATATCTTTTTTCTTAATTATACTATTTTTTTTTGCAATAACATAAAAATAGACGGAAATACAAACTGTGATGTTGTATTGGGCTTAAATATCCAACCGTACCACAATAGGAGATATAAACAAAATTATTTTCTGAAAGTATTACGAGTCTGATTTATCATCAGATAAAGAAAAAAAATTAGAAATAATAAATGGTGATCTTGTAGATTCGCCTCTTTGTGTAGATGTTGATTTTCTGAATTGACATGCTGAATTTCTCAATAATGGCTTCAGACTTACATAGAGCAGTGAAACAAGTTAGTTGCACCATATACTTTACATAATTGATAATATGGTAGCAAGAGTTTCTAATAGATAATTCGGAAATGACTGTAGATTAAGTAACTTCGTCACTGAGTCATTCAGTTTATTTAGACAACGGTATCTATATGTGAAGCACGAACCAATGTTAGGTGTTCAATGTAGGATATTAAGCCATTCACAGAATTCACAATTAGATTCAAACAATTCTGTTTTGACTTAAATTAAAGTAAATAAGACTATAATGTCATTATGCCATTCAATAAAGTATTTTTGTTTAATTTTTCATTATGTTTTCTTATAAATTTAATTTCACATTTACTGTCTTATTATTTAAAATCTATTTGATACAATCTTTATTAAGAAAACTTACTAACAAGTTCTTAATACAACTAGTTCTTATTAGAAAAGTTAATGAAAACTAAGAAAGAATTTTGTTGTTTAAAGACATTATATAAAAATATTACTCATATTCACTGAAAAAGAGACCTAGAAAATACGTTTTAGAGAAAATTCACAAATCAAGTGAGAGTTAATCTAAATGATAAATCATAATTTTTAATTTAGAATTCAGCCGATGAATAAAATATCTGTTGTATCTAGTTTTAGTTAGTGAATTGTATTCCATTAATGAAATAGAAAAATAAGGTCACATCAAGTCTTTTATAGTTGAACTAGATTTCCAATTTCGGAAAGTAAACAAAATAAAAAGTTTAAATAAAACATTCCAAAGGAAACCTATTCAAAAGAACTTGAAAAAGTTATTGTCAAGAAATATTGTTGATATACCTCAAAATTATTAAATGAAATTAAATTTAAATTTATAAGCTTTACTTTTCCTCTTATTCTTAAGTGTTATAATTAATTAATATTTATTTATCTAATTAATTATTCCGTTAGCTCTTAATTATTAATTTTCCCTCAAGTTAATCAAATTAATCAAAAATATTTATAAAAAAATATTGCCAAAGGACTTCTAAAAATGATATAGAATGAAAAAAATATATTTTAAGAACTTGAAAAAATACTAGATTTGTGATATTGACACAACGGGATTCTGAAATCTTTCTAGCTTCTTTTTAAAGCCACAGGGTTGAATTTACAAAAAAAAAAAAAAAAAAAAAAAAGTACTTTTTTTTTTAATAACGGAACCAAAATACTTTGAAAGCAATTTAAGGATAATTCTAATGAACTTCTTCCCAATACTGATCTACAATAATTTAAAAAATAAAATCCTGATCAAACGTCTAATTTTGATTGAGATTAAACAATTTATTTAGCCAGGATTGCTGACGAGGATGACAATCAAGGCTTTATTTACCAAACCGTGCAAGCTTTAAATTATTATATTAACTTTTGAAAGAGTATTTTAATAATGAATCCAAAATTTATAGTTAACGTCGAAAGTACATTTTCGATGTTTTAATTTCAGTTCGTTTTTACGAACAGTGGAAGTCAACTTGAAATTGTTCCTTATTGCTTTTGTATTCATTCGATGGATTTAATTATTTTCGAAAATGCAGCATTCTTTCATATTAACAGATGCTTCAAAGCCATTGCACCATTTTTTTTTAAAATAAAAATGGTCCAATGGATTTGAACCATTTGTTAATATGAAAAAATGTGCCTTTTTCAAAATAATTAAAACCCACGAATGAATAC
>JAFIDM010012231.1:80519345-80543693 GCA_023159025.1 Thereuonema tuberculata
TAAATAAATAAATAAATAAATAAATAAATAAATAAATAAAAATTAAAGTATCCCGCAGTAGGCCTATTTAATTATTTTGGTTTCCTGTGTTCAGGAAACGACCTCAAATTAAAAAAATCAAAAAAAATGACGGAGAACAGATGGAAACAATGATTCATTGCATACAATAAAATCTATATATATATATATTCTTTTATTCGTAGGAAATCTATGAAGCACATTCTCTGATTCATCTGTTTCTCGAATCTAAAATAGAATGTGCGTCAAAAGGTACAAGTTACGATCACCTTCTAAAATACTGGTATTTGGTCAATAGCCGAACCATTTGAGAAATAGAACTCACTTTTTTGTGAGTTACGAAATCTTGTATCATTGATTATAGCCATCGTTACGGAAATAAAGGAATAGTTTACAATTAGGTAGATTTTGTAATATTTATATGCTCTAAACTGTTAATTCTTATGCTTTAATTTTCCCGCTATGATTCTTTACATTATATTTAATAGATGTTTTTCTTGAGATAAAAAAATAGTTAAGAACTTAAAAAATATTATATGTACGACTGCCAAATAGATTTTTTTTCTTTGCATTTTCAACAAATATTTCATGTTTTTATAAGTTATGCTTTTTTTTGTCTTCATATTTTTATCATTATTAATATTGTTATTAATAACCTATTTATTTAATTTTTCTGTTAGCTCATAAATATTAATTTTTCTCTGTTCATTATTTAATAAATTGTTCATTTCCTTGAGTGTGTTTAATACAGATTTTTTTTTTGATTTTTTTTTTAAAGGAGAATTGACACAAACAATAATTTGAAATATCTGTTAATAGGTGGATGCCCAAATTCTGTTTAATTTTCTGTTTAATTTGTGTCTCCGGAGTCGTCCCCAAAATTTGCCCATAGAAATCTGTGTTAAAAACATCAACTTCTAAGTCCAATTTTTAGCTTATTTCGTAAATATCATCAATAAAGAAATTATATATCTTTATTCTATATACCGTAAATGGTAAAGATTTTAACGATTTTTTTCTTTTCAAAAAAGCAATAGTTCATCAAAATAAATAATTTATTTTTAGAAACGATGACGGAAAACAGATGGAAACAATGATTCATTGCATACAATAAAAATTAAAGAATAATAAATTTTTTGTAACCTTATTTCTTTTATTATTATAAATCTAAAGTCTTCTATTGGAGACAGGTGGTTGCCTCTACAGTCAAATCTCGTTACTATGCCACCTCGCTACTATGCCACTCTCGATATTATACCACTTTTGCTCGGTCCCAACAAAATTCAATACAAAATAAATTTACTATGCCACCCCCTACTCTCGCTACTATGCCACTATTATGTGACTTGTTAAAAGACACGAGTCGTGAAAAGTCTGTATTTCTGCGCAATGCTCGATTATCACACTCACGTCCCAAAGGCGAAGCGATGAACTACAGTTCATCGAAGAGGAGATCCAAACTGAGGCACAGGATGCGGAGCTGCTCGAGATCTGGAAAGCTCTGCCTGCCGAGGAAAAGATGCACGAGAACGGGGAGATCGAGCTGTCTGACTTTCTCGAAGCCGACGAGCACCTTGTGACTGGCGGGTCTTTCACACTGAAGGAAATTGCGGAGGAGATGCTATGCAGTGAGGAGCCGGTGGAAAGCGAAGATGACGATGTAACTGTCGACCGGCTAGACAACGAGATGCACGTGATCCGCCAAAAGAAGATGCCCAGCCGACGATTTTTGAGAGCTTTGGACTGACTGATAAGTAACTTGAGAAAATAAAGCTGTTTTTACAGACCCTCGCTACTATGCCACTCTTGCTCGGTCCCGACAGGTGGCATAGTAACGAGATTTGACTGTATATACATTCAAAAACTCATTCAGTTCCATCCATCTATAGGAAATAGTGACTTTTTTGGAAAACAATTTAATCAGGAGAATGAATAGAAAAGCAATAAAGAACAATTTCTATAATTTTGAACAATTTCTATATTTTTAACTTTATTTTCAGTGTTCCTGAAATGAGCTGAAATGAAAAACATCCCGAATGAGAAAAACTAATATTTTACTGACTGGTTATTAAAATACTCCTTTAAAAGTTAATGTAATTATCAAAACATTTTATCGGTTTGAGAAATGAGGCTTCCACTACAATCCTCTCCAGAGGTTGGTCGTTAAGTGAAAGGTTTAAATCACCGTTTTATTCAAGTCAAAGAATTATACGTTTGATCAGGATGGTATTTTTTTCAAGTAATTGAAGATGTTCATATGAAGGATCTTCCAAAACTTGTCTGACAGATCTCACAACAACAACAAACAAAAAAAAAAACACAAAATCAAAAAAAACAAAAAAACTTTTTTATATTTAATAATTCATTTTTTTAGTTGAAAAACGTTTTTGAATAAATTAAATTTATCGAATAAAAAGAAAGTTATAATATATCAAATTCTATGGTTTACCTTCTTTTCGGTTTTCCTGAAACGAACTGAAATTAAAAACATTGAATAAAATATTTTCGACAACCACAGAACTACTATAATTTTCCCGACTTTTAATAAAAATTCTGCTTCAAAATTTAATGTAATATTCGATAGTTATAATGGTTTGGAAAATAAGGCCTCCCACTATCATCCGGTCCTGATATTTGAACATAAAAGAATGTGTTTAATTCAGGTCCAGATTTAGAATTTCTTAAATATACAATTACATGCATTAGTTTTTAACTTAATGAAGATCTCTTTGGAAAGAAGTTCTTAAGAAGAATCTATCAAAATCAGTGAGGTCAATAAAGTGAGACAGAACTCGAAATAAAAAAAAAAAATGCTGCAGTTCAGAAGATGATTTTTTTGAAGGTTCGAAAAATGTTTATTGTGATTATTTTGTTGAAGATATAAAAAGTTATTATTTTAAGATATTTTTTTTTTACCGAGGAAAGTGGTTTTTTTTATAGATAATTCTTTTTTCGCTTATTTCTTTCTATTTAGATGAAACAGAAAATTTGGTTAATATAATAAAAAGTTTTTAATAAAAGAAATTGAAAAACAAAACTATATTTGTTGTTTAAGGACATTGAATAAAAACGTTATTATAGTTTTCAGATAAATAAGAAGAAAAAATATTTTTTAAAGTATAAATAAATTAAAAGTCGACCAAAACTGAAATGAAGTTAACCTAACTTTAAGTAATAAATCATAATTTTTAATTAAAAAATGAAGACGTGCTATGTTCCATTCAAAAAACATCTGTTTTGTATCTATTTTTCGTTAGAAAAAAATATATTGTGACAATGAAAAAACAAAAATAAGGTCATAACAGGACGATATTGGTATCGTCTAGGTGGGAGACACACATTTTTAATACAGTAAATAGTACAATGGTTTGACGGACAATGAGCGGACGGGCTCGTTTTATCCGTGCTTTCATCGCCAAGTGAGTGTACTGTTTGTGCTTGAAGAATCAGCAAATCTGGCCAGATAAATAAAACTACAGTTCAGTCTGCAGGCAACCACTGATTTAAAGACTCGGGAAAATACTGTAAGTAACTTTGTCTTCATTTATCTTGCTGATCAGATCGGCGAGACTGTAACTAGTGGAATTCTTTTTACAATTGATTAGACAGAGTAATAAATAAATACATATGTAGGTAAGCACCCTTGGTATTGATCATGATCATTTGAAAAGTTAAATATGTAGATGTGATTACAATTCTGACATTTTTTTTTTAATTTTTCTTTTTTTGTATCTTAAGAAATTGAAATAATACTTCATGGTTTGAATTTCTAATTACTAACCTTAAAAAAAGTAAATTTATAATTTTCATGTGAGCTTTGTTTTACGATTTACATTATTTTTAGGGTTATATATTATTTTTATTTAAAATCCCCATTATTCATCTATATATTTCATTCTTGACATAATTATTTTTTTTTGATTGTTTTATAAAAGTTAAATTTAAAATCATGATCTGTTTCCTGATCAAATTAGTTCAAATCTTTTGGGGATGATGCGGCCTTAATCTCCTTTCCAAGAAGAGTGCCCACCCCCCCATTGAATATCTCCCTTGGCTTGTTACCCTCACAACCCAACCTTTTGTAACTTTCTTGAGTTATGATATTTTATAATAATATTTATAATATTTTTATCATAAGTTTTCAGTTGACACAACTTAGATCTTTTGCTGGCAACTGTGGCTCAACCACTCTGGCTGAACTATTCCGGTTCAACCTGACTTTCAACAAATGATACAACTGATAAAGCTACTTCTTTGTGTTTAATTGTATAAAATGTCTGTTAGAGTAGAGTGGGCGAAAAGTCCATATACTTTTGAATATTAAATATATATTTAGATATATTTACATGTTTATGATGTAAATGTATGCTATGGAGAAAGTCATATATATAACGTTTTTGGAAATAAAATGAATCAGAGAGCAATGGAAGCAATAACGAAACAATCGCACACTTGCACATTGACAACACGCGAGCAATCGAAGAATGCCAATAATCAAAGAAGCAAACAGAAGTATGGATGGCTGATTTAAGCAGATTCTCGATTGAAGAGCGTTTAGTGACTGCAGTATGGATTCACGAACGATCGCATAGGGACACTTTCACAAATTATTACCAATTTTCAGCTACGATTTCGGAAAGCGTCACCATCCAAGAGAATAATATATCAGGGTCGTGAGCGTTATGTCAGGATTCGTGAGGATTCATATAGGACGCGAAGACTGTCAGGAAGTTTGGAAACATATGCTGCTGTGGAAGAATCCATAATAAGATCTCATGTGAAGTTGACTTGCAAGGGTGCTGCCGAACTGGATATTCCCGGTCAACCAGGAGAGACCACTTATGAAAGGATTGAAATTGAAACCTTTTCGCCCGTTGTCAGTGAATGATGAGCTAGCAGATGTGGATTTAGCAATACCAAGAAGCATGCAACCTGCTTCCCCAATGTTTCCCAACTAGAGAAGATCAACGAAGAATTCTGTTTGGTAATGAATGTTGTAGGGTAAAGTGACCAAATGTCGGCCACATCCTACAAATAACCTGAAAATAAGAGATCTGATGACTTAGTTTATATGATTGAAACAAATTTTTAGATTTATTGTAATTTTAATGAAATAAAGAAGTATGGCATTACGAAAAATACCTATTATTAAGTTAACTATGCATTAATTACTATAACCTTACAATGTGACCAAATGTCGGCCAGGATGCCTTAAAGTCGGCCAGGGAATGACCAAATGTCGGCTAGTTAACAAATGCATCAGTTAAACATTGCTGTTCACAGGAATTTATTTAAAAAATCTCATTTTAATATTTTAAAATGCAAGTTTATGGAAAAAATATTATGAAAATGTTTATTTTCTTCTCCTTGTTAGATTTTGGGAGTTTTCTTTCTTCTTCAGCTCTTCTTTCTGTTGCTGTTTTTCGATTTCTCTTTTTTTAGTTGTTCTCTTTCTTCAAAGCAGCTAAAGCCTATTTTCTCTTTTTTTTTATTTGTAACTCTTCCTTTTCTTTCTTTTCTTTTGCAGTTTTCAGTTTCATTTCATATACCACATCTGATGTTAATATAAAATGTTTATTGTAAGTAATTTATTGTATTTATTTCAACCTTATTTCATCCATGGTACTAAAGTGTTTTCTGTAATTTATAAAACTTAATATGCTTAAGCTGTGCGAACATCATGAATTTTTTCTGCAATTTAGTTGCGCGATTTTGACGTCACGAGTTGATATATCAAAGTATAAACGTTTGTCAAGCGCGAACACGATGCAATTCGATATTGCAACTCGAAAATGCAACCGACCCATGACAACGCAGATTTTAAATACGTCACGTATGACGTCAAGCAAATTTCGGTTATGTCGTTTCAAACATAATATAAGAGTGATTGATTTGCAACATATGATAAATATTTTTTTCACAATAATTAGCCTCTATGGAATTGAATGTCATGGTATTATTTCGAATCAACAGTAACGAATGACCAACAGCCAATAAGAAACAATGCTCCCCTGGAAACAATGACGTCGTTACTTTTGCATTACCGCGTAAGCAGCCTTGCGGTTCCCAAACCCGATGTGGAAAATCCGAAAAAAATCGAGGTTTTTAAACCTCTCTGATAAATTCTGCCGCATATAATTACTGCATTTCAGCATAAACTTTATTTATGCATAAATAAACTCGCAATACTCTTGATATTCATTGAGTATGACCATGTCTTCAAAACGAATCGACAGAAATCAGTTTCGACGCCATTTTTTTCATGGGCATGGTTTCACAACTGACGTGTTCCAACGCTGCCCGCTGATTGGGTAATTCCCAGCGACTTCGATCGAGGCCGGCCTCGCTTCGATGCAATTTTTCGAGTTGCAGGTGTCGATGCAACTCGAGTCTCATGACAAAAGTTGCAAGTAAAAGCGCTCAAAGCTGTCAAAATCGCGCAATTAAATTGCAGCAAAATTGCATGATGATTAAATAATACAATTTTTTGCTCTGATCGTTTCAATGTGCAATAGCCTAGCCTATAGTGGAAATATTGCAATAATAGATGAAAAGAAATTAATTTTCCTATGCATTTTCTAGCCAAATTGTCCTTCTCCATCCCATAATTTCTTTGGCAGTTAAAAGGGCGTTAATACTAGTATTTCTCTTTTTTTTAAACTATTTTATGGCTATGCCTCTGTGAATTCGGAAAAAAAAACTAGGAATTTCCTAGTTATGTCGTCAGATCTAGGCTAGGCGTTGATAGAAATGTTAACATCGGATAATATCCTCTATTTAAATGTATCACATTTTTTTTTAAAAAATTAATTTCTTTTCAGCCTACGTATATTCTTATATTCGAAAAGAAGCATAGGCCTATTGATTCTATTAATAGGCAAAAACTGTACGTACGGATGTGGGTCGGTCAGTGTGTTTGTATGTCATCTCAATAGCGAGACACAGTATTTAAGCAAGAAACAAAATACAAGGTGGCGCCACCAACATTTCCGTGGCATCCCAACAGCGCTACAGTAACAGTAGTTATGCAGAAACAAAATACAAGGGGGCGCCAACAATATTTCCGTGTCATTCCAACAGTGCTACAGAAACAGGAGTTACGCAGAAACAAAATACAAGGTGGTGTCCACTAACATTTCTTTGTGTGGATCGACATTATTTTAGGGCAGCAGGTTCACTGATAATGACACTATAATGACTCACACACCTTATTGACTCCTCAAGCATATTTCGAAACTAATCTCTATATATGGATAATTACGTTGCAAGAAGTACCATGATCAAAATACCTAAGTTACTTTATTGCTTAGTCATCAGTCAAATTATACTTGGGCTGTTATTGAAGTCATGGCTTTCAAAAAATGAGCTTAGAACATCGTTTTCAATCTTGGGTTTTTAAAAAATGTCACGGTATTTCAAAAATGTGGAATCTGTTTTATATTTCACGGGTTGCCACTAGTCTTTAATAAATAAGATATAAATAAGATAATATCTTTATAAATAAAATAGGTGTTTACATTTTTTTACTAAACTGTTAAAAATGCTAAGCTACACGCTACAAATAAATAATGGCCGACATTTGGGCTACTGCATGGCCGACATTTGGTCAATAGCTGGCCGACATTTGGGCAATCCATGGCCGACATTAGGGCAACTTGAAATAGGAAAATAAAATGTAAATACTGAAGCACTTTAAGGTAATAAATACTAATTACTTAGGAAATAACGTTAAAAAAATCAGCTGAGTGTTTGCTAATATCAAAATCATACAAAAAAAATGAAAACTAAGTATTGCTTTGGCTTGGAGAAAATGAATTCTCAACATTGCAATCTGAAGAATCTCGCCAAAGCAATCGTTTCCCGTAACAATCAATCTCACGTCTTTGATGAGAGCTTAAATTAAATGGCGACATCTGGAGATGACAATTGAAACTAAGATAGGATGATAGTCCAAAGATGTAAAAATCGTGTAAAACGAAAAAAACCACAGCTAGACCACTATGTGTTTCTTAAATACAAAAAACATTTGGTGGCCGACTTTTGGTCACCGGCCGACATTTGGTCACTTTACCCTATCTATCAAAGTTCGAAAGATTGGAACAATTATTTATGGTCAAAGAAAAATCCACTTTCTTTCAAGAACTCGAAAACCCCACTGCACATTATGATTTGGGCAGGGGTAATAGGAGAGCATCTACTTGACCATACTTCTTCAATGGCCCGAATCAGACGATTTATCTGCATATTCTTAATGAATGGTTGTTGCCTGAACTCCAGTTGAAAGGCATAGCTGACACTGTATGGCTTCAAAAAGATGGAGCATCTGCTTGTTTCGCAATGAGAGTGCGATTGGGCCTTGATGAGCTTTACCCAAACAGGTTGATTGGCCGGGAATCGGAGAACTTTCCTTCACCTTTGGCATGGCCACCACGCAGCCCAGATCTCACCTCGTCAGATAATTCTCTGTGGGGAATTATTAAACAGGAAGTCCGTACATTTCCAATGCTGAGTTGCAGATTGCAGTGCGCAATGCCTTTACGACTGTGACCATTTCGTAATTGCGTGGGAGTGTGCATGGGGAGATGGGGAACTCAATTCGTTCCTTTAAATTCAAAAGCTCCGCTGTACTGAAAGTTAGTTAGAACAACAAAGGAAGAGAATTTTAAATAAAAAAAAAATTAAAGGAAAAAAATGATGTAAATATATATACATTTGATGATGTTGATGACACTTTCATCGTCTGGCCACAGAAAGACAGTTCCAGATTTTCATCAATGAATTCAACAAGACCCACCCCAATGTCACCACTACAAAGGAAACCAACGGAAAACCAGTTTCGGTTAAAAAATGGTTAAAAAATGGAATAATCGACTTGATTTCTCCGTGCACAGGAAGCTAACGGACGGGGAATTTTTTTTTACATCCATGAAAGGTCCGCTCATCTCATCATGCAGATACTCAATATCTCGAACAACTTCTTTCTGAGGGCCCTCAGATACTGCTCCCATCTAACGGAGCCTCAGGAAGAAATCGAACATTTCTCTAATACCGGCACCAATCATGGTTACCACCTTGAAACCATGGAGAGCATTTTCCGCAAACTAAAGCGATTTCACAACCCTCTTCCCAGCCCTCAAATCCCAAACTCTCCCACAACATTTGCATCCCATATGTCTTTCGTCACCTTCCGCCTTGAGAGACTTTTCCATCAACATAGCATCCAACTCAGTATCGCCACCCAATATTCTCAATACCTTTACCGAACATAAACCCAGAACATGAGAACATACAATTTCGATCTTAGTGAAGTCTGTTGCATTCCATGCGAGCCTTCCTGTGAATTCTCGGGATGACCAAGAAGAATTTCACAATCCGCCTCAAACAACACCGTACTGACGTCCGGCTGAAAAGAAGAAGCACATCTCTCTCATGCCACACCACTGAAATAGGACACATCCCATCGTGGAGAGCAGCAAGAGTCATCCAATCAGAATATCACCTTCGAGACACACTGTATCCTGAAAACCACGAACACTCTGAACAGCAACAAGGGTCTTCTCAACCATCTTTGGCACCCAATGTAGGGGCCAATGAACTCCATTCCATTCCCATCCTACCATCCTTTTTTTTATTTTATTTTTATTTTCTCATCTATCCTTCTCCTTTACATAGTTTACTTCAATAGGGCCTACAAGCTTGGGATTCATTTACAAGTATTTAATATTCCTGTATACCTTGTTTCTTATGAATCGTCTCTCCCTCTGGGAGTAATCTATTCACATTGAATGTTACTCATTGATTTACTATTTCCCTAATAGTTTTATATATATATATATATGTTTGTATGTGTGTGTGTATATATGTTGTATGTTTGTATATGCGAGCAGTCCGTTTATGAATGGCAGAGCTACCATTTCGGGACGATTTTACTCCGCAGAGGGGTGATACGCTGAGATGGATATTTTCCTAAGAAATTCTTTTGGACATTTTCGCTTTTTAGAAAAAAATAACGAGGAGCATTTTTGCGATAGTATTTATTTTTTCCATAATTCTTTCCCGAAAAGCGCAAATAGAATGCAGCTGCTAGTACAATAACACTGATAAAAAGTAAACATCCGCTCTTTATCACCCCTATTTTGAAGAAATCAAAGGAGACCTGATGCATGCGCAAAAGCTTTGAAGGCTCTCGTTAACGAAAACTGTTTACAGACCGGCTATCTCTTAGAGACCGGCTACTATTAGAGACCGGCTACTATTTGGCCATGTCTCCTCTGCAGCCCGGCGCTTATTAGAGACCGGCGACAATAAGAGCCTCGGCGTTTATTGGAGCATTTACGGTATATATATTTTTTTCTTCAATTTAATCTTTACCTGTGTTCCTCCTGGTCACTTCTCCTTCATGTCACGTTTTAATCTGTCTCCGTACGGTTTTACTACTATCCTACGATTATTCCCAATTTCATCTTTTTGTCCTTTTCTGTAATATCACATTTCAATCTTTTTTTGGTTTACTGTCAATCTATGATTAATCTTAATTTCGTTCTTCTTGATCTTTATATCTTCATTTATTTTTATCACTTTTACTATTATTATTATTCCTTATTAATTATCCAACTACTATTAATTACTTTTTTTTATTATTCTTTTTATTTATTTTTTTTTTTTATTTTAACTATTTATTTATTAATTCTTTCTCTATATTCCTCTTGTTAACTTTCCTTTCATGTCATAGTTTAATCTTTCTCCCAATGGTTTCACTACCATTCTACGAACATTTTTTTTTTTCTTTATTTTGGCCTTGTATGTCAGTCCACGGCGGGACGCAAGGCGTTCCCCCTAAGAACGGCGGGAACACTGGTCGTAATCACCCCGACTGACCTGGTGACTGGGGTGATGGGAAGAGAAGAGACAAGGGACAGAGAAGAAGCAGACAAACACCGGAAAGGAAAGTGAAACATCCACCCACGACCGGGATTCGAACTTTGGTACTGGCACGGCCACGCCAGCACGGCCTATGAACATTAGTAATTTTAATTTCTTCTTTTGCCCTTTTCTCTCAAGTCACATTTCAATTTATCCCTCTCTCGTTTTAGTACCAATTCATGATACATTTTTAATCCTTCTTTTTTATTCTTTATTTACACATTCTTATTAATTATTATTATTACTATTATCTCTTACCAATTTTCGAACTTCTATCAATCAATTATTTCATTTATTTTTTTATTTATTTATATTTATATACATATTTAAAATTCTCTCATTTTTCGTCTTTGCGTTTGGCTTATCCTTTTATTAAATGCATTTTGTGCCCAGCGCTCAGCGGGCCAAGGTAATTTTTCTGTACTTGTTACAGCGATTTTTCTATTGTTGGCTTTCTGCAGGGTCTCATTTCCGAGTGAGGGAGAAGGAACCGTAGGTATTCACGCGTTCTTAGCTTGATCATCGAAGCTAAATCTGGCTGATGAGTCCTAATAAGGATGAAACAGCTGTCCCAGATTGGTGTCGATGATGGCTCAATGCATGAAAACAAACAAATTTAGGAATTTGTGCATTCCCTTGTTTTTTCCGTTCTCTCTTTTATTCTAGCATATTTTAGCATACTTTCATTATAATGGTATTTTTGAATTTAAAGGGATCCAATTGAGTTCCCCGTCTCTCCACGCAACCCCCCCCCAGGCAATTACGAAATGATCCCCAAGGTCGCTTTCCCCTCCTGGCTCTCCCCATTCTCTCAGTGTGCTCACCATGCCTCAGAATGAACAACACGAAAACAACTTATCCGAGAAACTAACAACGGAAGTTATTAGATTTGCACCCACGCTAATGTAATTGACACATCTCCGGAAAAAGGCCCGAGGCACCGAGCCGAAATATTGAGAAAACCTCGCCCACGAATGGGAAAATCCTTAAAACAAAAAAGGATCTATACAGCATATATGAGACTTTTGAAGCAATTCTCAATACGCTTTCAGATCACGGAAAAGATCAGCTGCAGAACATTTAATTTCTAAATTATCAAAGATCTGATTGAAAATTTGATCAATGAGATTAAAATTTTCAAATCTGTTTTCTAATCTACCTTTTCAAATCTGACTAAACTATCTGAGAGCAAGGGATTTCCACTAACTATCTTGAATGAAATCTACAAACTTAAGTTGCAATCAGTTTTTCCTGAGCTTTGCATTGCCCTCAGGCTTTTCATCACCTTGCCAGTTACCGTTTCATCTGGAGAGAGAGGTTTCAGTAAACTTTCCATTATCAAGAATCGCCTGAAGTCAAGTCTAGGACAAGAAAAACTGAACCATTTAGCCATTTTATTCTTAGATCATGAACGTAGTTTCCAACAAAGAGTTCCAAGATGGACTATAATACAGTCAACATATCTTATCAGGATGGTTTCAAACACATTATATTTCGGTATATTTATTTCTATGTACGGTATTTGCTTGTGTAAAACAGAGAAAAGTCATGTCATAAAATCAAATTAGTATTTTGAAAAGTTCCAAAATAAAAATAGCTGAAAAAGAAAACAGCTGAAAAACTTAAAAGAGCTGAAAAATAAACATAAGACATAATTTCACCCATCAATTCCAAGAGCTTAGATTTCAATTCATTTAGATTTATGTCTACATTTCTATTATATACATAAATGTCATGTGCATTACAATTATACTAACAGAAGTACCGTATATTTTTGATAAAAATGACGTGTGGGGGGGGGGGGGGGCCTAAAAATGATTTTTGTCAGGAGACCCAAAAAGGTGGCCCTGATCAGAGCGTTATAGCAGCATGGAATATCAGATGAAGCATTTTTTGCTTAGAACACAATAGCAAGTGTTTGAATCAAAGTTTAAAAAAAAGAGAGGCCAAGATTATTTTTCTTTTTGGGTTTAAGCACTGACAATAATAATGTGTCCTTCTTTAGGGAGGACAGTTTTTTTTTTTGAAGCTCTGTCCTACCTCTGTCCTCCCTTGAGATGTATCCTCCTAAATGTCCTCCTTTTGGAAATTCTGTCCTCCTTTTTGATGTTTGAAGAGCAATATGTCCTCCTTTTTGATATTTGAAGTTTAAAACCCTTTTTTTTTTGGTTGAATAGTTAGGTTTCCATCGTTTTTTGTTTTTGTTTTTTTTGATTGAACAGAGGGGTTTCATTCGTTTCTTTTTTTTTATTTGCGTCCTCCTTTTTATTTTAGAAAAAATGGTTACCTTAATAATAATCACCAAAAGAAGTTAATGTATTCATATATAAATTTTGTACAGTAATTCTGTAGATAGAAATTGGATAACCAGAAAATTAAAAATTCGAAATAATTTAATTTTAAAAATATCAAATAAAATTTTGCTTGATTAGTATGTAATAAATATTTATTTGGATTTACTTACGACCCCATCGACGGCCAAAAATAGTGTAAGTTGTGGTTGAATCATTGCTATTAACATGTCAATATAGTCACAGATATATAAAAATAATTGTGCATCAGATTTTGGCAGCTGCCTAAATAAAGGTAAAAAAAAAAAGAAAAAAATGAAACATATTCTCCTTTTCTTGATTTTTTATATGATAACTAAATTAATAACATTTAAGCTCCAAATAGATTAATTTTTTGAAAGAATTTGCATTTTATTAAATTATGTTAGTCTGGAAAAAACTCCCATTTCGGATTCTGTGAATAAATAAAGTAATAGTCTATTCCCTGAATTCAAAATTTCCTTACTGCACCAATAGTTAATTAAAAAAAAGCCATAAATCGAGACCATTAAATTTATGGTTTTAATTTTAAAAAAAAATGAACTATTGGGAAAGTAAAGGAAATTTTGAATTCAATTACTAGATTATTACTTTATTTATAAAATCAGAAATGGGAGCTTTTTTAACTAAAATAATATTAGTAGACCTGAAATTCTTTCGAAAAATTAGCTGGTTTTGAGCTTAATTATAATGAATTCAGTTATCATATAGAAATCAAGAATATGAGAATATGATTCATTCACATTTACAGTATCATATTTTATGATTTTTTTATAGTATTTTTAACCCTTACAGAACGATTTGAACTTAGACTTCCAAATCATCATATATGAGAACATTTTTAGAAGAATGTCCACATATGACAGATTTTATTTCATTAGATTCGTTGAATTTTTTAAATGGATTTTACGACCATTGGACGATTATGAATTTTTTTGAGAAGAAAAAAATTCATTAATACATGCGGGGAATAAAAGCATTGGAAAATCCTGGATTCGTTTCGTACTTTTTTAAGAAATTTACACATTTAATCATATGTACACTCTGGTTGCGGGGATATACATTTTCGAACCGTGAGGTTTTAGCGTCTTTGGGAAACTATGAAGATCGAATCAGTAGCGCTTTTGAGGGGAGACCGATAAATTTATCTGGTGGCCAATTTAAAATCATATCTGAAACTGGTGCAACTAAAAATTATTGAAAAATTGATAGAAATTAAATCAAAATTAATGTGCTGTGAAACAACGAACAATAAAACCAAAATCAGCACCTGAATACAAAAAAATTAAAAATTGCCTTTCTGCTTCGATTATGGGGAGGATTTGGGAACGGCCGTTTCATAATTGATAAAAAATTATGAACATTTTGGAAAAAATAATAAAGAAATGGTGGGAAATTAAAAATAATGGATTATATTAAAATTGAGAGGGAAATTTTTCTTAATTACATTTTCTGAGGGAGATAATTTCCTATTTTACGTTCGTAAAATCTACGATGGTGTAAGAGGCATTTTAAAAATAATTTTAAACAGCTTGCAGTAAAATTAACTTATTGTAAATATAATTAAATATTCGATGCTTAATTTCGTTAATGGTACGATAGCTCACCTGTCATAAAATAGGGAGGAAAAATAAATAACTTAGTATGAGCTCCTCTAATTTACAAATATTAGGAAACACGGGTGTTTCTTCATCTTGTCGTTTTACGTATCCACAAATTTACCCAAAAAGCATGAAGGTCAAAGGGCTACGGGCACCTGCGCCGCAGGCACTTGTTAATAAGCTAGGAGGATGCAGAGCGACTCGCGATTTGCTACATACTGTTATCTCAAAAATCGTGGTTAGCCAGATGAGAGTTATTTTTTCTAGTAAAAGATCATACAAACTCATTTGAAATAAGGGCTAAAGTGCACAATACCGTACCCACCAATCGGAGGTTTCCTGTCTGGGCACAGTTAGGTTGAATTGCGCCGAAGATAGCTTTCAATAGGCGAGGAGTGTTGAGCACGGGAACCGAAGGTAAACCATGGGAGACACGACGCGAATGCATGCCATTAGCCCAAGATCGCAGTTAGCCAGATGAAGGTTATTTTTTCTAGTAAAAGATCGTGCAAAACCATTTTTCAAAAACCTTGCCTACAAAGCACATTCTACTTTTCAATGGTTAATATAAAAAATTTAAAATTCATAGTTAATTTAAACAATTTTTCCTATGCGAGCAGAACGTTCACGAAGGCCGAAAAAAACTATAACACCACAAACAAGGAATGCCTAGCAGTTGTACGGGCAGTCGACCATACCTGTACGGCCATGAGTTCACCGTAGTTATTGACCACCACGCACTATGTTGGTTAGTAAACTTAATAAGGATCCCATTGGTAGATTAGCGAGATGGTCCCTGCGTTACAGGAATAGAACATGAACGTCGTTTACATGTTCATGGGAATCAAGCATCTCCGGAATCAAGCATTTTGATGCAGACTATTTATCCCGATACCCAGTTCAATTAGCCGAAACAACAGCCAAACATCATAGTTTAGTCCCTCGATGAATCAATTGAAATCGCAGTAGAACAATTCCGAGATACCACTCTTCGGAAGCACATCGACGCCTTGAAAGCATCACAACATCCCGACAAGCATGGATACGAGCTTAGAGATGAAATCTTCGTATAAGCGGAGCTGTGAACCAACCTCCACCCGCTATTACTTGTGATTCCAGCTCACCTCCGCCGAACTGTCATCGAAGTTTGTCACTCGGATCCAACTGCCGCTCACCTCGTTACAGAGAAGACAATCGCTCGAGTCCGCAAAAAATATTTTTGGCCGGGACAAAGCAAAGCTGTACGACGTTTTGTCACCCGATATCTCACTTACCAAGCAGGGAAGATTCCATCTCAACTTCCACCAGGCAACCTCCAGCCCTTACTTGTCGCTCAAACATCATTTTACACTGTAGATATCAATTTACTAGGTCGCTTCCCAAATTCTACCGCCGGCAACAGATGGATCGTTGTTGCAATAGATCATTTCACCAAATATGCAGTCACTAAAACCCTACCGAAGGCCGCCACAACGGAGGTTGCTAAATTTTCGTAGAGGATATTATGCTGAAGCACGGAGCGCCGCAGATTCTTTCATCAGACCGAGGATCACAGTTCATGTCCGCAACCTTCGCCGAAAAACTCCAATTGTGCCGAACAATCCATCACAAAACTTCCAGCTATCATCCACAAACCAATGGTCTACGCGAAAAACTCAATAGAACTTTAGCAGATATGATATCGATGTATTTTGATGTTGATCGCAGCAATTGGGTCTCCGTAGTACCTTTCGTCACATTCGCTTACAATTCATCAGTACAGCAGAGCACAGGTTACACTCCGTTCTATCTCCTACATGGAAGGATCCCCCGCACATGATTAACATATTGTTGCCAGTAAGACTCGAGCCACGACAAGAGTATCCTACCCTCCCCATCATTAGATGAAGCGCATCAACTAGCCCGGTTAACATCCGAGACGCACAACAGATGAACAAGCAATGAAGATCTCGTATGGGTACATATCCTTACCATCAAGTCGGCTTGGCCGAGAAGCTACTTCACTCACGGTCTGAAACATTTCGAGTGATCCGCCAAACATTACCGGTCATCTACGAAATCATTCCGGCTCCTGGATGTACCATCAGCCGCCCTCATCCCGAAGTTATCCACACCGCCAGATTGAAGACTTACCTTGTTGACGATATTACAGAATCTGCGACGCCAGAACCTGCGATGCCAAACGATCCACTCCCAGTAGATGAAGGAATTTCGCTACGATCAGGCAGAGTTCTGCCCATAGCCTGATCCCAGTGCCTTAAGGACTACCCAAGGACTAATAGAGTGATAATTAACTTTTTGATGACATTCAGAGAACTGTTGCAAACATTTAGTGAACTTTCACAAATACTTAATGATTTTTTTTCTCTCAGGGCCTTGGATTACACAAAATACCCGGATCCGACGATGCATCTAAATTTTCATTAAGAAAATAGTTATAAATTATTTTTTTCTGAGCTCAGTATTTTATTTTATTTTATTTTATTTTATTTTATTTTATTTTATTTTATTTCACCCATATGGTCAAATATACATTTTTTAGCCCTATCACCGTTGTTACAAGTATATTCTTTTGTATTTAATTTTCGGGGAGGAAAAATATTGGAAAGGGGATATTGTAATGATTTTTATATATTCACTTTTATCTTTTTATTATAGTTCTATTTTATATATTCTTAGTGTTTTGTATTAATCAGCATTTATTCTATTATCAATTTTACATTCTAATTTTTACCGTTTAATTCTATTATTCAATTCAAATTTTCCGTTGATCGAGCTTCTCCCTTCTGATTCGTTGTCATTTAAAAATACAATTGAAAATCAGTTAAAGCCCACGTGTGAATTAAATCCCCCAATCAATTATAAAAGCACGGCAACCAATCACAGCCTTTGTAAATAAGTTTATTTAAATTTCTGCAGCATGCAATAAACAGTCAATTACAGTTCTTGCTAGATCTTATTCAGTCTAATAGTCTGTCGCTTTATTTCACGAACCAGTAGCCGCAAACACTCACTACAATATGCTAAATAATTTCGTAAGTAGTTGACCGTTCAATTAACTAACTTCAGTAAGTCAGCTCCTCGTCTCATATTATATAGGCATCTACTGAAACTTCATCACTTAGCAGTTTTGATTTGTTATTTTATATATATAAATGTCTTGTTTTTTGTGTTCTCCTGATACCCTTTTTATTTGGGTCTTGCGGGTTCTTCTTCGACTAAAAATACATTGATTTCTTTGTTTGTTTGTTTTTTTTTTTTTTGTTTTTTTTTAATTTAATTCGTTTAGAACTTTATATTTAAACCTAACTATTAAATAATCCTTTAAAAGTTACATTAACTTTTAAAGCAGTATTTTATTAACCAGTCTGTAAAATTTTAGTTTTTGTCGAAAATACTTATTCGGGATTATTTTTATTTCAGCTCATTTCACGAACACTGGAAACGAAGTTAAAAACATAGTAATTGTTCTTTTTTGCTTTTCTATTCATTCGGCTGGTTTAATTGGTTTCCAAAATACGTCAATGTTTCCTATAGGGGGATGGGATCTAAACGAGTTTTAAATGTTTATAGAGGCAGCCAACTATCTCCAATAGAAGACTTTAGATTGATAATAATAAAAGAAAAAATAACTTTTAGTTACATTTTATTTTTAGTTTGACAAAGTTCTTTCGAATAAGTTCTCTTCAATGTCTTAAACGTTTAATCTGTTTACTTTCCGAGCATAGAAGTTCAATTAAAATAATTGATGGGACCTTACTTTTTATTTCCTTGACGCAATTTTTTTTTTCTAAAATAAAATAGATATAACATATGTTTTTTGAATTGAACATAAAATAAGTTGAAAATTGAAAACTTTAATTTAGGTTAACTTCATTTCAGTTTACTCGCTTTTGATTTATTTTTCTCCAAAAATATGTTTTACTCTTATTATAAGTGATAAATATAGTAATGTTTTCATATTTTGTCTTTAAAAAATAGTTTTATGATATCTAGTCATTCAGAACTTGTTACTAAGTTTTCTTATTGAAGGATTGTATGAAATAGACTAATTATTAAGACAGTAACGAAAAATATAGAGAAATTGAATTTATAAGAAAATGAAATGATACAGAAAAATACATAAGTAATACAGAAAAATAAATAATACAGAGTGGTGTAGTGATGTGATAATCTTAAATTCACACAAATAAATTAAAAATAAAAAATTAAAAAGATTTTTTTTTTCTAAAATAAAATAGATATAACATATGTTTTTTGAATGGAACATAAAATAATTTGAAAATTGAAAACATCTGATGCTGATGATGAATCTCCGGTAGATTTGAAAGCCTTCATTTCTTTTAAATTTTTAATTTTTTAATTATTTGTGTGTTTTTATATTTTCATTTATAACTATGCTTTTAAACACACGAAAAATAATTTTTCTAATAATCTTAAATTAGTTTAAAACTAAACAAAACATTTGTGGAACTAATTAAGCTATCAACAGAGGGAGTGTGGAACAGCCGTTTCGTCCTCCTATTGATTCATCAGCCCACAAACCCTCTGTCAGAAGCTCAGATCGCGAAAGTAAGTAATGAAATCCACCGACGCACCCGCCTGTATGTTTCCAATAAAACTAAAGCAAAATAAAAAATCAAAACAAAAGAAAAAGCTCCAATTCCTGGCTTGCGAATATGTCAGGCTCAAAGGAATTTGAAGAAGTCTACGCTACTGGCAAACCACATAAGTTACAAAGAAATTTTAACGTGCCTGTTATAAATAAATCAATAAATCAAAAAGGAACCACAAAAAAAATAAAACAATGAGCTATCAACAGTGGGAATTTAGGACGTCTACAGCTCAGAGGCGATATATTTTGTTTACTTTGATGCCTTTTTAGTTTATTGATTTATTTATAACAGGCAGGTTAACATTTCTTTGTAACCTAACATTATTCTCATTGGTTTGTGTTTCAGAAGGAAATAAACGTTGCTGAATTAAACTGAACTTTTTAAAGAAAAGAATATAGCTGAAAAACTATAAAATGAAGAAATCAAATAGTTCCGTTTTTGTAACAATAATTGAATGATAGTGTAGGAATTTTTTTTAACCTACAGGATCAAAAAGCATTTTAAAAATAGTCAGAAATTAAATTATTAAATATAAAAAAGCTTTTTTTTTTCTTTTTTCTGTTGTTTCTGTTCGTTTTTGGAGATCTCACAAGTTTTGGATGATACTTCTTATGAACATCTTTAATTGCATGAAAAATACCATCCTGATCACACGTCTAATTTTGAATTGAATCAAACGATGATTAAAACCCTTCACTTAACGACTAATTTCTAGAGAGGATGGCAGTGAAAGCCTCATTTTTCAAACCGTGATAATGCTTTGCTTATTACATTAACTTTTAAATTTAATTTTTTAAATAAATTTATTTTATTAACCAGTCGGTAAAATTTTTTTTTTGTCGAAAATACTTTTTCGGGATGTTCTTTATTTCACGAACAATGGAAACGAAATTAAAAACATAGCATAATCAACCGTGATAATGCTTTGATTATTAAATTAACTTTTAAAGGAGTATTTTAATAACCAGTCGGTAAAATTTTAGTTTTTGTCGAAAATACTTTTTCGGGATGTTCTTTATTTCAGCTCATTTCACGAACAATGGAAACGAAGTTAAAAAACATAGCAATTGTTCTTTATTGCGTTTCTATTCTTTAGGACGATGTAATTGTTTTCCAAAATACGTCACTGTTTCCTATTGGTGGATGGGATCTAAACGAGTTTTAAATGTTTATAGAGGCAGCCACCTGTCTCCAATAGAAGACTTTAGATTTATAATAATAAAAGAAATAAAGTTACAAGAAAATATATTATTCGGTTCTTCAGATTTTATTGTAAGCAATGAATCATTGTTTTCAGCTGATCGGTGTTCTCATATCTAAACATAAATTATCTATTTTGATGAACTATTGTTTTTTTGTAAAGAAAAAAAATTCGTTAAAATAGGTAGCAGAAAAATAGATAAAAATAAAAGATGTATAAATGATGATATTTAAGAAATGTAAAAATTGGACTGATAAGTTAGTATTTTTACGGGCAAAATTTGCGGACGACTCTCGGAGACACAAATTAAACACAATTTCGGTATCCATCTATTATCAGATACCGTATTTCAAATCATTGTGTGTGTGTCAATTCTCCTTTAAAAAAAAAAAAAAAAATCTGTATTAAACACACTCAAGGAAATTAACAATATATTAAATAAAGAAGAAAGAAAAAGTATTATTTAAGAGCTTACGGAAAAATTAAATAAATAAATTATTAGTAACAATAATAATAATATGAAGAGGAAAAAAAAGCAAAAACTTATATAAAAAATTAAATATGGGTTGAAAATGCAAAGAAAAAAAAATACTCTTTGGCAGTCATAAATCTAATAATTTTTAAATTCTTCAACATTTTTTTCTCTCAACAAAACATCTATTTAATGTAATATAAAGAATCATAGCGGGAAAAATAAAGCATAAAAAATTAATAGCTTAGAATATATAACCATTACAAAAGCTACCTAATTGTAAACTACTTATTTATTTCTGTAACGATGGCTACAATCAATGATAGAACATTTCATAACTCACAAAAAAGTGAGTTCTGTTTTTCAAATGGTTCGGCCATTGACCAAATACCAGTATTTTAGAAGGTGATCGTAACTTGTATCTTTTGACGGACATTCTATTTTTGATTCGGGGAAACAGATGAATCGGAGAATGGGCTTCATAGATTTCCTAGAATAAAAGAGTTTATATATTAATATATAGGATGATGTAAAATTCGTGTATATTATTCAAATCACGTGTAGGGGCATGGCTAAGAATGAATATATTCTTAATGAACCCATGTCCCCAAACCCATGTCCATCAGGGCGCAAAGTGGTTCTAAAGTGGGCCTTTCCGGGAGAACATATCCTTTGCGACACAATGCGAAATGTTTTACAGGCGAGTCCGGGGGCAAAAATAGCAGCAATAGCACTAATGGGGCGTTTCCGGACATGGGTTCATTAGGAATATATTGATCCTTAGCCATGCCCCTACACGAAGTTTGAATATTACACACGAACTTTGCAGCGCCCTGTATACTCCGAAATAACATGTTATTATACCTCGATTTAGCGCTCCCGCTTATACCGCTATTCCGTTCTTTAAGCTCCTTTTATACGGTCCCTGGACGTTTTCTATGTGTAATAAAACCTCGATATAGCGCTGTTCCGCTTATTACGCTTTTAGGTCACGGTCCCTTGACGAGCCTCATCAATAATGTGTTTGTATAGTATAAGAAAGAATAAACCTAACAAAAGTTCTTTTCGTCGGACACATTAACCATCATATCTTTACATTATCACATTAACTTTTGAAGGAGTACCTGAATAACCAAACGAAAATATTTTAGTTTCATTTCTTTTTCGATTTTTAGCAGCTACTAGGTTACAGCTTGCCTGTAAAACATAGGGAACCGCTATTTGTGTTATGATTGCTGGATGTCACAATCTGTAGTGGCCAAACGATTAGAGATATTAGAATGAAACCTTCACCATTGTTAAAACATCAAAAAGTAGGTGATCACTTGCAAAAAAATCAGACCTCTAGGACCACTCCTCGACCGGAACTTAAGGGGTCAAAAGTAATTGCATCCGATAAAATTTTGTTTACAAAATTGTGCATTTTAAGGGGCTGCTTTGCTTTTGACATTGTCTAAAAGCATTAATTATCTTTTTTTTAATTTGAGATCGTTTCACGAACATAGGAAACCAAAATCAGTTTGTTTTTGTTTTTACTTCGCTAAAATTCATTAATTGTATTGGAACTTTTTATTTAAATCTAATTTCATTTAAGTCATTGACATAAATCAACAATATTTCTTGACAAACTAACTTTCAGTTACATTTTATTTTTAGTTTGACAAAAATCTTTCGAATAAGTTCTGTGGAATGTCTTAAACTTTTTAATCTGCTTGCTTTCCGAGCATAGAAGTTCAATTGAAATATTTGATATGACCTTATTTTATATTTCCTTGAAACAATTGGGTTTTTTTTTTTCTAAAATAAAATAGATATAACAGATGTTTTTTGAATGGAAAATAGCATGATAAAATAAAATTTAAAGTTTTGATTTATTACTTTTTAGGTTCACTTCATTTCTGTTTACTCAGCTTTTAATTTATTTATCTCTAAAAATATGTTTTCCTCTTATTATATAAGTGATAAATATAATAATGTTTTGATATTTTTATGATATCTTGTCATTCAGAACTTGTTACTAAGTTTTCTTATTGAAGGATTGTATGAAATAGACTGTAAAATTATTAAGACAGTAACGAAAAATATAGAGAAATTGAATTTATAAGAAAATGAAATGATAAAGAAAAATAAATAAGTTACTGAGTGGTGTAGTGATGTCTTAAATTACTTTAAAGCTAAAGAAAACATTTTTGGAACTAATTAAGCTATCAACAGTGGAAGTGTGGGACGGCCGTTTCGTCCAGTTTAAGGACTCATCAACCACACAAACCCTCTGTCGTAAGCTCAGATTGCGAAAGAAAGTAATGAAATCCACCGACGCACCCGCAGGTGGGTTTCTAATAAAACAAAAGCAAAATAAAAAATCAAAACCTCAGAAAAAGCTCCAATTCCTGGCTTGCGAATATGTCAGGCTCAAAGGAAATTGAAGAAGGCTAGGCTCCTGGCAAACCACATAAGTTGTAAAGAAATTTTAACGTGCCTGTTATAAATAAATCAATAAATCAAAAAGGAACCAAAGTAAACAAAAGATTTCGCCTTTGAGCTGTCAACAGTGGGAGTGTGGAACGTCCACAGCTCAGAGGCGATATATTTTGTTTACTTTGTTGCCTTTTTAGTTTATTGATTTATTTATAACAGATACGTTAAAATTTCTTTGTAACCTAACATTATTCTCATTGGTTTGTGTTTCAGAAGGAAATATACATTGCTGAATTAAACTGAACTTTTTAAGAAAAGAATATTGCTGAAAAACTATAAAATGAAGAAATTAAATAGTTCAGTTTTTGTAACAATAATTTAATTATAATGTTGTTTTTTTTACCTTCAGGATCAAAAAATCATTTTAAAAGTACTCAGAAATTAAATTATTAAATATAAAAAAAACTTTCTTTTTTTTATTGTTGTGAGATCTGTTCGTTTTTGAAAATCTCACAAGTTTTGGAAGATACTTCTTATGAACATCTTTAATTACATGAAAAATACCATCCTGATCAAACGTCTAATTTTGAATTGAATCAAACGGTGGTTAAAACCCTTCACTTAACGACCAATTTCTAGAGAGGATGGCAGTGAAAGCCTTATTTTTCAAACTGTGATAATGCTTTGATTATTACATTAACTTTTAAATTTTATTTTTTAAATTAAATTTATTTTAATAACCAGTCGGTAAAATTTTAGTTTTTGTCGA
>JAFIDM010012231.1:80553884-80572702 GCA_023159025.1 Thereuonema tuberculata
AGCTGTTTTGGGACGTCACTTGTAAAACACTGCCTCTGAACTTTTAAGATTTAAGCCACCTCAACAATTTCTGTGGAATCTTAACAACAAGAAGTTAATATGCTAAAACTTTGAAAATCAATAAAAACAGTTTCAAATATATTGAAATGACCGATGTGTTGGCACCTAAACCTTATATATTTTATATATAAGCTTAGACTAAAGAAATAAATAAACCATCTTAAATACTCCAACCGATATTTCGTCTTTTAATCAATGTTAAGACTTCTTCTTATATATTTTGGACTCTATCTGTACTTTCCTTTGATAAAGGGCATTGAAATTCAAGATGAATAGGGTTTATCGCCTCCTTGTTGGTTAAAGATATATTACGGCTGCTTTCGACGTTCTCGAAAACTCGCCCAGAGTCCTATAAAACTAGCCATTTGCCAGTTGCAGTTTAGCGAAAATGCCGTCGCCTGTTATGTGCAAATGGTAAATCTTGTTTTGATCGTTAAGATCGCGATTAAAAACGCCTTTCGGCAAAGCGACAAATAAGTTGATTTTGCAGCTTTCTTTTGCTATTAAATCTCAACTCATTTCACAGCACGAGGAAAAAAAATTCACGGAGGAAGACAATATGGTGAAAGAAGCCGTGGAAAGAGAACAAAACACCATCCAGTTTTCAACGTGAACTCAGCACTATCGTAGTTTTTCAAATTAATGTTTCTCGTCGGTAATTGCGCTGATGTCGATTTTGCTTCTAATCCTGCCTGAATTTAAAGCATATTGTATTTTGTATTTTGTATTGGAGGTTTTTGAACCACTTTTTCGGTTTATGTTAAGTTTTTGAGAGCGATTAATTCATTAGTGTTGAAAATGTCATTATGTCATTTAACAATAATGATCAGAGAAATCCTAATGTTATTATTAACATGGAGAAATACTTATTGGAGAATACATGGAGAAATTATAGAAATGTCTATATCAATCTCAAAGATTTTACAAATTAGTTACTGAAATATTTGAAAAGGTATGGAACATTGTACTTTTCCCTCACAAAAAAAAAATCAGTTTAATTTCAATTTTTTTTCCCTGGAAAATTAATATTCGTTTCAATTTTTTTTATTAAATTTCAGGAAGCCAAGTCATCAGTTGAATCTAGGTAATTACAGAAATTGGTTCGGAAATTTTAATCAACTCTATAAAAAATTGCCAGGAGCTACTGTATTTGTCGATACAGATCAAAAATTTGATCAAATAAAAAAAACAATAGACTAATAATTAACAATGATTTTGTGAAGGTGAAACGGAATCATTGAAATTACAGAAAATAAAACAAACACAGTAGAGCTGACTTGAATTAAATTTAAGATTATGTACACTGATGTACAAGTTTAAACTTAAAAAATTTAAAACGATAATAAAATAATTGTATCTCTTTATAAATGAGAATGTGGCTGTCCATCGGAAAACCCATAAAAAAACATTTTTTCTTTTAAATACCTGAATCAAGCAACAGCAAAATTTAATTTTTTTATAGAAATCCATTGTGTTCTATTGATAAGATAATTCTCGTGAATTAAGAATTATGAGTTTTATCAACAATTAAACTAAACATATGTCTGTACTATTAAGATTTCTAATTTATTAGTACAAGGAAATTGAATAATAGAATATTATGTAAAAGTTTTCTTAAATATCAGTGTCATTCATCAACTTTATTAATTTGTATTTCAAGAACTAATAATTCCGCAAATTTAATTTTCAAGCAATGGATATGTATAACTGTAAGACTGTGGAAGGCGAATTTTTATCCTGGAGCAAAATATTGTCGAAATCTGAAGGTATTTCATTTGAAAACAACATGTTTATTGTGAAAGGAGATGGGCCGTGTTCAACCTCCTCTCTACTTCCAGGTAATGTCTAAAAACAAATAAAAAAATACACTGCCAGGCATTAAAATTGGACCACCCAGAAATTTTAAAGCTACTACAGTGAAGTTTTACAGGATTAATTTAGGATAGTGAAAATGAACAAACGATTTACTTTATTTTTACTTACAATCGATAATCAATAATTAATGTCCATCGGTAGCGTCGATAGATCATCTTAAATCATGTATCAGTTGTATCAGTTGCAGAGACTTGTTCCCTTTCATTCCAAATGTATATATTTAAATAATACTGGAAATAAAAGTCAAAAAGGCCTTGGACATTTGAAGTTGTTCAATCCATTATCTTGCTGCAAAATGGCATAAGAGTATTGATTCATCTTCTTAAAATACATTGTGCTGTCTTAAAATACAGAGTATTGCGCATTAATGGAGCACTTAAGCTGGATTTATCGATGGAACTATATACACAACTCGAGTTATGTGGCAACATAGCTCCTATATGTATATATATTATTCAATGAAGTCTTGTGCATGCTCAATATACATTATATCGATTGATAATCGAAGTATATAGATTTCTCTTTGATGTTAGGGATGTGAGATCGAGCATTATCTTTTATATTACAAACTTTATTATTGCAACTTCTGTAATGAAACTCTACAATCCATTTAGCAAATAGAAGCTGCTACAATGGTTGCCGGAAGTAGTTTCATCAATATGAGCACGTCTGATATTCTTCGAGAATGTTCATTCCTTTATACAACATCTTGTGGTCGTAATTTACTACCGATGAATATGCCTATCGATTTACACTCAGATGAATGACAGTTAGTTCCACTGTTGCTGCTATGACGAGCAGATTATTGTTGTCCATAACATCCATTAGGTAGGCAATTGAAGAACAAACTTCACGTTAATCTATGATTCTGTCTCAAATGTATCCATCTTGATTTCATCGTAATAAGATCCCTGAAATTGTGAAGCTATTTGATTTTTGTATAATCTGGATTTATCCTCGTCTTTACATCTGTCTACATCTCATGCAATTAGTTTTATGGCTGAAGGATTTAGGTATCCTTCCTGCCTTTACAACCTTCAAAAATACATACCAATACTACGACTCTTTCTGGGTGAATTAATAGAAATGTCGAGCAGTGTATAGAATTTCCTTGTTTTCAATTTCTTTATTGGTTTTTTTTTTCTTCACTTGAATAAAATATTGATAAAGTTTTACAATTCTAAACTTTATTACTATTTTTTGTAATTATGTATGATTAAAAAGGAGTTTAGAACTTTGTCAAACTAAAACTAAATATTTGACTTTCTATTTGAATTCAATTAATTTAATCCATTTGAAACTTTAGTTCTTTATCAGAATTCATTATTTATATTGACTATATTGTGCCTCATATGCGTCTATGTTATCTTTTGTTATTCTGTCATTATCTCATTGATAGAACAATGCAAACCAACATACTGTTAGTAAATAATAATAGCTTTCTTGGCTTGACTCGACAGAGTAATAGTATAGTTTCCATATTTTCTTCTTACCTCCTCTCTCTTCATATTTATGAAAAGAATAAATTCATCTCTGGAATCCCATATATTTTTATTTAATACTGCAGTAACAGTATAATTAACCAATACTTAATCTTATGGTCAAATGTGATTAATTTTTTTTTTATTTTAATTCCCAGCCGCCAACTACATGACTTTAGAATCCGTAGATCGCTAAATTCAAAAGAAAATCGACAGACCAATTTTCAATCAACTTTTAAAAATAAATACGCATTTGTATGTGTGTTATTAAGCTAAATTGTGAA
Organism: Thereuonema tuberculata; assembly: GCA_023159025.1. NCBI lineage: Eukaryota > Metazoa > Arthropoda > Chilopoda > Scutigeromorpha > Scutigeridae > Thereuonema > Thereuonema tuberculata. Next base: position 80,557,585 of record JAFIDM010012231.1, read on the forward strand.
ACATTTCTTTGTTGAAGAGACAAGAAACAATAAGATATTTTCTTCTTTTCGATTTTCGAAAGCTTACTTCGGAACCTCAGTTTTCTTTTTGGAGGAAGTTTAAAATTCTATAAGCAGTTCGAAAACTGTTAAATTAAAACATATTGCGAAATTCTAAAATATAGTGATATGGTTCTTTTTCACTTGTGTCAATATGGGAATAAAGAACAATAAAGTATGATTATCCGTGAATTGTTGTATCTTCACTCAAGTTTCCAAAGAGAACTGTAATTGTAAAAAAATTGAATAAATGCAGTAAATTATGAGATTTGATGAGATGTTATTACAGTCCTGTTTCTTTGAAATTTCAGTTTATGATTCAGTTTATGAACAAACAAACAAAACAAGCAGTTCTGCTAAAAAGTAATGGGCACGATAGCGTCACCGGAGTTGCCGGTTCAGACCATGTGAATTCGAAAGATCTTCCATAACTAAGTCAACCAGAAAAATTGTTTCACCAGATTCAATCGATGTGAAGTTCAGAGAACAGGGCGTGCGAAAGGCAGATACTCTGTTCATTGACAAGGTAAATGGTACGACTGCGTCACCGGAGTTCCGGGCAAGTGGCACCTTTCCTGAAAGCTTGTCCCAGAGGGAGTTCACTGGTCGGACAACCAGCAGAATTTGCCAGGCGGACAGCCAGCAGGAGAGGAGGAGTAGACGGTCAAGTCCGGGAACAGAGCAGCCTGTCGGACACAAGCAGAGCACTCTCTTCTTTTCTCTTTATTCCCTTTTTTTCATCCAGCTATGTGCTTCTTCCTTCCTTTTAAGTCTTTCGTCCGCTTCATAGAGACACTGTGATATTCGAGACGGACGCTGTATCAGTTCAGTGCTCCTCGTTTCAGAAACATGATAAAGTATGCATTCTACAAATGCGGGTACCTGACATTGAACCTGATCTATGGATAAGTCCTAACGATTACTGCTTCTACTCGATCGTGAATGACAGTTAGTTCAAGTGTGACATAATTGCATTTGTTAAATATGCTCACCGTGAACAGAGTTCCTGCCTTTCGCGCGCCCTGATCTCTGCACTTCACATCGATTAATGGTTGACTTAGTTTCGAATACACTTGGTCTGAATCGGCAACTCCGGTGACGCTATCGTGCCCTTTATTTGTAAGTAGGAGAATTGGAACGCTAATTTTCTTGTATTATGTTTACTTCATGAACATGAACAAATCGCTTTCATTATATCTGCCCAGGTTCACTCTTGATTTCCAAAAGAAATAAAGATTCAGTCGATTAACTCTCCAGAGTTCTTTCTCTTTAAAATTAGAAAACAGTTTTACTTATTAAAATTTTATCATTAGTTAAAGTTAAAGTTGCGATCAGGCCCAGAGGACCGCGCAATGCAACTGGAGGGTAGGCTCCAGTGTTCAGAACCTACGGGATAAAGTTGAGGACGGGGGGTCGGCCCGTCGCTCGCCCGCCTTTAACTCCCGGGAAAGAAACCCGGTACCCATTCTACAGAGGGCTGGGTAGACCCTAGAGCCCGTTTGGAGGAGAAAGAAGCGTGGAAAAATTCCCGTCCTCCGCCGAGGCCGGGAATCGAACCCGCTACCTCCAACCCGCAGCCAAGCGCCCTTACCCACTCGGCTACCAGGCCCACTAAAATTTATCATTGATAACATTAATACTGTACTTCTGCAGTTTTATTTACAAATAAAACTGCAGAATAAATATTCAAATCAATAAAGCTTTCATTTTTATTTAACTAAAGCTCTGTTGATTTGAATTTTTAAGGATTCAGGAAAATCGTAATGAGGTTGTTTACGTTTTGATATTTATGTCAAATGTATTATAAAGTTGTTTTCATCAGTCTTATGTGCTTATGATAACTTATGTGATAAAAACTTGGAAAACATTGTTCTATAAAGTTCAAGATCTATCAAAGTCTGCTGATTATTGATTTTTTTTTTTTTTTTAATATTTGTGCAGTAGTTTCATTTGCAGTTAATGAATTCGTTACCATGTACAGTAGAGCCCCGATTATCCGCGAGTACCGCGAAAAATTTTTTTAATTACGAACCTCAAAAAAAAAACAATTTTAATCCAAGCAAACAACAGGGAAAGTACAAAAGGCCCTACAGTGCGAAAGTCGAAAATTACTGACAGGTTTATTGTGCATCGTAATCCTATAGGCCTTCTCGGAATTTGTGGATGCAAACGAAATATTTTTTTTTGTGTTTACATCTCATTTTTAGTATTTTTTCGGGTTATCCGCGATTTTCGTTATCCGCGAAGCCCTTGCCACCCAATTCCGCGGATAATCGTGGCTCTACTGTATTTTTTTAAATTATTTTTTTTATATAGATTTTTGAAATGTTTCTTGCTTGTCTAGCTAAATATTCAAATGGTGTGTATTGGTTAGCTACTATTAATTATATATGGGCTGCTACTCGGAAACGGCTTGTCGAAATTTTGATTTCATTTCATAAGTTTAATAAAAAAATTTCGAAGATTGACTTTGTCTTGAGGAAATCTAATAATAAGCTGTGACTGACTGTCGTAAATTCTTCGGTATTTATTGCAGAATTCCTTCTCTCATGTGTTAATTACTTTATTGATTACTTAGTACTGATTACTGTGTTTGGTAAAAATTACTTATTTTAAAAATACATTTATTCGGTTTCAATGTTTAGGAGCTGGCATGAGCAATTCAGGAACTGGCATGAGCAAGTCAGATGATCCAGGATCAAGCTCAGGAAACGCTAACCAAGGTTCCAGCTCGGACGATACTGATCCAGGATCAAGCTCAGGAAATTCTAACCAAGGTTCAAGTTCCGCAAAATAAGAAAGTCAAGCGTTATAAGGGTCTTATTAATTCCCTTAGAGGAATAGGAAGGAATTTTCTTTTTCTTTGTTTTACATTTGGTTTTCGCAACAGCTTTAAAAAGAAATTAAAAAAGTTGTATTTATATTTAGCAGAAATAGATTGCATTTATTTCAAAATATTTTTAATTATATTTTCAGAAATAAATAATTTTTATGTTATATTTATGTAGAATAGATTTTCTCATAATTTTAGTGAAAACTTTAAGGATTTTTTTTAATGATGGTTTGCTTTGATCATTTAATTGAAATATTAATAGGACTTGTCCATTTTTTAACTGTCATTTCGTTTTACAATAAAAATGCATTTATGGTACTTTGTGAATTTTAAGAATTAAATTGAACTGTATTCCATTGTATTAGTTGAGCTATATTAATTAAACTTTACTCAGAGAAAAAAAAACGAATTTCAGAATTCTTTTGTTTTATTTTTTTCTTCTTTATGTAACTTGTTAAGAAGGAAAAATTATATTCCTTCTTTTATTTTTTAACAAAAATATTTGTTATCATCATAAGGATTAAGCATCTATAAAGATTTTGCAAACTAACTTCGCCAGTGAATCGATTGCATTACAGTCAAGAGATTGGGGATTTTTTTTCAATATCAATAGAAGTTTTATACCAGATATAGGAAACATTATTTCCAGAAGAGAATGCGATTTTAAAATGAGAAGAAATTTAACGTGCCCAATGATTCAAAGAATTAAGTGCAAACGAAGGCACAACGCTATAAGAAAGGTTGTGCCTTCGTTTGCACTTAATTCTTAGAATGCGATTTTCTTTCTTCTTTTTTTCCTTTAAAAATGGAGTTCTTATTTTTATTAATCAAATTACTACAACGAATTAGTAACTGTATATCAATACATAGCCAAATAAAATATCCATGTTAAATAATATATTTCGTTAATTTCTGGAAGATATTTCAGAACACGGCTATACTGTAGAATATCGCTTTATTAAAACATGAAGACAATATGTTTTAACATTTGCAATTTATTTACAAAAACCTTTTTGTAAAAGTTAAGTTAATAAGATTTATTTATACAATAGTATAATTGATTATCAAAGATTATTAACATACAAAAATAATTTCTTTAATTCTTCAATTAAATTATGAATAAAAAGACATAATGATTTTGAATATGAATTACAATTTTGTTTATCACAGATATTACAAAGATCTGGTCAGAGCTATATTAATGAAACTTTACTCACAAGGAAAAAAAACATAATATTACAAAGGGCAAATTTTCAAATTCTGTACGGTGACTTCTTTTTCAACCAAAAATTCAAAATAAAAATGCTAAAAATAGAAAAGAAAATGTGAGTACGTAACAAATAGCACATATTATTAACGGAGCCATCTGAAGTCATGGATATTAAAAATGCAAATTAATACAATTGAATACAATTTTGTGCTAAAGCATAAACTTAAGGGTGACCCATAATAATATAAAAAATAAAAAATAATGATAGAAAAAGAAAGTACAATAACGTACTTAAAAAATATTAACATTAATATTTAAAAATAAAAAAATGTTAGGAAATAAAAAAAAAAAAACTAAAAAGAATTAGAAAAATAAGAAGGAAAAAAAAGCCCACTTGGCCATTGAGAAAGAAAGATTAAGAGGAAAAAAAAGTAGATATACGGATTCGAACCAACAACCTTCAGTACATGAGTTCGAAACCTTACCCATTACGCTAAAGCTGATAACTGAAATTAGATGATATTATTTCTAACATTTAAGCTAATAGCGAAATCCAATGAAACTAATGCCAAATATCTCGAACATGGGGGAGGCGTTGGCCCCTAAAAATACCCAATCCCTGTGTTGTTTGGGCCTCTGAATACAATGGTGAAATCGGTTTGTCGATCCGACCATCCGTTCGGGAGTTGTTGGAGGTGGACAAACACAGACGGACAGACAGGACAAACAATAGCTACCGATTGTAGTCTCTATCACAGTAGCTCCCAACTGGATCGCTAAAAAAAAAAAAAAAATCTATCACTTTTGAACTTGGTCACAGTTGTTACGCTATACGATCGTTGAGATTACAGTAGAGAAGGGATTAGAGGTGTGGATTACGTAATTGTTCTTAAGGAAAATTTTGAAATAGTGGCTCCATGATTGTAACGTAGTCTCAAAAACAGCACAATTACATTAATTACAAAGCTTGAATTAAATAGTAGCAATTCATTTTTGGGAGATGAGTCATCCTTGTGGGATAGGAGAGCAAAACCAAATATTATAGTAATAATTCTAGACACAAAAAAGAAGTGAACTTAGTAGAAGTAAAGTTTCACATAATTAATATATACAAAAATATGTCAATAAATTGTAACTCGAATCAGGATAAATAAAAATCTCTAGTGCTGAAAAGTTTATGATCTAATAAAAAGAAAAATCTTACATTAACCATAACTTAGATGCAGAAATAAAAAAAATCCCATGGAATACAAAACTGTTAGTAAATTCTAAAAAAAATCGGAATGGTGGCAAGACATTCCACAAACTGTAGCTTGCGACATTAATGATCATAATAATAAAAAGAAGTATGAAATTTGGGAGATTATGACATCTTAGGAGCTGATTATTTTATTAGTAAAATGAGGTACCTTAGACAAAAATCCGAAAAGGCATCTACTTCAAGGCCATTAGTCAATGCAAAAGAAGATTATACTGCCTTGAAAGCTGCGCTGAAAGCAAGCCAGATATCGGAAGGTGATTGGTATATTGATTCCGGGGCAACTCATCATTTTCTCAAAATTGAAGCCACTAAACAATGGCCTTATATACATGGCTGACAAGCGACAAATCATCGCAGAAGATGTTGGTGACATCGATGTGGAACTCAACGTCAAAGGTAAATTAAAATTTGCTAAAATTTATGACGTGTTGTTCGTACCCGAAATTAAGACGAACTTGTTATCAGTAAGCGGGCTTACAACTAAAGGTTTTTAAGTACTGTTCAATGGCGAAAAATGCTTCATTAGTGACAAGTGAAATAATTTGATAGCCAGTGCTACTAAGGTTAATGGATTGCATCGTTTAGATCTGTGGTGGCCAACCTTAAGCATACCATGCGCCAATTTTTTCACAGACAAGTTCAGTTGCACCATACAACTCAATTTTAACAACCAAAAAAAAAAAAGACAATCCTATTTTAACAACCAAAAAAAAAAACGACAATTCTATTTTAGCAACAAAATAAAAAAGGCCATCCTATTTTAACAATAAAAAAAAAACGCAATCTTATTTTGACAACCAAAAGGATGCAATGCGCCACTTGTTATCATCCAATGCGCCAAGTTTGGCGATCTTGGACAAAATTCTATCCCACAAGCCAGTGTGAACCTAGTGAATGCTGAAATTCGGCATCGACGCTGCGGTCATCTAGGCATTGGTGGAATGGTACGACTCCGAGATGGAATGGCGATAGGCATGAACTTTAATAACACTAAGGAACTTCATTGCAAAGCCTGTGTCATGGGTAAACAATCAAGAACTCCATTTCCCAAAGGAAAAGCAAATCGAGCAAAGGAACTTTTGGAACTCAGATATGTGCACTCAGATATGTGCGGACCTATGCAAGAGAGGTCATTCGGCGAATCTCGTTATTTTGTGATATTTATTGATGAAAGACATTCTACTATCCGATGAAATCGAAAGACGATGTGCTCAACAAATTTAAGGAATTCAAGGCGGAAGCTGAAAATTTCACTGGCAAACGTATTAAAACTTTACGTAGTGACAATGGCGACGAATATGTTAATGACGCTACGAAAAATTTTCTAAAGCAAAATGGAATTCGTCTTGAGACTACAATTCCATATACTCCGGAACAAAATGGGGTAGCCGAGCGAGCGAATCGGACAATCGTTGAACGAGTCAGATGTCTCTTACATGATGCAAATCTCTCCAAGCATTTTTGGAATGAAGCTACAAACACCGTAGTATATCTAAAAAACAGATCACCAACCATAGCCGTCAACGGAAAAACTCTAGAAGAGGCATGGACTGGTCGAAAACCCAACTTGGCCCACCTGCGCATTTTCGGATCGAAAGCATACGCGCATGTTCCCAACAATAAGCGAACAAAACTCGACGATAAACTGTCGAATGCATCCTGGTTGGTTACTGTTGTAAAACTAAAGGCTACAGATTAGTCAAAGCAAACAATTATCGTGAAATTATAGTATCAAGGACGTTACATTTCACGAAATTCCTCTCAGTGTTGATATAACCCATCATCAAGAAACAGTGAAGGATTCAATTGAACCAAATGAGGCTGAAACAGAGAAGTCAGTGGGAGAAGAGCCACAGCAAGCCCGAGCTGACGAAGGACTAAGAACAGAGAAGTCAGTGGGAGAAGAGCCACAGCAAGCTCAAGCTGACGAAGGACTAAGACGATCGAAACGAACGCCGAAGCCGAGACAGTTTCTTGGAAATCCTGTAATATATTTTCTGGCAGCAGAACCTCAAACTGTTTCCGAAGCTTTAGCTAGTGATGACCAAGCTAAATGGGAACAAGCCATGAAAAATGAAATGGCATCAATTGAACAAAACAAGACTTGGAAGCGTAAACCTACCGATGGGCGAAGAGCAATAAAGTGTAAATGGGTATTCAAAGTCAAAACTGACGAATATGGCAATGTAAATCGTTACAAGGCGAGGCTCGTAGCGAAGGGATGTTCACAGAAACCTGGTGTTGATTAGGACGAAACGTTTTCTTCTCTGCTCAAGTTAACCAGACATCACCCATGCTGTGGGAGTAACCAAGGAGCTATTGTATTAGTTAAAAATCCTGTGCACCATGCTCGTACAAAACATATTGATGTGATGCATCACTTCATTCGTGAGAAGATTGCTGAAGGCTACATCGTAGTCAACTACGTGTCTACTGAAAACCAGATAGCGGACGTGCTGACTAAAGGGCTCGGAAGAGTGAAGCATTGGTGGTGCATCAAAAGACTTGGACTTGCTGAAAACCTGGGACCTGATACCTGCTGATGAACGACACCAAGTGTACGGCAAGTGGGAGTGTTAGAAATAATGCCTTCACGAGGCGTGTTCATCAGCACGTGAGTTAACAAATGAACATTAACTTTCATTGTTGGTAGTTAAGTAATTCTTGCCAATCTGGCTACACACCAAAGTAGCTCTGTAAGTTTTAATTTAAATTTAAATAGTTTTAACCTAATAGTTAAACCAAATAGTTGGAACACATTCCATATGCATATACACAGATTCCAGATACATACCGGTATATCCCTTTCTTCAAAAAAAAGAAGCTTTCGAAAAATTATAGAATGATTTTTAAGTGACATTTTTAAAATCTTTAGGGAAATTCTATGAATGATACGAATTTCAAAGTAGTTTTATATATTATTATTATATATTTTTATTTGAGTTTTATAGGGAGATGTAAAGCAGGGTGAACACCATCCAACTAGTTGCTGAGTTGTGGATCCAACTTGGAGTTAGAGCGCCTTTTGAGCACATTTGGTATGACTTTTCGCCCGATTAAAGTTGGCCAACTCGAATTTTTTGCGGTTTTATTTAGTTGGCGAGTCGGACGGAAATTACCCAATCACAGGTCAGCGTTGGAACCGTCAGTCGTGACGTCACGCCCATTGGAAGATATAGCGTCTATAAAGATGTCCCTCGCTTTGGCTACATGGCCAGCGATTACCCAATGAATATCAGAGTATTGCGATTTCTGTCACACAGGAATAAAATTTATACTGAAATATAAACTTTAGGTTAATGCGTCCGACTTTATCAGAGAATTTTTAAAACCTCGATTTTTTCGGATTTTGCACAGCGGCGAAAGCAAACGCACGGAATTCTGGGATAGCAGCTCGCTCGGTGGTGAAGAAGTGACGACGTAATAGGTCACCAATCAGTGGAGGATGGATTGTTATTGGCTGTTAGTCGTTCGTTACTCTTGCATCGAAATAACACCATCAACTTCGATTCCATTTCGGCTACTAATTTTGAAAAAAATATTTATCATATGTTGAAAGTCAATCAATTATATATTAGGTTTGAAACCACATAATCGCATTCTACTTGACATCACACCGACATATTTGAAATCTGCATTGTCCTAGATTGGTTGTTCGCCCGACTTGAGTTGGCAGTTGGCTGATGTTCGCCCCAAAAAAATCGCGGTCAACTCGAAGTTGGGGCAACTAGTTGTATGGTGTTCGCCTAGCTTTATGTTACAAAGTTACGTAACGACGTAATAACAAACCACACTGCTCGTATCAACAATACGAGTAAGTTAACCATGCGATTGCAAGAGTATGAGGTGAAATGCTTTGTTTAAAAGTAAACTTGTTGAGGTTGTTGATCAGAAACAGTGAGAACCGAAGTTCTTCAAGATGCTGGTGACGAACGCATCGTTAAGGCAGCGGTTGGTTGCCTTGGTTTCCGATATGAAGAAGTGAACTTTGGAACACCATTTGAATAACTCAAAAGGTTAATAGATGCAAAGGTGAGTATTACGTGTTCCAGTTGTTCTTTCTCTGCCGAAATAAAGAAAGCTAACATTGTCGATGCTTTGATGAGGGATATCAAGAACTGCAGCGGACGAATTACCGATGGGGAATCATTCGTACGGTACATACGGCAGAGATTCCTTGACTGAGGTAAAACTTAAGATTATTAGTCAGGACCTAGACACCTAGGGCAGGATAGCGTTCGGGTTGAGAATTTAAGAAATCTCATCTGCGAAATTAACGTTATTTTTTTTCTTATCGGAAGAGAAATATTCGGTAATCCATACTAGGAATAAAAGCGATGGAAAAATGTGGCTTGCTGCTGTAGTTTTTAAAAAAAATTAGAGATATATTTCAAACTCTTTGATAAACCACGCGTATAAAACATCGCCACGATGAACTATTTTCAATATGGCGGTGTTAGCACTTTTTTCAAGATGGCCGAAACTTGAAAAAAATCGCGGGTCATTCCGACATGAGAAAGGCCGTGAGAAGCCATATTTCAAACAACGATGCAATAAGTAAATAATTAAATAAACCAACATATATGGATATGTATCACCAATAAATTCGTGTTGTCTCTGCGGTATTTTGAAAGCCATGTCTACCATAAAAATATAAATATCCAAGTAACTAACTAAATAAATAAATAAATAAATAAATAAATAAATTAAATGAATTAAATAAAAAAAAAGAAAAAAAAAGCATATCTGATAGCTGGCGCACGCAATGAAACAAAAATAAAGCATAAAGAGCAAAATAGCAAAAAAGTTGTTATGAATTCATCCCAGAAAATATCCTTAAGCTACGCGATCACGAAGCAGCTTTTGCTACCCAACTCGGTGAAAAAGTTGCACGCAGGAAAGTTGCCAACGACAGTTATGGGCGAAAACGATGCAGCTTGGTGGGCGCCACCGTGCGAGAAACACACGAAGCAAAGGACGAATTAGAATGACGTCAGTTGACAATACGTGAAATTGCGGTGCTGGCCTGTAACACAAGAACTGCAATTAACGCCAACAAAACAGCAATAATGCGATACTATTATTAGCCGATCTGTATTCTCAGGGGAAGGCAATAATGTGATACACGAAGAACAATGATTAACAGCCGCTATTATTACAGTGGGAATTGACAACAATGCCGTCCCCGTGGCTTTGTTCAGAAATTGGCAAACTGGCAGCAATTGTTGCTTTTGTTTGTTGCAGTGAAAAATTGCAAATATCGAGGTTTATCAAACGATCTGTAAATTTCTACCGCATTAAATTAATGCATTTATATATAAACTTTATTCTGCGTGAAAGAATTTCGGAGATATCTGGTATTCTTTCTGTAATCGCTGTAATCGTTCTGTAATCGCTTTCTGTAATTCAAACATAATATCGAGGCAAGCTAATTTTGAAAGTTTTTCAATATCAACATCCCGCAGGGATTGAAACCTAAATTTACCTAACCCCACAGCTAATCGGCACACACGCTTCGGTCGGCTGCGTTGGAGGAGCGCACATCGAGTGTTGCTTACAGATCTATCAAGGTAAGCTTCTTTCGGCTAACGTGCACATTGCGGAACCCCTCTGATTTTGGCCAACTAGTGACAACATACCTGCCTTCCGACTACTTTTAAGAAGCCTGATGTTGATGTGGATAGCGAAAGTTATTTCAAAATGGTTCCGCACGATATTTTACTAGAAAACTGCGATCTGGCTAACTGCGATCTTGAAATAATAGTATGCACCAAGTCGTGACTCACTCGGCATCCTCCTAGCCTATTAACAAGTGTCTGCGGTGCAGGTGATCGTAACCCTTTGACCCTTAAGCTTTGTGGGTAAATCTGTGGATACATAAAATGATAAGGATGAAGAAACACCACTGTTTGTTAATATTTCTAAATTAGAAGAGCTCATACTAAGTTAATTATTTCCCTCCCCCCTATTTTTTGACAGGTGAGCCATCGTAACATTAATGAAATTGTACATCGAACGTTTAATTATGTTTACATAAGTTCCTTTTACTACAAGCTGCTTAAAATTATGTTAAAAATGTCTCTTAAATGCCGTAGATTTTACGAACGTAAAATAGGAAATTATCCCTCTCAGGCAATGTAATCTAATGCTAAGTAAAAGAGAAATTTCCTTCTTAATTTTAATGTAAATTTCAATCCATTATTTTTAATTTCGCAGCATATCTTGATTGTTTTTCTCAAAATTTGAATAATTTCTTACGATTTCTCAATAATTTTCATTATTTTAACTTATAATATTTCCCTTAGCAAAATCAGTTTCTCAGTTACAAATGATATTTTACGAGTAAAGCGCTAGAGATTCGGTCTTCATCAACTCCCAAAGACGCTTAAGCTTAAACCTCATGCTTCGAAAATATGCATCCGCCGCCACCAAAAAAAGTTCCAATTAAATGTGTAAATTTCTGAAAAATTACAAAACGAATCCAGGATTTTCCAACGCTTTTATTCGCATCATGTATTAAGGAATACTTTCTTCCAAAAAGATAAGATTAGCCCTAATCCCTAAGTGTAAATGAATGAGCTTGAATTAGGACTTGTGTTTACAATTCAAGCGGATAGAATTTGTACTAAGTTGATTAATTTAATAAGCTTTAACTCAGGGCCTGATCTAGCTATTTAGCCGCTCCGGACAAAAATAATATTTGCCGCCCTTTATAATGGCACCTTATAAGTCATAAGCATGTTATTCCAGAAATGGTGCAATTTTTAACCGACTTTAAAAAAAAGGAGGGTTATCATTTCTACCCGTATGTATGCTATTGTTGGAATTGTATAATATTCACATATGTTTGACTACTACACGAGTTTCTAAACGAGTATACCAAATTTCGTGAGTATATGTATGTATGTAGGCTTTGTATGTATGTATGTAAGTATGCTTGTCCAATAATTTCTCAGAAACTACTGATCGGATTGAAATACATTAAAACCTCGTTAAGTCGTCACTCAAGGAACCAAACATTTTTGACGACTTAAGCGGAGTGGCGACTTAGGCGGAGTGGGCATTTTTGAAAAAAAACCACACTGAAATACAGTATTTTCATGAATTGTTGTTATAGGATTCGGTGAGAAAAACAAGATTTCCAGATATCAATACATGAAAATGAATGAGTGGAAAATAAAAAAAAAAGAAACTTTTTGTAGTTAACATATTTTAATCGGTTTAAAAGAAAGGCAATGTCTGTCTTTGAAACGTTCCAGCCAACCATTGCTGCCGGCGAAATCTTCAATATTCAACTCCTCAGCAATTTCCATAGCTTTTTCTTTGAGAATCACGGCAGAAATCGGCACATATTGCGATGTGGCATATTTTAGCCATCGAACTAAAACCTCCTCGATCTCGTCAAACTTCGATTTCCTCATTCTCTTTCGTTTGTCTTTGCAGTCAGCTTCTTCAATTACTTGTTTCGATGAAAGAATATCGTTTAATGTAGACCTGGGAATATGGTGTTCTTTGGTAAAAGCTGTTTTCAAAACATTGGATTTTTCAAAAAGTGCAATTAAGTCTTTTTTTTTTCTTTAAAAGATAACGAGGTAAGTTTTCTTTTCCCTGGCATGTTAAAACGTAATTGAACCACGAAATTGCAAGAGAAAAAATAGCGCTTATAATGGGGCTTACTTGCTATAAAATGAAGTCACAATCATAAGCGGTCAAGAAAAACGTCTGCACTCGACAGAGTCGCAGCGAGATTCCAAGAACCCAAATCCTCCGAACGGTTAGGAAAGGAATGAAGTGACAGGCGTGGTCGTAAATTCCCCGTAAAGGCTTGGCTTTCTTAAAGTGAAGGGACGGAGCTGAAAAGACAACACGATGGCATGCAAAATGGAGAAGATGCTTTTGGCCATTTTTGAGGGTGACGAGTTATCCGGAGTAGAATTAAATTTGGCGACGGGTAAAGGAGGGTTATTTTACATATTGTATTTGAGACCTTGTCGGGACCAAAGGAAAACGGAGTGACGACTTATCCGGGTGACGACTTAACGAGTTTTTACTGTAATTCTTTTTTGATCGACTTATGTATCTTTCAACTTAGGGAAACAGTAAGTAAAAGCTTCCTTTTACCTTAGGACGGCCGAACTGTTACTGGTAAAGTCAAAAGAATTCTGAGAGCTATACAGTCGGACCTCTATTTAACGAACCTCTATTTTGCGAATTTCTCTATTTTGCGAACTTTTCTTTGGAACCAAGAACATTTTGCTAATTTCTTCATAAAATAACCTCCAAATAGCGAAGTGCATTTTCTATTTAACGAAGTTTTTCATGGTATCTATTTTTTTTTCTCCTTGAAATGTTTTTATTATTAAGATTCCCTTAGAGGAAATGAAAGAAATGTGGATACAGCTGAGGGAAAAAGAAAAAATTAACGATGATGTGCTGATGATGATTGTTATCTTTCATTTGATTTTGGAGTTGAGACCTCGGAAACACTAACTGAATCGGATATTTAGGACAGTATGAAAAATAAAAACAATACAGCAATCAATCTATATTACTAAAATCTTTTATTTCTCTGTCTGTCTGTCTGTCTGTCCGGCGCAGTTTTCTGTGAGAATGAAAAATAGAAAGAATTTTTTCAATGAAACATCCGCGACAGAAATCGAACCTGCAACCTTCTGATCCGAAGTCAGACATCTTACCCATTAGGCCATGGGAACTACAACTCTCTTCATATTGCTTTTTTGACTTATCTGTCAAAACTGAACTGACTTTGACTGAAAAGTAACAATTGTAATTAAAAAGAAAGTCAAAAAAGAAAGACGCAGTACATCATTAGATAGAATACTGAGAAATCAGTATTGGTAACTTAAAAACCACTGAAAAGTATCAATTGGAATTGGATAAACGAGATGAACGAGAGTGTCGATAACATCAATCGAATGATAAGTCTAAGAATACAAGGAGAGACTACAGAGCATACAATACAAGTGTGAATAAAATTGACACTTCTGATAATCCATCACACGAACATCTCTATATGCCAAAGTGTCTGAACGCATTGAATCTCAGCAGAATTCTTCAACATCGTTTGTCATTGAAGATTGGATCTCCAATAATATTGGTGCGAAACATCAATCCTAAGTTTGCATACTGCAATGGAACTCAACTTAAATGCTGTTCATTCGATAATGATCTCATAGAAACCGAAATTATAACAGGACTCACAAAGGAGATTTTGTTTTCATCCATAGGATGTCTATGGAACCATGCGGTAATCTACTTCCATTCACTTTCACAAGAAAACAATTTCCGATCAGACCTTCTTATGCGATATTTATCAATAAAGCTCAAGGACAAACTCTAAATAAAGTTGCCATATAATTGGAAAACGTTGTCTTAACTCACATACAACTTTAAGTCTTTGAGTCACAATTCAACAGAATTTGGTCATCTTCACTCTAAAGAATACTCACAATCAATTTGTTGCGAAGAATTTCGTATACAAGCTATGATCTTCATTTATCATCTATATCAACTAACGTCCATCCGAAATCTCTTCTTCAAATATCTACATCGAACAATCTGATGGCCTAGCTAATAGATATAGATAATTTTCACTATTTGTAACTCAAAACCACTGAAAAGTATCAATTGGAATTGGATAAAAAAGAACAGAAAAAAAAATAATCACTATTTCTATTAGGTAGAATACTGAAAAATAGCTATTCGTTACTCAAAAACAATCACTATTTCTAACTCAAAAACCACTGTAAAGTAT
>JAFIDM010012231.1:80586271-80600478 GCA_023159025.1 Thereuonema tuberculata
AAAAAAAAAAAAAAAACTTATTTGTAATTTACAAAATTCACAACATTATGAATTGCTTTCCGGTGTTTTAATTAGTGCGTCCAGAAATGCCAGCTCATTGTTAATTTTTTTTAGCGGGGAAAGTAAATTTCAATTTCTAGCGTCGCTGAGATGGGTAGGTCTTTAAAAATACCTACGTATTTTCTGAAACTCCAAATTATGCTCAATTTGTAAAATATTTGTAATAGGTTTAGGATCTGGATAGTTTCGAATAATTCACATGAATTTATTTGGTGTGCGTTTCTAACATTTGGGGAGTTGCAATACTGTGCTCGATGACTTTGATGAAGAGTTCTATATAAATATTAGTAAATAGTAGTAGCATCTAATGCAATCGTTTCGTACTTGAGTTATGGATGTATTTGCTTTAAGTCTTTTACAAATATTTTGCTGTTTTGGCGTGAAACATGTGATTATTGGCATAATTGGCTTTAACTTGCTTTAGATAAATTTAGAAAAAATAATGCATTTACATAAGCACCCTTTGTCAATCAAACTCAAGGAACACATTGAAGCCATTAAAAAAGGATTATATGACTTTAATATAGCATAATGTACATGTAAAACAAAACATGAACTTGATTTTGTGGTATTCATTTTGTTGGGCAACGAATTCAACGAATATCTCTGCAAATTTATAGAATCTCTTCTTATTCTCCTCAATAACCCTTACAATGACTTAAATTTTCCTTAAACTTTCTACAGAATATACTATAATGTCCGTTTAATGAGCCCAATTAAAAGTTCAATTTCAGGGAGACCAAGAAAGCACAATTTCACGCGATTCCAGTTCGAACTCTTTCCTCAAGTGCTAAATGATCAAGAAAGAACCCGTTAATATCTCCACAAGATACAGAATGTTGCCGTTTATGACTTGCATCATTAAATTTAATTTTTCCTTACCTCCCTCTTCCTCCCTTTCGAGTACTTTCCATCCTGATACTCGATGAATCTAATCCATCTTTTTTGCATTTGATTCCACCAAACCCTTCATTACGATTGATGATGAATCCTTTAATTTCGAAGAAATCTCCTTTAGCTTCATTGTTTGAAAAAGGAAGTCTTAAAGTTTCCGAAACTGGTCACAGTTTTTGAAGTGTTTTATTTATTACTAATTCCAATGCGTTTCCCTGAGTTTCCTAAGTTTCTTTGTTTGGCTGTTTTTCAACTTATCGATCAGACTTAAAGAACACCTTAAAGCCATAAAAACTGATAATATGAAATATAAGCCAGCATTACGCGCATATAAAACAAAACATTAACTTGATTTTGCGAATTCATTGTAATGGGCAGAATATGCGATGAATATCTCCTCAAATTTAAAGAATCTCTCTTATCTTGCTCTATAACCCTTAAAATGACAAACTTTCTTTAGAATTTGCTATCGTTTACGATTTACATTGTTAAATTTAATTTTTTTCCCTTCCTCCTCCCCTTCCCTTTCACTTTGAATTCCACTCCCTTGCATTCGATGAACAAGCGATCCCACTCTTTTGCATTTGATTCCACTTATTTCTTCAATACGATTGGTGATGAATCCTTTAATATCGAAGAAATATCCTTTAGCTTTATTGTTTGAAAATGGAAGCCGTAAGGTTTCCGAAACTGGTCAGAAGTTTTAATGTGTTTTGATAAATATTTTGTTTATTATTATTTCATTTCTGTTTCCTTGAATTTCCTAATTTAATCTTGAGACATTAAAAATTGCAAATAAATAATATTAGTTTCTTTGGCAATTTTTCAGCTGAAGATGACCACAACGTCAGGAGGAGGCTAGAACAGTCAAAGGGGATGAGATTCTCATCTTGATCAGAATAACCTTGAAATAGTAAGTTCCAGGAGAGCAAAAAAGAAGCAGCCATGCCCTCGCCTGGATTCGAACGCAGGTGTCTGGCATATAGGCCACACGGCAGACCGCCGCGCCGTCTAGACCGCTCGGCCACGCCGGCACGACCAATTTATTTCTTTATTATTTCCTAATGTTATGCTTATTAATTTTGTTTAATTCTGAATTATCATAATTTGATTTATCTCTACCTATTATTTTATTGATTCCTTCCCAACATTTTTGGGTTGATTTTAATTTAATATTAAATTCATCCATACAGTAATTGCTTTTTTATTTTTTTTTATTTTTTTATTAAGACTATTTCTAGCCTCTCTACAGTTTTTGCAATAATTTATATTGGTATATGTATTTTTATATTTTTATACAAATCATCTTTATATTTAATTTCATTCATTCATTTTTCCGTCACCCAAGGCAGCTAGTTTTCTTTTGTGATTTTTTTATTTTTATTGTTTTATTACATTTACTTTTATTTACATTACATAGAATTTCTTTATAAAAATCTACTTGGCCGTTCCGGCATGGCCGAGCGATCTGGACGGTGGTCTGCCGTGCGGCCGTTGTGTCGGAACCTGGGTTTGAATCCGGGCGTCGGCATTGATGTTACTTTCTTCATCTGTGTTTCGTCCGTTTACACTTGGGACTCACTATCTCCGTGTTATTCTGGACTTCATGTGAATCTCATACCCCTTCTCGAACTTTACTAGCTCCACCGTGATGGTTGTCTTACGGGGCTAGTGTCCGTGGTCCTTAGTTGGCCCAAGTCGATATCAACAAGAAAATCTACTTGGACTGTCTATTTTTCAGTTCTTTCATCAATTAATAATGTTTGAAGGTTATTCAGTAAAATTCTTTTGTCATATAATTTAATAATTTTTTTCCCGAGTAATTTATATTTTTATTTTCAAAAATATGATCTTCATATTCAATTTCAATCGCTATAATATAATGATTCGAAATGACTTCTTTACATATTATTGCATTCGTTTTTAGTTTAATGTCACTGAAAAAAATTTGGTCAATACATGTTTCTATATTCTTTACAAGTTCTTTTTATTTCAAATTACAGCATAAATGCAATTTTTATAACCATTTTTAAGAAATTTTTTTATGTAACTCAGCCCTGTTCTTTTGAATTTTTATTAGATCTATGTTCGTATCCCCAATAATTAAAGCTATGTTATTTAGGTTATTTGACATTATGTTCTCCATTATTTGACATATATTTTGTTTGGAGATCTGTTTTATTGCTAAAATATCTAAGTTAAAGTTCTTTTTTGAATTAGTCACATTGATACAAATATTTTCAAAATTTGAATCTATTAAATTATTAGATTTTTTATATAATAAACCATAATCCCTCCCCCTTCCGTTTTGTCTCTTAATTTAACGATATTTTTAAGGCTTTGAATTTTGAAATGATTTCATCTCATTTTCTTTTATATTCACCTTCGATAAAAGGGTAATACATAAATCTTTTATAATTTTATTCAATTTACATAACAAAAGATCCCAATTTAATCTAATTGATCTAATATTTAAATGCATAATTCTTAACTTACTTATATTATAAACATCTTTTATTCATTTACACCATTTACTAATATTAATTAATTTTTTAGTACCGGTATTTGCATTAACAATTATGAAACTTTAATAAATTATCAATTTTTTTTTGTAATTTTCTTAGATCATACAAGATGGAGACAGTGACCCCTCAATAACTAAAAGTAAGAAAATAAAAAACAAGAATCAAATGTGGAATTCAAATCCTTGGATAGCGCTCAGGCTACCACAAAAGGAATTTGACCATAAAGAAAAGAAAAGAAAAAAATAATAAAGAAATAAAGAACAAACCCTCTAACGGGTAAAAGAAAAGCAATTAAGTCACATAATGCCTTTTTTTGAGTCGAGCTGATACTCTGGGACGGCCGTTTCGAGCTTGTTGGGCTCTCCTCAGCCAGAGCTAATCAGCTAGTGCAAGACTCAAAAGGCGTACGAGGGGAGGTATTGAGAATACAAGATGGAGACAGTGACCATCTTAGATCATCTTCTATATTTATACTTATAATCCTACTTTCTTCATCATGTCTCACCAAAATTTTACCATATTTTACTCATATCAATTTAATTTTCTTTTCTTTTGCTTTAATTTTGGTAAGCCAGAATAGTTTTTTTTTTCATTTTAGTTAAATTTTTATTTATAAATATTGGAGTTAAATCCTTGTTACCATAAATAATATCATTTTTTAATCTTATTTTCTTTCTTGCTTCCAGCCATTCACATTGAATTTTCCTATTCTTAAACTTGATAATAATTAGTGGTATCTTTTCTTTATTTTTCAGTTAATGCTATAAATTATATCCACTTATCCTACATTATCTTGGATTTTCAGTGTTCTTTTAATTTTTTTAAATATTATGCTATTTCAGTTCTTTCTCTAAGCATTCTGCTGTATATCGGTATAGAAGATTTTTATCTTTATATCATTTTACTCCAGGCATTTCTTTATTGTAATATCTAGAGTTCTGTTCCCATTCTCATTTGTAATCCTTTCATTGTTATCATTGATATTTCATTGTTATCTTGAGTTAATTTTTGTATTGATTTACAATCGACCATGTTCACACTTATTTTGTCTAAACTGAAGATCATTATATTTATGTGACAGAAATTCAATTATTTTTTTATCTCATTTACATCCCCTGAAACTGTCATCATTTTATTTCTTACATCTAACATTAATTATCTCTTTGTTTCCACCACCGTATGTTGTGCATTTTCTTCTTTACCTACAGATTCTTGTCTTTCTGATGTTGAGATTTTAAAAAAAATTTTTCATTTCCATTTTGTCTTCTTTCTTTTTCTAATCTTTAAAAAATTTACCTAGAAGTATTTCAAATCTGTTACCATTGCTCTTCATTCTGCTTTGTCCTCAATCCCTAACAAGTTAAATCATTCATTTCGATTTCGATTTGTAATGGCGCTTTTCAACAGCGTTTCATGAATATCTCCGAAATAACCATATTTTTCCTGTTACTCCATCAAATAATACTAACTATTATTTAATATAATAACTCAATTAATCAGAGAAAAACTAAAAAGAAATAAATTAATAAAACGATTATCATTATTGAATTTAGCTTTCCATTCATTTATTAGATATACCATCACAGTTAAACACAGTTTAACCTTCTACACACTCTTCATCTCTACAAAATATACCCCAAACAGCTGAACACTCGTCATTCATTTGTTCGACGCTTCCATGACCTGGGGTTGGATGAGTTGGCGTGGCGATGTTCCTTTCGAGCCCATGATTCATGAAGCTGCTGAGTGTGGGTATAGGTAGTGCTGACTGTTGGATAAGGGTTTTCAAGGTTCAGGGGGGTGAGGTGTCAGCTTTGACAATGGCTAAGTGGAGGCAGAAGTGTTGTGCTCTTTGGTGGAAGTGTTCCCTAAGTGTGTGTACTTGTTTTTCGTGTAGGGTGGTGAGGTTGATGAATCCTCGTCCTCCCTCCTTGCGGGGAAGAGTATCCTTGCGGTAGAGGATATGGGGTGGTGCGTGTAGTGTAGCATGTTGTGTTTCTTGAATGTAGTGTGTGTTGTTGTGCGTTGTAGTCCTTCGAGTTCGGTGTTTCTCCATGGAATTATGTCGAACGAATATGTTGGTGTGGGGACGGCAAAAGTGTTGATGGCTTTAATTTTATTTCTGGCGTCGAGTTGTGTTTTTAGGATGTTGTGAACACGAGCACGCTGTGTTCTTGATTGAGTTTTTAATGTTTGCGTTGCCAATGATGCGCGCTTGCTGGAAGCTCAGGTACTTGTAGGTCTCTCCCTCTTCCTTGGATTGGATGGCCAACCCAAGATCCAGTTCAAAATCCTCCAAATTCGAAGTCTTCCAGCGAGGTATATGTGTTTTGCGGCAATATGTCGATTCCAAATTCGATCCCAATGTCTTTGGTGAACTGTGTTGTGACTTGTAGTATGTTGTGCGTTGTTTGTGGCATAGAGTTTAATATCCATGTAGAGTAAGGTGTGATTTTGGCCGCGCGGTTAGCGATGTCGCTAAGACACTGGCCTCTCACCTCTGAGTCCCGGGTTCGGTTCTCATGTGGGTTTCGTTGATGGTGGCGATCCGCGCTGGGCAGGTTTTCCGGGGGTTCTCCCATTTCCCCTGCATTTCTCCCACCATCCTTTCTCAGTCTTTCTCTCCGTCTGTCTTTCTTTCCGTGGGATAGTTTCAACAAAAGATGTTTCAGGTCGACGTGCTCGGCAGTCATGCCACCCACTTTCAATTAATCTAATCTAATCTAATCTAATCTAAGGTGTGGTTTTGTGTGGTTTCTGAGGGAAGCCGATAACCGTGTTTTGTGTTGTCTAGCAAGTGACTCAATGCATTCGAGGCTAGGCAAAACCAAACAGGACTCCAGGAATCTCCCTGGAAAATACCTCTTCTTATGGGAATGGGGACTATAGTGATGGAGGTGTTGGAGGTGCGTAGGTGTAATGTTGTGTTCCAACTCTTTATCGTGGCATCCAGGAATGCCATGATCTTGGGATGTATTTTGTAGGAGTAGGAGGTATTTTGAGTGTATAGGAGCTAGGAATGAGAGACAAACACAAATGCCTTCCTGTAGTCGATGTACGCAATGTGTAAGTTCCTATTCTTCGTGTGCGTCTACCGCAGAATAACTGAGTCAAAAAGGAGTTGCTTCTTACAACCCTGGGAATTCCTGCGACAGCCCTTCTGCTGTTCGGAAACGATGTCATGTGTCTAAATGTGTGTAGATTTTATCTCCAAGTTGAATCTTACAGTTGAAGAGGATTTCCATTTTCGGAAAGTAATCAGAATAAAAAGCTTAATTAAAACATTCAAAAGAAAACCTATTATTTAAATTATTATTTAAATATTTAATTATCTAATTAAGTATTCCATAAGCTCTTAATTCTTAATATTCTTAATTATTAATGCAATTAGTAACTTTTCATTATGGAATGTATTGCTGAATTTATTACTTTTAATTCACATCAATATATTTATTTCAAAGGTGAACTTTTGTAATGGCTTTCAAACATCTGTTAATATGAAAGAATGTAGTTTGGAAACATCATTAAAATGATGTGCGAATGAATAGAAAAGCAATAAGGAACAATTTCTATTTTTTTTTTAACTTGGCTTCCCGTGTTCGTAAAACGAGCTGAAATTAAAATCATCGAATACTTATCTTCGACATTAACTAAAATTTTATTGACTCGTTATTATAATACTCTTTCAGAGGTTAGTAATATATAGTTATCACTGTTTGGAAAAATAAGGCCCCCACTGTCAGCTGAAGGATAAATTAAGTATTTTAATCCATATTTAGACGTTTGATCAAGATTTTATTAGTTATTGAAGATCCGTATTGGGAAAAGTTCCTGATTAAAAGTTGGAGAGGATAAATATTGCTACAAATTTGCTTATATAATTTTTTTTTGTCAGACTAATAGTTTCCGAGTAACAGGGCCAAACAGTAGAACGATTTTTTGGAAATTGCAGAAAAGCGGCATTTTGAAGCTACGTTTTACCAATTATCAGCCAAGTAGCTTACCCAAAGTACCTTTATCTAATAAATAAATGTTTATATAGAGATTGGGAAGAGACTGGAATGGAACGTTTCGTCCGTTTGATGACTCATTAGTCAGCCAACCCGTTGACAGTGCAGGGTGCGAATTCTGTCTCTTAGCGTTATGCCTTCTAGTCAAGTCATTAGGCACTTTTTAGGTGCAAAAGGTTGAGGAGTTTTGAAACTTGGCAGAAGTGTAGACTTGGGTGCCCTAAATCTAAGTTTGCGACCTCGAGCGACCGCCCCTCGCGCCGCCATCTTGAAAAATGACACCCAAAATCAGTTTTTGGCATATAACTCGGTTCCTATAGGTTTTAGAGAAAAAGTTTCTGGTTAAAAGTTGGAGAGTATAAATGTTACTACAAATTTGGTTATATACATTTTTTTTGTCAGACTAATAGTTTCCGAGTAACAGGGCCAAACAGTAGAACGATTTTTTGGAAATTGCAGAAAAGCAGCATTTTCAAGCTACGTTTTACCGATTATCAGCCAAGTAGCGTACCTAAATCAGTTTCATGCAATAAAGTAATACAAACCACTGCTTCTATCAACTCGTTTCCACACCACCCACGAGGTTGAGTTGAGTGGCGCGTTTTTTTTAATTTGGTATCCCCGGGAGGACTACTCCACGCTCCAAACTTCCATTCGAGTTTTCTGTCGTTTTGCTCTAAGCGATGTCCCTGGTTCAGTATGTTCACTCTCTTTAGAATCTTGTTCGTCCCCCGTCTTCTTTAACACCCACTCCAACGAATCAAGGACGTCATCAACTTCGTATGGGTCTTCGGAATCGGAATCCGCTACAAAATCGGGAATGTTTTCACATGCTGTCCCATTACAATACAGACACAGCACCGAGCACTTTAAGCCCGTTTTCCGACATCCACACGCTCCTGCACAGCCTTTTTTACATTTACAGGATATCGAGTTCAAAATTGGGGTCGGAGGCTGCTTCTTACGTAGCTCGAACAGCATCGAGCCCATGCCTCGTTTTCTGCCAGCCATATTGCTCAGGATTTTTTTCACTGCCACACCACATCGCGACTTGGTGGTATGTTCGCAGAAAATGCTTCCTCGCAGCATCTCTTGTGGGTGGCAGCGACGCGAGATTAAATTTGTTCTTGGACACAGACTTCACAAATTTTTTGAAGCGAAGGGAATCTAATGTGTCCTTTGTAGACGATCCGATGTGGTGTGGCAATGAAAAAAATCCTGAGCTGGGTACAAGTCAATTTCCGAAATCTCCAATTATGATAGGTATAACTATAAAGAAAATTATTACAAAAGCGTGGGCAGTTACAATTACATTATAAATTTGGTCATCCCCAATTAAACTTTCTGGTTGTCCAAGTTCTAGGCGAATAAGTATACCAAGAGCTATTCCTACTATAGCGGCTCAGGCTCCAAAAACTAAATATATTGTACCAATGTCCTTGTGATTCGTTGAAAAAAATCATTGTGTCAAAGAGTTTAAAATTTTTATAATGATAACTTTGAAGGTTATTAGTTTTTTTTAACTTAAAACTCTATATAATAAAGTTTACTAATAAAGGTAAAGTAAATAGGGAAGGGAAGGATATAATTATTAGTAAAGAAGAGTTTATTTTATTAGAATATCATGAGTTGGTTGAAGTAAAAATTCTTAAGGAAGGATATATTAAGCGAATATATACATAAAGTGTAATTAAAGTTGAGAAGACTAGAATTAATGCTAAAAATAGTTTATTATTATTTATAAGATAATTTAGAGTAATTCATTTAGGTATAAATCCTAAGAAAGGAGGAAGTCCCCCTAAAGATATAAGATTAAGTATGATTAGAAAATTTATGAAAGTGTTATTTGTATTTTGGATTTGATTAATATGTATGGTTTTGAATAAATTAAATATTAGCATGATGATAATTCTTAAAACACAATAGATAAAAAAATAGGTTAATATAAGTTTATTATTAATAAATATTGATGCGAAAATTCATCCTATATGATTAATTGAAGAGTATGCTATATGTTTACGAAGTGATGATTGATTAAGAGTTCCAATGACACCGATGATGGACGAAAATATTGACAAGATAACAATAATGAAAGAGTTAAAAGTTATAAGAACAAACAAAGGGGCAATTTTTTGTCAAGTTAATAAAATGATGCAATTAAATCAAGAAAGCCCTTCTGCTGTTGGAGGGAATCAAAAATGAAAAAGGGCGGCTCCTAGTTTAAGAGCTCGAATGACGGAAATATTTAGGGCATTAAAGTCTTCAATAATTATAATAATTATTTTGTAAGAAATTGATAATGGCTCAAAATAAAAATATAGAGGAATCTAAAGATTGAACTAGAAAGTATTTTAAGGTTGCTTCTCTAGATTGTCCATTAAGGGAATTGTTAATTAGGGCAATAAATGCTAATAAGTTGATTTCTAATCCTATTCAAACAGAAATTCAAGATTTGGATGATACGGCAATAAGGGTTCCTACAAAAACTGAGAATCAAAAAATTATTTTTTTGTTTATGTTAATATATAGGCTGTATGGGCACATTAAATTTTGAATTTAATGAGGGTAGTTTAACTCTATCGCTTATAACACAGTTGCAATTTTCTGGGGAGACTTAAGCGAAGCTTATAAATTTAATTTTTTTTTTAATTTATTTTTTTTCTTAAAAAATATATTATTATATTAATATAAATATAATTATAATTAAAAATAAAACTTAAAAGTAATAAAATAGTTAAAATGAATCTAATAAAGTTATATCATTTCAACTAAGTGTACATATAATTATTTAAAGTCAATACTCATTTTAATTTAGCATCATCTAGATCAAAATATTCTTTAAAATAATGTTTTTCATTATATTGATGCATAAGTATATTTAGATATATCAGATCTAAAGTTTCTAGAGTCACGACTATTAAAAATCGGATCTTTAATGTTAATAGATATTTATAATAATAAATTTATAATTATTAAAATGTGAATGGCTGGCAGAAAACAATCGTAAATAAAGAAAAATGGATCAAAATTAATGCAACAGACTGAATTTAGCCTACATGACAACAAAATAACGATGAAAATCAGCAACTTATTATGTTTTAAGCCTTGGATGAGTTATGACCATATTTATAACTCTTTTCAAATCAGGGCATGACTATTTAATAGCAGGAGTAGCCATTTTTCCCTGAAATTATAAATAGATACGGATGATACCTTTTATATCAGGGGAAATCTAATCAATATATATTTTATTTTTTTCTTTTACATATTGTAACCGTTAATTTTCGTTGAAGCATTTTAATTTAAACTAATTTCGTCTTAAGTTATGTATCATGTAACAAAAGCATTTTTTGATTGATCAACTTATAAGTTATATATTTGTTTTGTTTTGTTTCGACAATGTTCTTTCGAAACAGTACTTTGGAATTTTTTAATTAAACTATTTAATCTGTTTCCTTTACAGACATGGAAATCTAATTCAAGTACAAAAGATTTGATTTGACCATATTTTTCTACTTTGATCAAATTCCAGAAAATAATTAGATGTAGCAGATGTTTTTCAAAAGAGCATAGCATCCATTCAATTTTAAATTAAAAATTATGATTTATGATTTTAATTAAGGTTCACAATAGTTTTGTTTTGCAACACTTTTTATTTGAGTTTTCTGAAAATACAGTTTACCGCTGTTTTAGCTTTCGATTTTTTGCTTGCTGGCTAGACCTACCTGAAGGCCGTCGTAATATTGATGCAAAGTCGAAACCCTTCCCGGATTGGTCAGTTAAACTGCACTGTGATTGGCTGACCCGGGAGGGCTAGACTTCACGCGATTGGCTCCCTCTCCCAATGACAGGCAGAAAAGAGATTTCCGAGAGCTGGCTGAGCTGGCTTTCAGAAGCCAACACTTCAGAGATTTTATTACTTTGACCTGTTTTTGGGATCAATCAACCTTGTGTATATAATGCAAATAAATTGTAAATAGATGTGTGTGTATTATGCTGAAACTAGTCACGCTAGTCTCTGCTATTTTCCAACCTCACATCATTGGTGCCTAAGACCCACCGAATCACGGACCCACCCTGCCGAATCCCGCCGATAACCCTGATCCTCACCGCCCACTAGATGACCAGATACTAGCTGGTCTTATTAGAAACAAAAATTATCTTAATTTATTAAGTAGACCTTTTTTGATTGCTATAGCTCGCACATATAGAACGGTTTCTACTGATGTTCTTTACGTCCTTTGTGGCATTGTTCCTACGTGGATTTAGGCTAAAGAAATTTATCAACACAATCAGAGAATCCTTAATTTAAACTATTGGCAAAGGGTATCTCCTTCTCTTTGTTTACATCTTACCAAGATGGATTCTTTCACTTTTTCAACTTGGGAAGATAATATTGATTCAATGGACTTAAAAATTTATACAGATGGTCAGGTAAGCTTAGCCGTCGTCTTTAAAGATTGTTTTAATCACACTATTGACATCATCAGAGAACATCTACCTAATGATGCTTCGGTTTTCCAAGCCGAACTCAATGCTATTTTATATGCCCTCTCCATATGTCTTGAGCTTTGGTGCTATCCTGATTTTAATATTGCAATTATTTCTGACTCTTAAGCTGCTCTGAAGCAGTTGTCAAGTGCTCATACTCGAATAAATCGGCGAGGGATGCTTTTGTTTCTATTAAGAATTTATTAAGTAAGAATGTTAATATTTATTTATTTATATATATTTATTTATATTTTTTTTTTTTTTGTCAAGGCACATGTGGGAATTATAGGCAACCGAGAGGCCTAGCGCTCCACAACCTTGGAAATCATCACTTATCTCTGTCCTTTGTCTAGAAGTTTCTCAAGAAATCTTAAACTTAAGAATCAACTAGCCGCATCGCAAAAACCATTAGGAACACACCAATAAAGGATGGCCACTTTTTAGGTTTATTGAAAAAGTCGGTGAAAGTTTACTTATTGCTAGCTTCGTCTAAAATCAATTTTTAACGGGTCATAGGTCTTTTAAAATTATCTTTTTAGATTTGATTTGAGGGATGAGTCCGAGTGTGAATTATGTGATTTGAATGAAGACGAGGATCCCGACCACGTCCTTGTCCGAATCCTCAGTCTCTTCTTATCCGTAATAATTTCAGGATTTTTCTATCATGAAAACATATATCGTGCTCTTGCCAGGTTTTTCTGCGAAATCGTAATCCCATGGTCTGAATATATATCTCAAATTCGACTTTTTGTTTTTTGCCCAGCAGTTTGGCCTATCGCGCTCCAAACACTTCCTGTTTAATTATAGCCACCTGGTATATCAGCATCTCTCAATTAAATACTGTACTACCAGCAATGGCAAGTAGACAGGTCTCCGTCGAATTCATCACTGCTATGAATATCACCTGACTGTCCTGAAGCAGAAACGCTCTTGCTACTTGACTATGAATTAAAAACTGCCAAAGCTTTATGTTCCTCGTTTAGCCAGTAAGGATTAAAAACTGCTCACAAACTGCTGAAGCGTTCTGCTCCAAATAGCCTTATCCTAAAGGTTGAAGGATTTTCTGCTTACAGAGTTTTGGTATATCCTGGAAATAATCCGTTTACCCGAGGAATAACACGTTTCTGGTTGAGCTGTAGTAAAACATTTGTTCCCCAAAAGGCGGAGATGTGAAGGGAAAACAGCTCTTACTTAAGAGGACCCAAATCCCTTTCTACCAGACTTACACGTGTGTGAGTATCTTATGAATCAATAAGGTACAGATGATTAAGAACATCTGTAGAGCAATTATTAAAATTAAATGTTATCAAAGCATCTTATGACTTGTTCTACAGGTGTCTTGATACCTTTTAATTTTAATAATCAACTAGTCGGCTGGCCGTCGCTTCGCTCCGGAAGCCTCCCTTATGTAACGGAAAACAATTTTTTATTTATTAAAATCCACACACACACACACACACACACACACACACAAATTACATCAAGGAAACTAAAACTAAAATTTTTTAAAAGATTTTTTTTAATTTAATTTTTGATGTCTATATTCTCTCAATCTACGACTGCTTTTAGAACCACCTTGTAAATCATATATCTATGATATATTTTTATTTTTTACAGAGATCAGAATGTAGGCCTAGTGGTCTAGACGTCTAACTTCTGAGCAGTATTCTACCTAATAGAAATAGTGCATCTTTCTTTCCTGACTATCTTTTTTTTTTTATTCCTATTGATACTTTTCAGTGGTTTTCGAGTTAGAAATAGTGATGGTTTTTGAGTTACAAATAGGGATTTTTCAGTATTCTGCCTAATGAAATACTGCTTCTTATTTCTTGACTCTTTTTTTTTTTTTTTTATTCCAATGATACTTTTCAGTGGTTTTTGAGTTACAATAGTGTTCAGTATTCTATCTAATAGAAATACTGCTTCTTTCTTTTTTGAGTCTCTTTTTTTATTCTAAATGGCACTTTTCAGTGGCTTTTGTGTTCCAAATATTGATGGTTTCTGAGTTACAGATAGTGATTTTTCAGTATTCTATCTAATAGAAGTATCGCTTCATTCTTTTTTGACTCTCATTTTAATTATAATTGTCACTTTTCAGTGACGTTTGAGTTATATTTATTGATGGTTTTTGAGTTGCAAATAGTGATTTTTTCGGTATTCCACCTCAAAAAAAGAGTGCTTCTCTCTTTCTTGACTCTGTTTTCTTTACTCCAACATCTGGCGTGTA
>JAFIDM010012231.1:80600878-80623757 GCA_023159025.1 Thereuonema tuberculata
ACACACAGACAGACAGAGAAATAAAAGATTTTAGTAATATAGATTCCTGAAAACATATATTTATCTATATAATCAGAAAAATATTTTATCTCTTGAATACACATGTTATCTCCTGAGCAATCTATATTACTAAAATCTTTTATTTCTCTGTCTGTCCGGCGCAATTTCCTGAGCGAATGGAAAATAGAAATAATTTTTATAATGAAACGTCCACGACAGGAATCGAACCTACAACCTTCTGATTCGAAGTCAGACGTCTTATCCATTAGGCCAAGATGACTACTACTCACTATATATTGTTTTTTGACTTATGTGTTCTTCCCCTTTCCCCATCAATAAAGAATGTATTCAACCTTTTTTTGTTTTTTTGAATCTCAAAATTTTTTATTTATTTCCGATCCGTCTATTTATTTTTAATTTGAAAATGACAATTAGAAATGTAATTGCCGAAACGTTGGAATATTTTAAATATAATATTCTTACTTAATAAAATTCTATGTGATATTGAAAAACAAGCACGTGTACACGGGAGATGTTTGAATAAAAGTAGAGTCAAGAAAGAAAGAAGAACATTTCTATTAGATAGAATACTGAAAAATCACTATTTGTAACTCAAAAACCATCAGTATTTCTAACTCAATAAACACTAAAAAGTATCAATAGGAATAAAAAAAGAGAGTCTAGAAAAAAAAGATGCACTATTAGGTAGAATATTGAAAACTCACTATTTGTAACTCAAAAACCACTGAAAAGTATATCTATATTACTAAAATCTTTTATTTCTCTGTCTGTCTGGTGCAATTGTTGTAATTTGTGAAAATAGAACTAATTTCTACAAGTTCGCTACGGGAATCGAACATGCAAGCTTCTGCTCCGAAGTTAGACGTCTTAGCCATTAGAGCACGAGGACTACATTCTAATCTCTTAAAAAATAAAAATATATCATAGATATATGAATCACACGCTGGTTCTAAAAGCAGTCGTGGATTGAGAGAAAATTGACATCAAAAATTAAATTAAAAAAAAAAAAAAAACTTTAACAAATTTTAGTTTTAGTTTACTTGATAAAATTTTTGTGTGTGTGTGTTTTTTTAATAAATAAAAAGTTGTTTTCCGTTATATATGCGAGGTTTCTGGAGCGAAGTGACGGGTAGCCGACTAAGTTTTAAATAAAGAAATAAACTTTCCAAAGCAGAGTGGGAAATGATTACTTATTAATACTGTGTTTTCAATGTTTAAACTTTTGATGTTGAGATAGAATAAATTGTTGATTATAAAAAATCTATATACTTAAAATGAGTCCCTGATATATTTCATTCTTGAAATAAAATTTATTAAAATTTTAAAGGATTACAGAATACTATATTTAAAAACATAAGAACATTCCACTCTCGGATATCGTCAAACACCTGTTAATCCTCTTTCTGTTGCGTTTTTTAATCAGCAAACGAAACCGAATGTTCAATACAAAACTATGCAATATCAATATTTGAATCCTGGGCAGGAAATGAAAATCCAGAGTTAACATAAGTGAAGTCACATTTCAATTGCACCTCTTCCCAGCTCATAAGATTTTTTCATTCATTTCCAAGAAAAATTTGAACTATTAAATTCTCTTAGATAGCAAGGATTGTGCAAATGTTTTCATAATATAGAGGTTTATGTATATCGTATATATATATTTATTTAATAGCATAAAGATAAATTCAATAAAATCCCGTTAGGGAAATGTTTCAGGCAACGAGTTCTGAAAATTAAATACATGATTTTTTTTCTTCCTCTATATATGTGTGTGAAAAAAATTTTGATACGAAAAAGGTAATTATACAAGTATATGATAATCACTTTAGTGTAAGAAGCTATTATAGATATTATAGATATTAATTAATATGATTAAGTAATTTTAATACATACACCATGCTCAAAAATTAAGAGATTGGCAGTTTTGGACCCCTCCAGGCATCCAAATGTCATCAAACGTGGCAGAAATGTGCAGTAGGTCCTACATAAACTAACACAAATTGAAACAAAACATAAAGATGGCAGCACCTCTGTGGGAAAATTACATTGGTCAATCAGACACCATCTGGCATGATACACTCATCATGTACACAGGCTAGTATAATATTTTCTGAAGACTTCAGAGTCAGTCTGAAAAGTGATTCCAATGGTCCACATCTGGAGAGAACCCGGGAGCAGATACAGGGCATCCAACGTCCTCGAACAAAGGAGATATGAGTATGAGTATATGAGTTGGCAGCACATACACCACTCGAACGATGCGCCATAACGGGCCAGATATGTCGCGACACCATCCTTCAGCATTATAAGCGACTTCACAGGGGAGCTTGTTGACCTCCTCTAGACGGACGACGACGCTACTGAGGACTGGACTGGTGGAGGAGTACGAAGTTTACGAGGATATCAGGCGAATGCACTGGCCAGCCTGTTTCCCCCATCTGAATCTGATCGAACATACCTGGATTCACAGTTATGAACTATGAGAGCGGCCCTCTCTCGGAAGACGCATGGCGCAATGCCAGCCACCTCCAAGATCTTTCCACGAGCTTCGCACAGCATTGCTTCAGAAGTAGGACTCACTGACTCAAATGCTACTGGATATTCTGATTAACTAAATGTCGACATATTGTGCCGCATGTGTTGCAGTGCGGGGTGACCACACAGCGTAGTGAATAGTATCTGCACCAGCCCCCGGGAAGCGGTACGGAACTGGACCGTTCGCTATACATGAACATCTTTGACTGTTTCTGTTTTTCTCTTTGACTTTACGCTTTGACTTTGTATTAGTAGGACTACTGCACATATCCGCCAAATTTGATGGCATTTGGATGCCTGAAAAAATTCGAAACTTCAAATCATTTAACTTTTGAGCATGAGTATATATTAGTATGACGTAATAGTACATTTTGATTACGTCATACTAATACTAATGAAACGTCATACGTCATACTAATGAAAACACATTAAAATTTTTTTTTTTTTTCAATTAGGAATCATCCTATTAATAGGCAAAAGCTATACGATCTTTGTAAATATGTAGATTTGTAAATTTGTACTTTTGTAAATTTGTAATTTCAAATAACCAATCACAGTGCAGCGTTGGAACACGTCAGGCATGACGTCACGCCCATGTTTAAAGATGGTGTCTCTACTATTTTCTCCACTTCACCATGACGAATCGCGATTACATAATTACTATCAGCGTATTGAGATTTTCTTTCCCACATAAATGAAGTTCAAATGATATTTGATGCATGACGTTCATGCGTCAAAATTTATCAGAGAGTTTGTAAAACCTCGGTTTTTGCATAATTTGCTGTGGAGTCACTCGCTCACTAATCAACAAGTAGGAGACAATGACGATGCACGTGCCGTCATTGTTGTCCAGACAGGATTATTGGTATTGGCTTTTGGACACTCGTTATTATTATTGTTATTGTTGAATCTGGTAAATCAATTTTTTATTTTCTTTTATTTTAAACAAATGTGACTTAGTCATTCAAATTATATGTGGGCTGTTGCGGAAGTTATGGCTTTTAAGAAATTAGCTCAGAACATCTTTTTCAATCTTGTGTTTTTCAAAAATTTCAGGGTATTTCAAAAATGTCGCATTTGGTTTACTTCCGTTAATATTGCCTCAATTTCGATTAACCTATTCTTTTAGGGTAGCAGGTTGCCATTATGTTTCATAATGAGGAACCGCAGCGCTGGCTACTATGAAAGTGGTAAATCAATTTTTTATTTTTTTATTATTTTAACAATATTATAATATTAATTTAACAAATAAGCCGATATTCAAATTATAGATGGGCTGTTGTGGAAGTCATGGCTTCTAAAAAAATTAGCTTAGAACATATTTTTCAATCTTGTGTTTTTTAAAAATGTGGAATTTGTTTTAATTCCGTGAATATTTCACGGGTCGCAACTAGTTTATATT
Organism: Thereuonema tuberculata; assembly: GCA_023159025.1. Lineage (NCBI taxonomy): Eukaryota > Metazoa > Arthropoda > Chilopoda > Scutigeromorpha > Scutigeridae > Thereuonema > Thereuonema tuberculata. The sequence goes on from JAFIDM010012231.1 coordinate 80,604,837, forward strand.
ATTATATGATAATAATAAAAGAAATCATTAAGATTTTATTTTCTTTTTTTTTTTTTTTATAAGTTTATTTTTAATAAGCCAACTTTTTTATATATTTTTTTTTTGATAATATACCGATATTTTTTGATTTTTAAAAATGGTGTTAATATTCGAATTATTTACAATTATTTCCTCATTGAAATTAATATTTCTCTGTAAATATTAAAATTGAAGGATAAGACAATGAGTGACCCATTTGGGAGCTATTGTGATAGGGACCAAAATTGGTAGCTATTGCGTTTGTCCTGTCCGTCCATCAGTCCGTGTCTGTCCGCCCCTAACAACTCCCGAACTGAAAGTCGGATCGATAAACGGATTTCACTATCGTGTTCAGAGGCCGAAACACTGTAGGAATGGGATATTTTCAGGGGAAAAATATCTCCCCCCCCCCCCCGTGTTTCAGTTATTTGGCATTGTTTTCATTGGATTTCCGCTATTAGCTTAAATATGAGAAATGCAACCATCTCATTTAATTTTTCAGCTACATCGTGATCGGTAAGTTCTCGGCCTCATATGCTAAATGTTATCGGTTTGAATCCGAGTATCTACTTTTGTTTTTGTTTTGATTTTTCTCTTAATCTTTTTTTCTCAATGTGGATTTTCTTTTTTTTTTTTTTTATTTCTTGTTTTCTAAAGTTCTTTTTCCTTCCTTTTATCGAATTTGGCCAACTAGGGACCACGTAACTAGCTCAACCTGACAACGTCAGGGCGAGGCTAGTGAAATTCAAGAAAGGGGGGACGAAAATTATATCCCGTCCAGGATAACTCTGAGATAGTAAGTCCCAGGTGGGAAACGGACGAAACACAGAAGAAGAAAGAAACAGCCATGCCACCACCGGGATTCGAACCCGGGTACTGGCGCATCGGCCACAACGGCAACCCGCCGGCTAAACCGCACGGCCACGCCAGCACGGCTTAAAGTTCTTTTTATTTTTTTCTAACTTTTTTTTATTTTTCCTTCCGTTTATGTACTTCCTTTTTTTTATTATTATTTTTAAATTTTGTTATTCTTATGGGTCGCCCTTAAATTTATGCTTCAGCACAAAATATATTCAGTTGTTTTATGTTATTATTTTGTCTAAGATGATAATTTTGATTAATATTATTTTATTCTTCTAATAAATTTAAAAAAATTTTATATAAATTTTTGTTTAGGTAATAAAATTTCGTACTTTAGTAGATTGTTCTTCCTTTTACACAAATTATTCCAAACTCTTTTTATTTCAAACAAAACAATTAATTTAAGTACCTTAATTTCTAGTGGGCCCGGTAGCCGAGTGGGTAAGGGCGCTTGGCTGCGGGTAGGAGATAACGGGTTCGATTCCCGGCCTCGGCGGAGGGCGGGAATTTTTCAACGCTCCATTCTCCTCTAAACGAATCCTAGGACCTCCCGACCTCAATCTAGTCCCGTTGGACACGAACAGCTAGGAGCCTTACCTCCCGCGCTCCCGTGGGCCTGCACGGTCTATTTACGGGATTGCTTTAACTTTTAACCTTAATTTGTAAGTTTGTCGTTTGATCTTACACTGTTTGTGACTGTTTATAATAGGATCAAATAAAGCATCGAAAATGAGGAAAAATTAATAATCTTAGATATATCGGTTGTAACGAATTGTTCGGATAAAAAAAGAAACTATAAAACAAAAAAAATATGCATATTTAGTCATTAAAATTCAGACCATGATTAAATAGAAGAATCACGATAAATATCCTACTCATAAATAATCTTTTTTTTTTTTTTTTTTTTTTTGAGAGAGAGAGAGAGAGAGAGAGTTTCTTGCTTTTGAAATTTTTCTATAAGTTTAAAAAAACTAAGTGCAGTATATTTGTTTGGCAAAATTATTATATTGTTTTCTTAAAATAACTAGAAGACATATTATCAAAGAAAACACTACATATATATATATGTTACATACATATATATACTATCATTAGTCCTACCAAGCAAAATCAAGTTAACCTAAATCAAAATAATAAATTAAATTTTTAATTTAAAATTTACAGATGATTTTTTGCTTTGTTTCTTTGTTAAACATCTATTATAATAAACATCTGCTGAATCTAGTGTTTTTAGATAATTACGTTTGAAGTTATAGTAGCCTATCAGTTTCAAAATTAAAACTTTACATTGAGTTTTAAAGAACGCATCCTAGAAAGAAATAATCCTGTGTACGTTATATAACTATATTATTATATCATTATTTTAAAGTAACTAAAAACATATTTTTGGAATATTCATCAATTTGAATAGCCTTATGCAGCCGAATTGAACTTAATCTTCAACTAAATAAGACATTTTTAAGTTTTTAATTTAATTTTTAAATTAAAATGAACCAATGAAATTTTTGAAGCCATCTATTACAATAAACATCTGCTATATCTATTTTATATATATATATATATATATATATATATATATATATATATATATATATATATATATATATAACCTAGGTTATTAGTCAGTGTAGTCATGTCCTGAAATTTCTTTTTGAAATTAATGAAATGTAATCTGTTTTCAAAACCTGTAATTAGGGGTTTGTATCGATATATTTCATTTCGTTATAATATAAATACTTGTGAATAGAAAAATAATTCAATTTTTCAAAGAAAAATTTGTATGATAAAAAAATGAATAAATCGGTGAAAAACAAACAAACTCATTTTCTTTTAAGAAATTATGGTTCATGTATAATTTATACCTTAATCTAACCTAACCATAAATATTTTATTTGAATTATTTTCCTGCGAATTACATACAATCACCAATTTTATTTTTTAACAATGATAATAGATCATTAACAATATTTTTTCTTCAAATGTTCTGAAGAACTAAGTTAAACAGAAATTCAATGGAAATTCCACAATTATATTTTTATGAAAATCCAATCCAATTCTAATCAAAAGTAAATTAATTTATGTTACATATTAATGAACCTACATTAATTAGTACTAGCCCTGTTAATGTAGGTACTAATTAACAAAGCAAACTATCACTTTGCAACTAACATAAAATATCGTTTTTTTTATTAAAATTACAGTGGAATCTCGCTATTCGTACACACTCCATTCCAGGAGGCAGTTCGAATGGCGATTTGTACGAATGGTGAATCATTTTTTCACATAAGATATAATGTAAATTGGATTAATCCGTTCCAGACCCACAGATGTTTGCCTATATAAACCTTTGTAATAATATTTTAAGCCTAAAATATATAAAACTATGAAAACAATAAATATATAGGCCTCTATTATTAAGTCTTTCTTTTTCAATATAGACGATATGGTTGATTTCGCCGTGCCCTACTGAGTTGCCAGGTCAAAGACACAAGTTCCACTTTCAAACTTCGCAATGATTTCTTTTTTTCAATTCAATTGTCATTCTCACTGCTTTCCTTTTAGGCTTAGTTGAATCAGTAATCTTTTTTAGACCCATGGCTGCACTATTTTTAATAAAAATAAGAAAAAGTAACAATAAAATATCACAAAGTTTCATGAAGCTTGCGTGGATGATGCGTAGCGTACGGAAGCTAGCACGATACTGAGCTGAAGCGACCGCGTGGGGCGGCCAGTAACAAGGTCACGCTGTCCGAATCGCGAGCAAGCGTACGAATGGCGAGTTCAATTACTTGAAAAAGTTGTACGAATAACGAGTTGTACGAATAGAGAGGCGGACGAATGGCGGGGTTCCACTGTATACATAAAAAAACAACTATTTAAATTATGTAAATGTAAGTTATAAATATTTATTTCATAAAATATAATTATAAAATATGTTGAAATCTACTTTGTATAAATTTAACTTTTATTTTTAAGGATCAAAGCAAAAACAAAAAACAAATAGCTAAGATGTTTTGAAGTCTCAGAAGATTCTCGATTTCTTTACATCGGGGAACTTGATTTTCCTGGACTTGAATCTTGGTTAGAGTTTCTTGAACTTGATCCTGGATCATTATTGTCCGAATTTGGAACTTGGTTGGATTTTCCTGAGTTTGAACCTGTATCAGGATTTCCTGAGAACGAACTTGGATTAGAATTTCCTGAACTTGAACCTGTATCTGGATTTCCTAAGAATGAACTTTCATCAGAATTTCCCGAGCTTGGTCTTGAATCTCCAGAGTTGCTCATGCCAGCTCCTAAACATTAATAGAAATTAAAACTGAATAAATCTATTTATAAAATAAATATTTTGCTAATACAATTAATTAATAACAGAAAACGAACATTTAGTTTTAATCAAGTCTGCCAATTCAAAAAGTTAAGAAATTTTTATGTATTATGGAATAATAACAAAAATGCCTCAGGAGAAAAGATCAAGAATCTGGGAGGTCATCTTAGCGGTAAGAAAAAAAGCTTATATGAAAATGTTTTAACATATCTACTATTCGGAACGGTTTCGAAGGTAGAGCTATTTCTAAGTGCAGCATTTAGAAATCTGGTGGAGTGTACTGTCTTGCCCTAAGGTGCCATTCTTTGTACCTTGTGAAGTACAATGCATTGATATTTGCGGTGGAGCTTTTGAAAACTAATTGTAATCTATTTAGCAACTTTTTTTTTATCAATAATTTTTCACTTGTACATACAAACAGCTGTAACTCAGAAATCGTTCAACATAGGACATATGTTCTTATATTTGTTTTTAATTACTAGAACATTCTTGAATTTTGATCTTTCTTCCAGGGACGCTATGTTATTACGAAGCATTAGGACACAAGTTCTCAACCTGTGGGTCGCGACCCCCCAAGTGGTCGCAAAGTGTCTTCGGGGAGGGGTCGCCGTGGTTATTTTTAGTTGCAATTATTTTTATAAGAAATTTAACTGCTATCAACACTTATTTATTTCAATATGGCTATACTGCCATAAGCTTCCAATGGTGGTAACACTGATTTTTGATCATTGAAAAATGAAGTGACTTACGGTCCACAGCAGCGGATACCTAAAAAATATTAAAGATATCCAAGTTAATGCATATTAAACATTTTACGATATTTTAATTATTTGCTATGGTGGATCTTTAATATTTTTTTTTCAAATTTCCGCGGACCTTGATTCATTCCCTAAAAATAAAATACAATCATTCCTCACTTATCTGTTTAACGACCACTCGGATTTACGACCAGCTCTTCAATGCGGGGAATCCCATTTCTCAGTCGTCTTAGGCATTTTTCGCAGCATCGGAAATTACGAACGAAAATGTCCGACCAATGAACAATATCAAAAACCTGAAATCCCTCTGCTGGCTCGTACTAGTAAGATTTTGATTGTCTTGTTTTTTATGAATGAACTTTCTTATTAAAATAATTTTGGTACATTACTTTAATAATTTTTGCAGATTGCATTTTTATATTCTGTAATATGTAAGGGAAGCAAATCAAAACAAAGTTATCAAGTTGAAGTTTGCTTTTAGACCTGTTCTTTATTTAAAATTAATGAAAACGATTAAGCTCCTGACTTATCGACCAATTCGCTTAACGACCTAGTGGTAGGAACGGAACTCGGTCATTGAGTGAGAAGTGCCTGTATACAAATGTTATTATTAGAATAAAATTCTAAGTTACAAAAAACAAACTGAAAAAAAAAATATTAACTATGATGCAAAATTCAATACAGTATCAAAATTCATTTTTAAAGGGCCTCTTGATGTTAATTAAATATAGGTTAGAGTTATATTCTAAAAATTATATTTTAATGTGTTTTCTTTACCCTATTAAAAATGACTTTTTATGCAAATTTTTTTTTGGGGGGTGGGGTCGCAGATTACTTGGATTTTAGAGAAGGGGTCGCGACTTGACAAAGTTTGGGAAACTCTGCATTAGTAAGTTAAAATACAACATAGGAAATTAATGATCTGATTATATCGCTTTCACTTACATTTAAAATAAGGAACTTTGTACAGTAAACCGAAAAATACTTAATTCTCGAATATATCTTACTTCTAAGTTAATCTTTGAGTATCTAATAAAAATTTTAATCCTATCACTTCGTCATTTCCCAAAACTAGAAATGAAAATAGGAACTAATGAAATGAAGCCTAAAATTAAAAACCAGGTTAAGACTAATATTCCTTGTAACCCATGTGGGGGGGGGGGGTGTTGCAAATGCATTCCATATGAGAATTTATTAAGTAGCAAACATTTCAGAATCATCATTAAAAATCTCAAAACCTACAAGGTAGTGAATTCTTTAATTGCAAATGAAAACTACGAAAAACTAAATAAAAAAAATTTAAAAAATCAATAACAAGCCAATTGACTTGACAGATGATGTGCGTTTTTGCTGTAATAACCTGTACAACAATCTTTCCGAAAACATCAGAGAAGCTACTGAAATCAAGAATGATGAAATCAGTTTTTCAGTACAATTGACATAATTATCAAAATTTAGATACCTCATTAACATTTTCTTGGATCATTTTCTTTGAATTTTCAAAGTAATAGATCTCCTCTTCAACAAAGTATTGTAGTATTAATCGATATTTCATTACATTAAGTAAATGACGCAACGATTCATCAATGCAAATGGAAATAACAATCTTTGGCATTCGATTTCATCCAGTTTCGTAATTACTTCTCCTCCTTCTGGCTCATCACTTCATGGATGAGATCTTCCGTATGAAGATTAAAATATCGAAATGGCAAAATAAAATAAAATAGAACATCATTCTCAATATTTCCTCAACAAAATCAATTTTTTGAAACTCAAATGATTTTAGATACAGATTCTTCATGAGATAAGAGCAATATATTTCAACTTTTCAAACATATATAGCAGACAAATGCAATATTTACGTAGCCAGCTCATTTCATTCTAGTAATAAAGTAAAAGCAATTGTTTTACTATTAACTGGAAGAATCGTTATTTTTTTTGGAAGGGATGACTGAACAATAATAAGTGTGATTCAACAGTAATAAAGTGATTCAACAATAATAAAGATTTATTTCAGGTCCATGCAATTTCAAGTAAATATTATTCAATGTTGAAATTACTTTCCCAATTCTATAACTCAACACTATTTCTTTTCAGAAAATATCTAATCAGAAAAAACTCATCTAGTTTTAACTCTACGAATTTAATATGTGATGATAAACTTCTGTATGAAGGCAAAAGAAAAATAGTACTGAAATAATGCCTCATCAAAATCCACGATTTACTGTTTATATTAAAATCTCTACAATGAAAGATATTTTTGAAAAATTTATTGGAAATGTGGTAAAAGAATCAACACTTCATTCCAATGAAATGCGTAAAATCACACTTTCTGTGATCTTTATCCCATATTTTCAACAAATGAGGAAAAATAGCAATATTTCCTAGAAGTTACTTAACTTTATCAATGATCAAACTGGTTATTAGAAATTACCACTCTATCAACAAAAATAAAACTGCTTCAGAAATCATTGTTGTAAGTTACAAGTAACTCGCCAATTTCTATAGCTGGCAGTCTATTTTTTTTTTCTTTTTTCTTCAATCTATTTTTACCTGCATTATTTGGAAGCTCAGAGGCGGGGGTGGGACAGGGCACATTTCCTTCCACCACCTCACAACCATTTAGAAATAAAAGATCATCAGATTTTGATATTATTTGGGTCCAGGATACCAGATCGCCTTCTACAATCTCACAGTTATACATATCCAGAGCTGAAAATTTAAAATAGTAGAATTATTAATTTGAAAATAAATATTGAAATTAAATTACAACATCTTTGCTTTCTTTTTTTATAAATAATTATAATATTTTTTTTCAAATATTTCAGTAAGAAAGTAGTCAAATTTTTTAAGATTAATGCTGACATTCCTTCTTTGTCAGAATTTCGTCATATTAATAAACTTAAGAATTTCTCCATATTACCAAGTGTTTTCATAAGAAACTGCAGGGAAAATATGAACTTAATTAAAAGTCATTACTGTTATTTGCATTTTCAACATTAACACATGTTTAACTAAGTTAATTGTATGGAATACAGATAAACTCGACAGTGATGTGAAATTTGAAAAATGCCAATACATAGATCATATCGCTGTTTCTGTGAAGATATGACCAAATTTATCTTCTTGTCATCAGCGGCTTAAGTGGCGAAAGTAGAAATTAAAATTTAGAAAAATTTAGAAAAACTAAAACGCAATATTTTAAGACCTTGCTCTTTTTATCTTATATATTCTTTTTTTATTCCTTTTCTTTTTTTTATATCTCTTTTTTTTATTTCCTTTTTTTTATTTCCTTTTTTTTATATTCTTATATAGTAAAAATTGCTAATGTTGTTAGTATTTTAAACTTTATAACTAAATAATCTAAAATTCAAAATTAGCGAATCAATAATTATGTAATACAGAAAGCTGAACTGTACTTTCTAATTACTCAAAAATTAATAAGTACTATATTTACAGATTAGAAGAAATAAAAAGAACAAAATCTATAATATTGAGTAAAGTATATACGTAAATAAGTAAATAAATAAATAAATAAATGAATAAATAAATAAATAAAAACCTTAATAAAAAGCAATAACATATAAACTTCAAAATTAGATATATATACCGCATACTTATTATGTACTTTTGCCCGTTCGATATATTTTAACAAATTCCGTATTTAAACTCAATTCAAATGCCAGATTTGTTTCTGCAGGGAAAATGTTTGCCAATTTATATTCACTTCGTCAGCTGCATCTCACAGAAATTTTATGTAATTTAGAAATTCAAACTATAATATATATTAATAGACTTTATTTTTTAATTTATATAAACATTTAAACACAAAGAATATAGTATGTATATACATTATACATAAAAGAAATTAATAATGAATAAATATATATTATATATATTCACAGCCATATATATATATATTTTTAATTTCATTTGTTTTTTATTTTTTTATATAACATTCTTAAGTTTTCAAATTTTTGGTTTTTTATGATTTTAAATTTTAATTTTATTTAATTAAAATAATAATAATAATAATAATAATAATAATAATAATTATTATTATTATTATTATTATTATTATTATTATTTAATTTAATAATTGTTTTGATCCTGTTAGGATTGAATTTAAAACAATCCCATCAACAGGTTCGATACATTATTTAAGAATATACAAAATTAAATCTATAAATATATTATTAACAAAGGTTACAATGATTCATTACAGATTCGACAACAAACAAAGAGTATAGTATACATATACATTATACAAAAAAGAAATTAATAATGAATAAAAATATTATTTATTATTTTTTTTCTTTTCTTTCTACCAATATGTATTTCATTTTATATTTACCATAGGATTAATATTAGTTATTAACCAAATCGTTAAAAATCGTTTCAATTATGATATTTTATCAATTTATTTATATTTTTAATACATATTTTGTTAATTATTTCCTGTAGCATTTTTTTGTATTGCATTCTCCAAAAATGTTATATATTTGCGGTTAATCATATCTAAAATTTAAGTTTTTCCTAAAATTGTGCATATTATCATCTCTATTATACAAATATATGTATTTATAATAGTTCATCTAAATGATATTATACAAAAAATTTTGTTCAGGTGTAAAAATTTTGTGTTTTATTAATTCTTCAATTGTAATTTTCGTTTTATTAAACTTAGTTTGAAATATATTCTTCAAGATTTTTATTTTGTAACTTATTAATATTCCCGAGATTTATATTCTTAGTATAACAATAATAATAATAATAATGGCAATATGTGCTTTGGTCCTTGACCCGCCGTATTGTTTTTGCTGGGGAAAACCCAAGGTTTGAAACATACAAACATAATAATAATAATTATCATATCATATCAAATTCAAAACTTCCTAAGAAAAGAATTGATTTTCAATTCTTATAATGTAACTTTAATGAATTAAAAACAAAAATTAAATGAAATCCTATCTAGAAGAAACAAGAGTAACAAAATAAATTTATTAAATTCATTAATAAAAGTTACAACAAACCTAAACACTTTAAACCTAAAACCCAAAACCTAAATACACAAAAACTCCATAATTATGCAGTCATTCCTTGCATACAAGAAATAATCACAATATCACACAACTTTTTAAAAAAAAACACAACATCTGGGTCATCAACAACGCTATCAATAAAATGAATTATCCCAAATCCATCAACAAAGTGGATATTCAAATCAAAAATAAATAGTTTACGCCATCCCATGTTCCGGTTGTAATAAAAAATATATTGGTTACACGACTCAATCTTTACAAAAAAGGTTTAAAAGCACAAAATAAATTATATGAATAAGGATCAATACAAATCCATAATATATCTGCACAATATTACAACGCCGCGCTGGTATGGTCGAGCGGTCTCAGGCGTCGGTCTGTCGTGAGATCAATGTGCCAGCGCCCGGGTTCAAATCCCGGTAGCGAGCATGGATGTTTCAAAAATTTCCTTTCCTGTGTTGTAGCCTCTTCTTCACTTTCTCTTCGGTCTGACGTCATTCCTTAATGGCGTCCTGGGGAAGGCCACGGGAAACCACCCCAGTATCTTTCCCTTGTAATTCTAGGGAGTCTGCTAGGGGTTCGCCGTCTTGGGAACACTAGCGCTCCCTGGAGCACGGAGGCTTCGGCAACGAAGCTCGCACTTCGGTGCGAACCGACCACACACACACACACAATATTACAACTTCCCACACTCCTAACTTTGATCAAATACAAATACAATGCAACTTGAATAATTCGAACGTCTTTAATTCGAAATCGTGGTTAATTCGAAGATTTCTCTTGGTCCCTTGAATTTCTTATTAAATCAATGTTAAAAAATCGTGGATAATTCGAAGTTCAACTTCCTTAATTCGAAGTTTTTTTATAATAAATTTCGAACCATAACGACTTCTCGGCGTTTCATCGTTAAGAAATTCGACACGTGACAACTGAAATCCCCTTCCCGCCACCGTTCGACACGTGACGCTTCAGACGCCATTCGAGCTTCCTGCTGTCAGTGTCACCATGTCTTTCAGTAAACCACGCCTGTACAAGAATTTAACGTTAGCTGAAAAGGTCGCCGTCATTCGCGAGATGGAAAAGGGTGTGAAGAAGAAATGCAAAATCGCCAACGGGTACCGGATAGCGTCGAATTTCGTCGGTACATTGAAGAACAAACCAACGTTAAGTGAAGCTGTTTTCCGTTCACTAAACATGCTTGATGATTTTGCTAACCTTAAGCGACTGAATTCTACAAAACAATCAGACATTGCACAATTTTTTGAAAAACTACAATTTTCTGTATTGAATGTAATATGTACTGTAGCTACGTAATATAAATCTTATTTTGTTTGCATATATATAGTGTTTAAGTATACCTGAAATTAAAATTAAAAGATGTAACTTGTTTAATTCGAAGTCCTGGATAATTCGAAGTTTTGTAGTGGTCCCTTCAGCTTCGAATTATCCAAGTTGCACTGTAATAGACCATGCCAATTCTATTTTCTCCCTCACTTTGCGGGAATCGCCAATTCTCCCACAATTAATAGCGAACTATCTAACAATATCATCAAAAACTATTTAAACCTCTCATTCCCTACCAATATCACAGTTGAGAAAAGCCTGCCGGCAAGCTGAAACGTCCTGATATCTTATAACGTTTTTATACGACGCAAATTACATAAGTAATTTTAGTTTTTACATATTTTATAGGGATCTTCACAAATTCTTTGGAAAATAAATTTAAGAAAAATTAAATTATTTTATATTTTTTATAAATTTGAAATTTAAAAACAAAATATATTTTATATAAACCCAATTATTTTTAAATTTATAATAAAAAATTTTTTGAATTATTTAAAAAATTTTAAATTTTAAAATTTTAGAATTTAATTTTCCACTATCTTTTTCTTTCCTACTTAAAAATACTTTGAAGGTAAATCAAATTTTTTTTTATTTAATAAATATATATATATAGTTGCTTGAAAATTTATGAAATATATTAACATCAAAGCTGACAATTATATTTTCGAAAATATATAATTTCAAAAGAATTATTATACTTGTTTTTAATAAAAGAGCTGTAGTTGTTGATTCTTAAAGTCAGTTCTAATGAGTTTGGCCAATTTGAAATTAAAAAATTTCAATTTTTGAAAATCAAATTCAAATTTTGAATGTAATTAACTATGTTAATTTTCATAATGGTATTGATAAGTTATATTCCTTATTTTTGATAGGACAAGTTTTACACCTTTTGTTACATAATTATTTATGTATTTTCAAAAAAAAAGTAGTATAAAATATATGAAATATTAAATATCTATAAAAACATGTTTTAAAATCAATCTATTTTCTAAATAAATTGGAATTTTTACATTTTAAATTTAAATTTTTATAAATCTGATTTATTCAAATGCTAAAGAATTTCAGTAATAAACCAATTACTTAAATTATATTATAAATAATAAAGTATTATTTATAATATAATTTAATATAATATATTTCCTCGTTCCTAACTTTAAAAATATTAGAGATTTTTTCAAATAAGTTAGCTTTGCTTTAAATTTAAATTAAATGATGTTATTTGTACAGGACTGTAGTACTCTAAATTTAAATTTTAAATCTTTACTATCCTATCTACAGATATTAAACGATTTCCTTTTTGAAAAAATAAGATAAGATCAAGAAATTAAGATTGAGTAATTTCGACAAGTTAACTAATGTAATCAAGCAAAATTGAATGTTCGGATTGCAAAGGAAATTCATCTTTTGTGGTCGTCAATTTCATTTAATCTATTTCAGAAACAGTACCCATTCCTATTGAACAGTGTAAATATTAATCACCTCCAGAATATAATATTTTTAAGAGCATTTATTGAAGGAATAAAATAGTGTTTTCTTAAGTAACTTAAATTTATTTATCAGCTTACTAAATTTTACTGCATTGCTACGATCATACATAAATTTTTAAACCTATAGCATTTTTGAACCTATTTTACTTTTAAGGCTGAAACTATTTCTGTAGTTTTCCAACAAGCACTGATTGTATAATAATTTTTTCATTTCATTTTTAAGGGATTAGTTGTTTGCTTAACTTGGAGACTACAGGTGACTTGGGCGAACGCCATTAATGTAATGATTCTTTGATAGTAAATCTGCAGTTAATACCTGACAGAAAAATGGAAACAAAGTAAAATTGTACAGCGATTTCATTTTAACGACATTTTCAAATTTACAATAACATTGTATCCATTAAGAAGAAAATAAAAAGTAAAAGTTAAGAATAAGAATATAGCTTCATCCTTACCTTCCTTATCTGTAATGCTTCTTTCAAAAATGTTGGCTTGAGAAAACGAACCGTTCTGAGTTAATGTGGATAGTGATCCAAAATTAGTTTTTATATTAATGTTTTTAGGGAATGCAGAATGTTTTGGTTGTGTTTTATATTGTTGAATAGGTTGACCATTTAAATAAAAACTAATAAAGGACTCATTCTTATTAGTACATATATGAAACCATGTTGAGGAATTGGCTATTCTGTCGTCAAAAGCTTCAGTATAAACAAAACGTTCAGTTTCCTCATAGGCAGAACCAAACATTCGCTTCTTCTGAGAGGTTAAACTAGAGAACAAAACAGTTTTGTCTTCATTTAAAGTGAGTGCATGCAAAAATTCCAAATAAGAATCTACAAATTTCATCCAAGAACAAAATGCAAATCCATTGCCATTGTAAACAGATTTATGCTGAACGTAACCATTAGGTCCGAAATTCAGAACAAAATCTTCTGCCTTACAAAAAGATACTATGGCCAAGAGAATTAAACTGAAATTTAAAATGTATGATCCCATAGCTTTTAGAATTCTGTTTCAATAAGGGATTACAGAATCGGACCATTCGACGAGAAATTCTCTTATCAAACGTTGACTGGCGATGTAACGAAATTCGATGTAGCTCAATGTTAAAACTGAAGCAGAGAAGATCGGATTTAACGATCTATTGCGACGTTGTGTAATTTTATTGGTGGAAATGCCATAGAAATTATATAAAAAAACAAACAAATTTAAATAAAACAGATGTTCTAGATCAAAATGAAATAACGATAATGACGTAGCTACTAAAAAAAATAATTACCTATATTGACTAACAATAAGGAAAAGTTATCCAATTGTGTAGCTTGATTACATAAAAGTAAAACATTTCCGTAAATGTAAAAAAGCAATCTTTTCTCCTGATACAAAGGTTTTGATTCTTATTTTAAGATTGCCATAAAACATATCTCAGTCTTCGCAAATATACAGTAATTCAAAAACCATAGATTCAAAACCACAGGTTAAAACCCGACATTTTTAAAATAATTTTTTTTTTCATTAAATTCCAACTGATTTCTTATTGAATTAGACACTGAAGAAGTAAGTATAGAATGTAGAGAAAATATCATAAGCTACTCTCGAGATCAATGCTTCTGCTAACAGTATGCTATAACTGGGCGATGCTACGGTCAACTTGGCGATTCACAATGGGCGACACAAACTTTGCACACTTAGTAGGCATAGGATGTTGCGGATTTTTTTGTAAATATTAATTATGAATATTAAATATAATTATAATATAGTTATATTCATATATAATTATATTTATTATTGAATTCACTACTTCCTTGTATTCATTACTCATTCACTTCTTTTTCTTTATTTTTAATGTGTTATTATGTTTTTAATTTTTAGTTTTGGAGGTTCCACTGCTCTTCTCATTCAACTTCCAAGTCACCTCCATTATGAGACCTACAATGTTCATTCTGACTACCCTCAATTGATGATCGCCTAATAAGCGTGAAACAGGCTTGTCTTGAGGTGTCAGATGAACATTGGTTTCAAATTTTAATGTGTTTACATATTTTTTAGGTACTTTTTCTTTAGTTTGATGCCATAGAAATTCATTTGAGGCTGACAGAGCCCAGCACATGAATTTTCTTTTTCTTTATTTTTAATGTGTTTTTATGCTTTAATTTTTAGTTTTGGAGGTTCCACTGCTCTTCTCATTCAACTTCCAAGTCACCTCCGTTATGAGACCTATAATATTCATTCTGACTACCCTCAACTGATGATCGCCTAATAAGCGTGAAACAGGCTTGTCTTGAGGTGTCAGATGAACATTGGTCTCAAATTTTAATGTGTACTCATTCACTACTCAGTCCTTTAAATTCGTTTATTTATTTAATGTGAACAATCCTATCCTCATGAATAAAAATGGAGATACAAATTAATGAAGAAAAAAGTTTAACTAAAAGAAATTAACGTACATACTAGGAAAGTAACGATGAAAGTCAGTAACTTGTATTAAAGATTACTTGTGAATAAACTAATTATAATGCTTTTCTTTTTGATATCTAAGGCCTTTAAATCAATGCGGAATCCAAATTTATAAAAAAGAAATTCCAGATTTGTTTCCCCTACTTTCTTTTTGTTCCTTTGTGATGTTGAAATCATATTCTCAGCCAATAAATAAGCAACCACAAGAAAAGATGTTTCACACATTGTAAAAATCATTTTAAGGAAAAATTTACAATAGAAAAACTCATTTGCATTTCGTTATGTTTAATTTGTACGTTTTGGAACGCAATAAATCAGTTAAGACTTAAAATTCGGGATGAAGTCATATTATTTTTACTAAATTTTTACTTTCTTCAACCAAAATATTTAGTATTCTCTTACGTGTTATTAATTTCTTAGTTTTCTTGTTGCACTTTTTTCTATTTTTAATCGCATACAAATAAAAAAAAATATTTTATAAAAAGTATAAACCAGACCTCCCCCCCCCCCCCGGGCCCACCAAAATTTCAAAAAATTTAAGTAGCTTTTTTTCTTTTTAAGCATTTTTAAAACAACTAGGAAAATAGATAATTCAACAGCAGCAATTTTTTTCTTCATTTCCATTTCTGTCTTTGTACACCTCGCAATTTGTGGATGAATCACCTTACGAACTTTTTTCCAAAACGGATTTTCAATCACTTAAACAATAACATTCTATTCATCATATGCATATTTCAAAAATATAAATACAAAAAGAAGAAAGCAAAATATTCAACTTTTCATAATGTCCTTTAGTTATACTTGGTTCTTGATTCATTTTATTTTATTTTATTTTATTTATTTATTTATTTATTTTTTTTCAATAAAGGAGCAGAATTTTTTTAATTCGTAAAGTAAAAGACTAAACTGCAGCAAACTGTTTTTTTTGTTTTTGTTTTAGTGTTTCGATTTCAGTCCGACTTCGGAAACCTCACAAACTTTTGAAAGATACTTCATATGAACTTCTTACCAATACGGATCTTCAATTACTTAAAAATAAAATCCTTATCAAATGTCAAATTCTAATTGAGATTAAATAATGATTAAATTTTTTTATTTATCCACCAATTCACAATGGAGGCTTATTTTTAAAACAGTGGTAACTATTTATTACTACATTAACTTTTGAAACAGTAATTTAATAACGAGTAGAGAAAATTTAGTTAACGTCGAAGTCATTTATTCGATGATTTTAATTTAAGATCGTTTCACGAACACTGGAAACCAAGGTAAAAAAAAAAAGTAGAAATTGTTCCTTATTGCTTTTCTATTCATTCGGTGGATTCAATTATTTTCCAAAACACGTCATTCTTTCAAAATAACAGATGTTTCAAAGCAATTTACATCAATTCACCTTTACAAAATATACACTCATGGACAAAAAAATTAGCGCACCAAGAAGGAGTCGTCAAAATGAAACGAAAATTTACATACGTAATGACTACTTTGATATAAGTAAATGATAAGAAAATCAAAGAAAAAGGATAATTTATTTCAGAGAAAAAGGCAAAAGAACGGAGGAGTTAATACTCCGTTGGACCCCCTCCCGCGCGAATGCACGATGCGATACGATCGGGCATTGAGTCATACAAGTTCTGTATGATGTCTTTAGACATTTCGTTTCATATTTGCTGTAACCTTGCCTCTAGTTCGTTCAAACTCGTGGGATGCCCAACTCGTCGTCCCAAATGATCCCAGATATGCTCGATTGGAGACAAATCTGGGGATCGGGCAGGCCAAGGAAGGGTAGTAACAGTGTGGAGACAGTCTTCTGACACCCTTGCCGTATGAGGCCGAGCATTGTCTTCTTGAAAAATGGCTCCTGGGAGCCGTTGCATGAGTGGCAACACATGTGGTTGCAGGATTTCATGAACATACCGCTGGGCTGTCATGGTGCCACGGAACAATACTAGGGGTGACCGTGTATTGTAGGCAATGGCACCCCATACCATCACACCAGCTGTGGGAGCGGTGTGTCGCTGTACAGCAAAGGCAGGATTGAAGCGTTCACCACGGGCTCTTCACACACGAACACGATTGTCATCACTGCCGAGATTGAATCTGGATTCGTCGCTAAAGACGACCTGGTTCCATTCCGCTGCAGTCCAGTTTCCTCGTGCGCGGCAAAACTCCAAACGGAGGCGTCGATGGGTGGGCGTCAAGGGCAGCACACGTAATGGGCGCCGCGATACCAACTGTCCTTCAGCCAGGTGCCTTCGTATGGTTCGAGAAGACACAGAGGCCCCTACTGAAGGTGCTACCTGTGCCTGGATGGCGGCCGATGAAGCAGTTGGCTGTACGCGTGCATTTCTGACTATGTGGCGGTCTTCTCGACGACTGGTCTGTCGAGGGCGTCCTGAGCCTGGTCTTCGCGTACATGACATCTCTCGGGTCCATTGGTCCCAACACCTCCTCACAACACAATCAGAGTGGCCTAATTGACGAGCTAGTCGCCTAGCTGACCACCCAGCTTCCATCATCCCGACGATTCTCCCTCTCTCAAACTGCGACAACTGCGTATACTGTCCTCGAACACTGCGTAATGGCATGTCTACCTCAGCTCTTCCTTTGTAAATGATTCAGCACACTCAAACAAGCTTTGGTTACCTGTTTTATACTCCACAGAGTACGATGTTCAACGCCCTCTACCGGCTATACGTAATGCGCAATCACGCTGCATTTCTAATTATTTGCATATCTCCCCGACATGTACTTTCATTGCAAGTTTCGTTACGATCCCGCAATTATTTCTTGGTGCGCTAATTTTTTTGTCCATGAGTATATTAAAAACTAACAAATTGAGCACTACCGGTATATTCTATAATGAAGAGAGAAAAAAATTAATGTTTAAGGACTTACAGAATATTTAATAAATTAAATATATTATTATTAATAATTTAATAATTTTAAGAATATGAAATAAGAAAAAAAAGTAAGCTTATAAGAAATATTAGATCTGTAAAAAAAAAAATTACAAAAAAAATGCTGTTTTTACAATAAATAAATCTAAATATTTTTTCAACTTCGTGGACTATCAAAATGATGTGTGAAAAATTCAGTTCTTTGGCAATATTTTTTCTTTGTTATATCTAATTACAATATAATAGAAAACTATTAAGAGGAAAAGAAAGGTAATATTTACTTATAAATCAATATTATGTGACTAGTTTAGCAAAATAAACGTGCCTCGCGCAGGTTAAAAAACTTATATATGTTTTTCACTTTTTTTTCATTTTGTGATTAGGAGAGTTGTCCTAATGTGGAAAAGGAAGAAATTGTAATCGTGAAATCACTTTGTACCTTCCCCAGTTGGTAAAAAAAAAAAAAAAAAAAAAATCACATGATCCTGATAAATTAGTATTATTCGTATTTTGTAACCCGCAAACCTCGTAGACATCAAATTTCATCCAGATCGGAGGATATAAGACTTCACATCCCATTCTGCCCCTCTACACCCCCTTAAACAACTTGACAGACTCTCACAAAACGTTTTATCCAATTCTGGAAGAAAACTTTCATTTTAAATTGTGCGAATTGACTCTTGTACTAGGGATGACATTGACACATAACGGGATTCTGAAATCTTT
>JAFIDM010012231.1:80643757-80661157 GCA_023159025.1 Thereuonema tuberculata
TTACCTTTAAAAAATATATTGATGTGAAAATATAAAATATATAAAATAAAAAATATTATTAGAAGAGAAATTAAAAATAATATTCCGTAATGAAGACAGAAAAAAATAATATTTAGGAGCTTAAGGAATAATACTTACATTATAAAATATTTAATAAATAATAATAATAATAATAATAAATATTATTATTGTTTTCAGATCTGTTGTGATGTGTGGTTTTGTCTGTGCGAATGGTGAGATCCCAGTACAACTTGTAAGAGGGTGACACTAATACGCTTTGTAATAAGATACAGTGTTTTTAATAAGTTAGTGTTTGTGTGCTAGCTGTTCATGAACGATCGACGTTACCTGATTATGTCGGTGGAGGTAGTCTGTTTGGGAGAGAAGTGCTATTATGTGGTCGATATCATGCGTAGTGTGGCATTTCCTCATGTATCGTCATGCGTGTTTGCGTCGTGGAGAATGTGTTTCTTGTAGTTGCCTGTGGGGATGACTTGGTCCTGTATGGCGATCATGAAATATCCTTATTGACTCGGTAATCCTGCGGTAGGCGCGTGCGAAGAATAGAAACTTACATATCGCAAGAAGGCATTTGATTCAGTCCCTCATTCATGCCTTCTACACACTCTACATCTCTACAAAATACACAAACATCTCAACACTCGTCAGCCATCTGTTCGACGCTTCCATGTCGACCTGTGGCTGATTGAGTTCGTGGCAATGTTTGTCATGGAGTTCATTACGAGCCCATGATTCACGCAGCTGCAGAGCATGGGTTTCGGGGGTGGTGAGTGTTGGAGAAGGATTTTGAAGATCCGGGAGGGAGGGAGTTGTGTCAGCCTTGACAGTAGCTAAGTGTAGTGAGGAGTTTTGTGCTCTTTGGTGGAAGTGTTTTCTATGTGTGTTTCCTTTGGTTTTTCATGTAGGATGATGAGGTCGAAGAGTTCTCGGCCTCCTTCCTTGCTGTGAAAAGACATCCTATCCGTAACGGACTTGGAGTGGTGCATTTGTGTTTTGTATTTTGTTAATGTAGGGCGTGTTGTGCGTTATAGGGCTTCGAGTGTTTCCCACATCGTTGAATGGAAGATAGACGAGGTCTTGTAACGATGTGGGAAATACCCAGTGTCTTATTTGCAGTAACTTCACCCACAGCCACAGTATGATTATATTTAAAGTAAAATATCTTACTCAGAAAATAAATTACGCAAATTATTAATTTTATTATTAATTTCTTATTTATTTTACACTCTGTCGGATTTTAATCCTACATAACAACTAAAACAAATACTACGTTAAACTATATTTTCTATGGATTATAATACTATTAAATAATAATAGTAATTGCAATAAAAGAAATAATAATAAAAGAAGTATTAAAAGAAGAAATGAAAACAGTTCAATTTTGAAAAAAATTAAATTCGTAATACTATTTAATTAATTTTTTTTTTTTTTTTTTTTTTTTTTTAATAGAAAGTCAAAATATTTTTAAAGTATTTCCAATTTTTCATGATTTTATAGACCTTTAAAAGTTTAGGCTGAATATTCTTACGAACATTTTAACCAACTCCCTGATCGTCAATAACTCAAAAATACGTACTAATTTAATAATTACAATGCAAAATACTGAAGCTGTATTAGATTGTTGGGATAGACAAAATGCCATTAGTGCGCATGTGTGCGCAGATGACGATTGAAGCCGGATTTCCGGTGTGACTGTTTTTATTG
The DNA here is from genome assembly GCA_023159025.1 of Thereuonema tuberculata. NCBI lineage: Eukaryota > Metazoa > Arthropoda > Chilopoda > Scutigeromorpha > Scutigeridae > Thereuonema > Thereuonema tuberculata. The sequence continues at coordinate 80,645,483 of JAFIDM010012231.1, forward strand.
TAAGCATCCGAGATGTCGACAACCATGTAAGTAGGTTAAGTTTTAAATATATGATCAAATGAAATACAAAACACTCTGCTGACTTTTATTTAAAACACAAAAAACAACAGGTTATGGGCCCAGCACGCTTCCACTGCGCCTGAACTATTTAGAAAAGAAAAGAAAAGAAATAAATACTTTTGAAATAAAGTGATAAGCCTTTAAGCCTAATTTTCGGAACTAACGGGAAAGATGCATAGAATTGTAGAACCGTTGACGAAAGACAATTTTAATATTTGGAAGATAAAAGTTCAAGCCTTACTTATCAAAAATGAATCGTGGGCGTACGTAAATGGCAGTAAAATTAAGCCAAAATTATTAGAAGGAGATTCTAATTCTCAAAGAGCGATCGAAGACTGGACAACAGCTGATGAAAAAGCGAAAGCAGATTTAATCCTGGCGATTAGTTCGGCGGAACTAAAACGAATAAAAGGATGTGCCACATCGTATGAGATTTGGGAAAAGTTGCATCAAATTTATCAGTCGCAAGGACCTGCTCGGAAGGCGATGCTTCTAAAAAGACTCATTTTGCTGAAAATGCAAGAAGGTGAAAATATGAGTGATCATTTAGACAATTTTTTCGACATCGTAGATAAGCTGGAAGAAGTGAATTTAAAGCTTGTGGATGAACTACTTAATATAATATAATTGCTGTATAGTATCCCTGATGTGTATGACTCCTTCAGAATAGCAATAGAGACTCAAGAAACATTACCTACTCCTGAAATACTTAGGATTAAGATGATGGAAGAGTTTGAAGCTAGGAAGCGAGATTATTTGAACAGTAATTCCGCAGATGCAATATATGCTTGCAGAAAAAATACAGAGAGAAATAAAAGTTGTAATAAAGAGGAAGTTACAAATAAAGAAGAGGTCAAATTTAAATTTAAATTTCATAGATGTAATAAAGTTGGTCACATGGCGAAAGATTGTAAAGCTAAATTACCTAGTAAGAGGAAACAACAGTCTACAAGTAGCCATACAACGAGACGCGTTGAAACATCAATGGAAGTTAACGCTGTTAATCAGAAAGGAAAATGGTGTCTCGATTCTGGTGCATCATCTCACATGTGCAGATAAAGGAAGTTTTATCAAACTTGAAAAAGCCGAAACATCAACTTTAAGACTAGCAGATGACAAAACTACAGAAATAAAAGGAACAGGAACTGTTAAAGTAAAGGTAAACAGTAACAACACTGCTAAACTTCATGATACTTTGCTTGTACCTGACCTTCGATCGAATTTACTCTCAGTGGGGAAAATGACGAATTACGGTCTCAAAGTAATATTTGAAAGGGATAAGGCGATTGTGATAAATCCAAAGAATAAAAGGAAAATAATGACTGCCAAAAAGAAGGAAGGTCTTTATTTTGTATCTGAAATGAGAGAAAAGACCAGAATTGCAGAAGAGGAATGTAATTCGATTCAAGAATGGCACGAGAGGTTTGGTCACCTAAATGAAAGGAATTTAAGGGAGTTAATGACCCAGAATAAAGTGTATGGACTAAAATTTGATACAAAGGAAAAACTAAATCCTTGTGAAATATGTATCAAAGGGAAACAAACCCAAACACCTTTTCCAAAGGCAAGTGAAAACAGATGTGAACAAACGTTGGAATTGATTCATGCAGACATTTGTGGCCCGATGCCAGTTCAATCCCATGGAGGCTCCAAATATTTCGTTACGTTCATCGATGACAAGTCACGATTGTGCGATGTTTACTTCTTGAAGAAAAGAAGTGAGATCTTAGATGTTTTCAAGCAGTACAATGTTTCGGTTGAAAATGAAACTGAGAAGAAAATTAAATGCTTAAGATCGGACAATGGAACTGAATATACTAGTGGAAATTTCAGTAAATTCCTACACGAAAATGGAATTAAACGCCAGTTGACTGTAGAATATACACCTCAACAAAATGGAGTAGCGGAAAGGGAAAATCGAACTCTAGTCGAAATGGCCATATGTATGTTGATCCAGGTTGGATTACCTACAACCTTTTGGGCAGAAGCGATTCTTACTGCAACCCATATTAGGAATAGATGTCCTTCACGAAGTTTAAAAGGTGAAATCCCATATACACTGTGGAAAGGTAAAAAACCAGCAGTAAAATACTTTCGTACTTTTGGAACAAAAGCGTTCATACTTGACAAAACACCCAACAAAGGAAAGTTCAAGTCAAGGTCAAGAGAATGTATTTTCATTGGTTACTCGCCAGAATCCAAAGCATACAGAGTTTGGGATCCAAAGTCAAGAAAGGTCTACCGAAGTCTACCGAAGTCTACCTGAAGTCTACCGAAGGTCTATGCTGCATCAACCCGCCACCAGAGGATGCAGCATACATAAAAATCAAACACCACCAATCATAGAAGATTTCTCAACATTCCTCACCAAGTATCCTGATTGACGATTTCAACTTGTGATCCTCCCGACATTGGTCAACTTTTTAAATCACTCCGATTGGACAAAAATCATATTAATTTATTATTTAAAACTAAAAGTCTTCATTGTTACTTTGATTGACAAGGGAAACACATAGTTTCCGAAAGCTCTCGACTTCAACCTGTAATGTATTTTTAAAACATTTTTATTTATCATAAACTTTTTTAACAATTTTTGTGTGTTTGGTGATTTCTTATTTTAACAAATGAAAAAAAATTTTTAACACACGTTAAGCTTTTATACAAAACCGAAGTAGAGATGTCAAGTTTATCCATGAATTCCAACCAAATAAGGAAATAGAAGACATCATTGATGACGAGTTTTTATTCAAACCGACAAACACCACCAATAAGGAGGATATTTTCTCAGACGAAGCTGACAAAGAATCGATCCACAGGATGTACCTGGGGAAAACATTCAGAAAATGAAGAAAGGACAAGGTCGACCAAGAAAAATCCTAACTGGAAAACCAGGAAGACCAAGGAAACAATATGTGATGATTCCTGATACGTCAGAAGAACAGTCTGAAGCAAGTGAACAAGACGTTCAAATTAACGACCAAGAAAACCAAACAGAATCAGCGAAAAGCGAAGCAGCTGAAATGACTAGCATTGGTGAATTCGAAGATCCTGTAACAGCTAAAGAACCTCTTGTCTCCCCCGAAGCAAGTGAATGGAAACAGGCAATGCAAAAAGAATATGAAGCATTAGTCAAGAATAAAACTTGGACACTCGTTGATCGTCCAAAAGGAAGACAAGTTGTTGATTCAAGATGGATTTTAAGAACCAAATATAAAGCAGATGGATCAATTGAACGCAGGAAAGCAAGAATCGTAGCAAAAGGTTTTTCACAAAAACCAGGAATTGATTTTCAAGAGACTTTTTTAGACTGGAATCGATTCGATTGATGATGGCTATAGTAGTAGAGTTGGAACTCGAAGTCCATCAACTCGATTTCGTCAGTGCATACTTAAATGGAGAAAACGAAGAAGAAATTTACATGGAAATTCCGGAGGGATTGGAAAGCATAATGCCAGAAAATATTTCGACAACAACCTTCAAAAATAAAGTTTTCAAAATACATAAAGCTTTATATGGTTTGAAACAGTCGGGAAGGCAATGGTATAAGAAACTCGACTACGAACTGAAACGAATGGAGTTTAAACCATTAAATGCAGATCCCTGTGTTTTCATAAAGAAACGGAATGAAGAAACTACAATAATTGCAGTTTATGTTGATGATTTATTGATCGCTTCAAGCAATGTCAAAACCCTACAAACAGTTAAGAAGAATTTGGCAAAGTCATTTGAAATGAAAGACTTAGGACCAATGCATTATTGTTTGGGAATACAGTTAAAGCAGGATATGCAGAAGAAGCAGATTACAATGAATCAAAGTAAATATATTCAAGATATATTAAAACGTTTCGGAATGGAAAATTGCAAACCAATTTCGACACCCCTTGATCCAAATACCAAGTTGGCGAAAAATGCGAAGCCAAAAACAGAAGAAGAAGAAAAGGAAATGAAGAAAATTCCTTACCAGAATCTTATCGGTTCATTAATGTATTTAGCCACATCCACACGTCCTGATATCTCTTACGCTGTAAGCATCTTAAGTCAATTCAACACTGACTACAACCAAGAACATTGGACAGCGGGAAAAAGAGTTTTACGCTACTTAAAAGGGACAGAAAACTGCGGTTTGACATTTACAAAAACCAAGGAAGAATTGATCGGTTTTGTAGATGCTGATTGGGGTGGAAATACCATCGACCGAAGATCATATACTGGTTATATCTTCAAACTGGCCAACGCAGCCAGTGGATGGGAAGCTAGAAAACAGCGAACAGTCGCATTATCAAGTGCAGAAGCAGAATATATGGCAATAACGGAAGCTGCAAAAGAAGCTATATATCTCAGGAAATTTATAGCAGAAATTATGGGAAACTTTGAAAAGCCAACCATACTGTTCAACGACAATTCCGGTGCCAGATACTTGACTGAAAACTCAGTTTTTCATAACCGAACCAAACACATTGATATCAGATATCATTTCATCCGTGAAGCAGTGCAAAATAAACAAGTGACTGTAAAGTATTTACAAACAGAAGAAATGCCTGCAGATGTAATGACAAAAGGACTGTTTACTCCAAAGCATGTGAAGTGCATCCAGTGTATTGGACTGTCAGTGATACCCTCATGAACTATTTAAACTATAGACTGTTTAAATTATGGACTGTTTAAATTATGGACTATTTAAATTATGGATTGTTTAAATTAAAGTTTTAATTTAACTAATGTCTTTTTGAGGGGGGGGGGGGTGTTGGGATAGACAAAATGCCATTAGTGCGTATGTGTGCGCAGATGACGATTGAATCCGGATTTCCGTTGTGACTGTTTTTATTGTAAGCATCCAAGATGTCGACAACCATGTAAGAAGGTTAAGTTTTAAATATGTGATCAAATGAAATACAAAACACTCTGCTGACTTTTATTTAAAACACAAAAAACAACATAGATGTTCATGGCTTAACCAAAAAAAATTGTTATCCGAAACGGCTTCTCCACCTTTAGTTCGATTAACCGGGGTTTTACTGTAATAATAATAAGAAGAATTGAACTAGAAGATGAAGAAAGCAAAATAGTTCAACTTTTCTTAAATTTCTTTTATTATCATTAAAATTTTATTATAGTTTGTTTTTTGTTTTTTGTTTTCTATAAAGGGGCTGAAACGTTTTTAAAGCAATTCTTAAAGTAAACGCTTAAGCTGTATCAAACTTTTATTTGCTGTTTCGATTTCTGTCTGACTTTATAAACCTCACAAGTTTTGAAAGATACTTCTTATGAACTTCTTACCAATATTCAATAACTTAAAAAATAAAAATCTTGATCAAACGTCATATTCTGATTGAGATTAAACAAAATATGAAATACTTTATTTATCAACCAACTGACAGTGGAGGCCATATTTTCCAAACAGTGGAACTTTGTATTACATTAACCTCTGAAAGAGTATTTTAATAACGAGTAGAGAAAATTTCAGTTAATGTCGAAGATACTTATTTAATTTCATCTCGTTTTATGAATACTGGAATGCAAGTTAAAAAAAAAAGTAGAAATTGTTCCTTATTGCTTCTTCTATTGATTCGACGGTTTTAATTATTTCCCAAAACACGTCATTCTTTCATATTAAATAGATGTTTGAAAGCCATTGCATCAATTCACCATTGAAAGAAATATATTCTTGTGAATTAAAAGTAATAAATGGCAATATGTGCTTTGGTCCTTGACCCGCCATATTGTCTTAGCTGGGGAAACCCATGGTTTGAAACTTTTTTGAGATAATAATAGTAATAATAAAAATAATAAGCCCCTATGGACCCTACCTCCTTGCGATGGGGGCGGGAACTACACTATATTTAGGGTAGGCTAAAGGGTCCAACCATCTATGATGAGAACTCGTTCTAATACAGATAATGTTGAATCGGGTGTGGCGCAGGATAAAGTCACCTGCGTTCGGAGGTTAGGCAGAGGCCTCCGTTCGAAAAATATACTACAGTCTCCCGCAGGTGGTGGTGGACAAAGTGGCACCCCATTCTGTAGTATGGCTACAACAATGCCCGGGCAACAACAATAGCCCGAGTGCTCGGAAGTATTTCGTCTGTGTCAGAGCAGGCGACCACCAAGACTGGGAAACCACGCCAGCGCATCCGATGGTCATTGCAGATGAACCAGGATCTTATCAGCGATTTCTACACCGTTGCATAATTAGGGACTCACAGGATACAAACAGCCACTACACCACTCATTCACTACACGTTATCCATCGTTAGGGCTTAGCAAACAGCGTGAAGCGGATCATCGACATTCCATAGCAGTAAACAATCTTATTCCTCCATGCATACTTACATAAATTACGGAAGAGGTCGCTGAATCCAATCAAAGGACACCACACCCAACCCCACCAGAAGACACTATCATTATGGCAAACACAGAAGCAATTTCTACAACTCAAAACACAGGCCCAAACAATATAACTAACGACATATTACAAGCAGCACATGATAATTTCTACACAATACAAGCACAATATACAGGCACAGAACCCACACTCAGGCCTCCCCAAAGTACACACATCAAAACAACTCGACACAGTCATACATCATCTCAACATACATACTGTCTCATAACGCCTTGACAATATCCAAACATTAGAAGACGTTTGGATACAACACTCTACTTCGCGGCATAGGGAAACATTCGGGCACTTGAAATCAAACAACACCAAATACCTACCACTGCATGATCACAAGAATACACCCCCCCCCCCATGGAGACGTGGCATTGAGGGCCCCATCAGTGACCTTACAGGAGACATAGCCAGGCTCACACAATACTGTGCAGGAAACTAAACAAAGAAACATGGTTAAGAAGATATTCAAGCACATAAATACCCGCCCTTCACACTCAAACCATCATAACCAGGTTCAGGAACATCTCAACACACTAAAACAAAAAGATTACTAAGATACAAACAGTGCACTCTACGCAAACAACAGAACAACACTTTCCAATAAAATGAGAAAAAATTCATCCCACCCAAAACATTTCATGTAAAATAAGTTGCCAAGACTCATATGCTCATAACGCTTTCACTGTTAAAAAGTTATCCGATCTCATCTTACTAAAAGAAATGAAATCCCACCCAAAACATTTCATGTAAAATAAGTTGCCAAGACTCACATGCTCATAACGCTTTCACTGTTAAAAAGATATGAGATCCCATGTAGAACCAAGCCCCTAACTCTACAAGGCCTAACTCTACAAGCCCTAACTCTAAAAACCCTATATCTTGGTCAAAAAGTATGGCTTGGCCGTTTCGTGGCTGTTGCACAGTCAATCCCATGGAGTTATGTAAAGGATATGGAGTATGCCAAGGCATACTTTTTGATCAAGATAGTAGGGTTTTTAGAGTTAGGCCTTGTAGAGTGAGGGGCTTGGCTCTACATGAGATCTGATAACTTTTTAACAGTGAAAGCGTTATGAGCGTCTTGGCAACTTATTTTACATGAAATGTTTTGGGTGGGATTTCATTTCTTTTTGTAAGATGAGATCTGATAACTTTAACAGTGAAAGCGTTATGAGCATAAGTCTTGGCAACTTATTTTACATGAAATGTCTTGGGTGGCATATACCTATCAGAAATTATTTAATAAAGAACCGGAACCCGCTTAATGAGGGGTTGGAGGGTGAAAGTTACAGATTTCTTATTTTTTGTTGTTGTTTGTGTGCTAAACCTAGCCTGCATATCAAATTTCAGTATTCTAGGACTTCAAGAAGTACCCTAGAGGTTTTGATGATCATGAGTCAGTCAGTCAGTGAATCATGGACGAAATCGACGTATTTTAGATATTAATAAAATCCAAAGTATAAAAGCTAGATAAATGAAACGTAGCGTACTTCATTAGTCTGCTAACTGCATCTTATCCTGAAAATTTGAGCTCTCTAGTATTATTTAGGCCGAAGCATTGAGGGTACGACGTATTTCGGATCTTAATAAAATCCAAAGTATAAAAGCTAGATAAATGAAACTTAGCGTATTTCATTAGTATGGTAACTGCATCTTATCCTGAAAATTTGAGCTCTCTAGTATTATCCAGGCCGAAGCTATGAGGGTTAGATAATACATAACCAGACCACCCCCTTTATGAGGGGTTGGAGGGTGAAAGTTACGGATTTCTTAATTGTTTTGTTGTTTGTGTGCTAATCCTAGTCTGCATACCAAATTTCAGCTTTCTAGGACTTCAGGAAGTACCCTAGAGGTTTTGATGATCATGAGTCAGTCAGTCAGTCAGTGAGTGAATCAGTGACGGAATCGACGTATTTTAGGTGTTAATAAAATCCAAAGTTTAAAAGCTAAATAAATGAAACTTAGCGTATTTCATTAGTATGGTAACTGCATCTTATCCTGAAAATTTGAGCTCTCTAGTATTATCCAGGCCGAAGCTATGAGGGTTCGAAAATACAACGAAACGCATCCAGAAAAGGTACGTAGTGCCCTTCCTGCCTTCGGCTCGTCTTGGCGGGGGCACTGCCGTGCCCCCAGATTAGATCCCTTACATCTTCCTCTACTACACCCAACACAAACACTCCCATCAGCGAAGCATTACATTTGGTCCAACCCCATCCCCCAAAATGACAAAGCACCATGGATCACAGAGGAACAACAACTCGCTGAGCACTTACCCTTCATGCCTTTCATGATATTACTCTCGCAGACATTCAGACAGCACTAAAACATGCATACAACTGGAAGGCTCCTAGTACAGATGGCGTTCAGAACTTCTGTATCAAGAGGTTCACGTCCCTGCATGGGAAGATAGCTCTTGCGCTCACTGACATAATCCAAAACCCAGAACATATGCCTCGTTTCTTCACACAGGGTGTCACTTACCTACAGAGCAAGAACACTGAAACAGCGCACCCTGCAAACTACCGTCGAATCACTTTACAAACCCCTCACCTCCTGCCTTGTAGACAAAATTTACACACACATCGAGACACATAACATTCTTTCCGAATAGCAGAAGGGCTGTCGCGGGAATTCTCAGGGTTGTAAGGAGCAACTCCTTATTGACTCTGTAATCGTGCGACAGGCGCACGCGAAGAATAGGCACTTACACATCGCGTACATCGACTACAAGACGGCATTTGACTCAGTCCCCCATTCCTGGCTTTTAGACCCTCTACAAAATAACCCCAAGATCCCCATTCCCATAAGGAGAGGTATTTTCCAGGGAGTTTCCTTGAGTCCTCTTTGGTTCTGACTCGCCTTGAATCCATTAAGCCACATGATAGACAACACAAAACATGGTTATAGGCTTACCTCAGGACATACAAAATCACACACTTACTCTACATGAATGAGAATGAACTCTACACCACAAACAACTCACAACTTAATAATTTACTACAAGTCACAACACAGTTCACCAAAGACATTCAGATGGAATTTGGAATCGACAAAAGCCGGAAGCTACATATAACACGCGGGAAGACTTCGAATTTGGAGGGTTTTAACTGGAGCATGGGTTGCCCATGAAATCCATGGAAGAGGGAGAGACCTACAAGTACCTGGGCTTCCAGCAAGCGCGCGTCATTGACAACGCAAATATCAACAACGCCTTCAAGAAAACATATCTTTCTCGCGTTCACAACATCCTCAAAACACAACTCAATGCCAGAAATTAAGTTAAAGCCATCAACACTTTTGTCGTCCCCACACTAACATATTCGTTCGGCATAATTCCATGGATAAACACTGAACTTGAAGCACTACAACGCACAACATGCACTACATTCACTAAACACAACATGCACCAACTCAAGTCCACTACGGAAAGGATGACTCTTCCCCGCAGGGAGGGAGGCCGAGGACTCATCAATCGAATCACCCTACAAGAAAAACAATTACACACACTTAGGAACACTTCCACCAAAGAGCACAACACTCCTCACTCAGCTATTGTCAAGGACACCTCACACCCCTGGACCTCGCAGACCCTTCTCTAACACTCAGCACCCACACTCAGCAGCTGCGTGAATCATGGGCTCGTAAGGAACTCCATGGCAGACATCGCCACGAACTCAAGCAGCCACAGGTCGACATGGAAGCTTCGAACAGAGGGCTGACGAGTGGTGAGCTGTTTGGGGAGACAGAAGGGTTCATGATTGCGATACAGGACCAAGTCATCCCGACACGCAACTACAAGAAACACATTCTACACGATTTAAAAACGCATGACGACAGATGCAGGAAATGCCATACTACGTATGAGACGATCGACCACATAATATCAGGCTGTCCCCTTCCCTTACGAAAATTTTATATAGAATTCTAAAGAAAAACCTATAGGATATCGTTTATAGAGCCGTATAGAATTATGGCCCATTTTCTATAACATTTCTTATGGAAATTTCTTTAGAAATGTCTATAGAATCTTAATAGAAATTTCTATAGAATATTCTTTCTACAGCCTTATAGAATTCTGGCCCATTTTCTATAAGCATGTCCTGTAGAATTTTCTATAGAAATGTCCACAGCATCTCAATAGAAATTTCTATAGAATATTCTTTCTATAGCCCTATAGAATTATGGCCCATTTTCTATAAGCATGTCTTATAGAATTTTCTATAGAAATGTCCATAGAATATTGGTGGAAATTTCTACAGAATCTCTCTACAGATTTCTTTATATATTCCACGGAAATTTCTATAGAAAATATATATATATATTTCTATACAACTTCTATAGTAAATATAGTAAATAGTGTTCTATAAAGATACATGCTGGGCATAAATGATTTAGAAACAATAAATCATTTGACAAAAATTATGCATTCCAAAAATCACTTTTTTTATTTCTTAATATTAAAATAAGTAAAACAAAACCAAAAAAAAATCTGAATAGAAAATAGTATTATTATTTATTATATAAATTCACACATGAAAATCTACAGATGTTCTATATATACAGAACAAAGAAACGGAAAATTTCCAAATCAATATTCAGATCCATCGAAATCCTTCATCATTATTATAAAAGAGAAAAACTGTACTGAATAAAATTGCAATTAAAAAAAACCATATAAATATGAAATGACAAACAATATCAAATAATGCAATTAAAAAAATTTAAAAAAAAACAAAAACAAACATCCTTTAAGAAAGTAAAGACAATTACAATTTTACTGATCAATTTCATGTAATATTATATTTCATAATATATATATTTGAAGTTAATATTAAAGCAAATGAAAAAAAAACATCTTACAAATAATCAACTTCATATCAACTTTCAAATTTCTTATCCTAAATAAATTAAGAAACAATAACAAAATGGAATAGTGAATGTAAAAATAATAATGGAAACAATAACAATGGTGGAATAATAATGTATTATAGAAAAAAATACTTATTAACTGAAATCCTAATCGAAAGCAAAAATCATGAAAATTGCATATGTATAGCTAAAAGTTAAACTTCAAATGCTTCTGAAACAAAGCATCTCTTCTTTTTAAACCAATCTATAAATCTACGAAAAAGACCGAAATTGCTAACTATAGACGAATTTCATTAGTTTCAAACCTATCTAAAACAATTATGGATTTAGAAACATAAATAAAATTAGTAATATTATTTTTAACCAAATTCCCAAAAATATCCTCAAATCAAAAAGTTACAAAGAATTAAAAATAGTAATAACATTATAGATGGTAAAGATTAAGTTGTAAAATAAATGTAAAAAAAAAATTAAACTAAAATGATGAAAAGTGCATCATATCCTTTCTTGACTAAAGAAATTCACAATTTAAAAATCTATAGAAAATTATGTTATATTTAGATAAAATAGTTAACAAATTAATCTTGTTCTAGTGACTTTGATATTAAAACTATAAACTCCTTTTCAAATTTAAATGTAATCCCAATCTGACATTACTATCTAGAGGCCATACAACATAATTTTTGTGTGTATGTTTTAAAATTTTTAGACTTTCAAACTCATATTTGGCAGGACTTTTGAACTCAACGTTTCGCACGTGACCAATAACAGCAGTTGGAGATAATCTACGAATAAGCCAGAGTCTTTAACGTTAATTACATCCCAACATTCTTCGTCCACCCATTTGATTAGGACAAATGTTGTGAAATAATCAGACATTGTAATGTACTGTATTGATTGGGATGTAATAAGCTTTCAAAGCAAAAAAAAATAATTAGGTAGTACTACTTCACTCTCGTCCGTTGTAAAGATGGCGGTTGTTGAAAGGTTGAATCTTTTCGCATACGTTCCCGCCTATCACGCAGAAACGGTGTACTTCCAAATTAGTTTTCTTTTTGGTTTTAAGAAATTATTTTAAACAAACTTAATGCTCTCTATTTTTTAATAATGTTGTATATTTTTTAACAAAGCCGAAACTATCTATATTTTGAAATTATAAATGTCTTTGTTGTCAATCTGCGCATGCGCATAGCGAAATTAAACGTGATTCCGACACGGCAGATCCGTTTCAGATTGAAAGCGATGAGTTTGTCAAATTTCTAGGGAATATGAAAAAAATTAAAATTTTTTAAATAATTACAAATTATTTAGTCAAATAAATTGAGAAAAATATAATTTAGAAAAATTCAAAAATTTAAAAACATCTTCTTTCTATAAGCCTTAACCTAAATTTCTTTTGAATTGCAGTCAAATAATTTAAAATAAACTATAAAGCCTGACAAGAGAATATCTTCATAAATAAATTTACAATTTACCGTCTTCATCAGCCATCTTATCTATCATCATAATACTTATAAATATAATCTTTATTTCAATTTTATCTTCAGTGGTTATATTTGCAGCAGTAATTTTATCAAAAAAAACTTTCTCAGACCGAGAAAAATCTTCACCATTTGAGTGTGGAAAACTTAATTTTCAGTATTGATATTAAACTAGGTAATTATAAGAATTATTATATCTAAATAAATAAGGACTGCAATCAAACATAACAAAAAAAAATAACTGTAAGTTTTAACAAATTAATACATAATTGTTATTAAACAATTTATCTGCATGTTTATTTATTAATTAGTAGTTTTTTAAATTTATACTAACTATTAAACAAACTAAAAATATCAGAAGTATCCATCATCAAATAAAATTTTTTGTGATACCCATTATAGAGTTCTATATAATATTTCTCTATAAAAATGCATATACTTATTCTATTCTGTAGAAAAATGTATAGAATTTCTTTTGGATTACTTTTCTATAGAGGGTTGATCTGGAAATTCTTTATAGAGTTTTATAGATCATTTCTCTATAAAAATGCATATACCTGTTTTCTATAGAGACAGCTATAGATTTCGTATAGAATGACTTTTCTTTAGAGGGCTGATCTCCCAAAAAAACTACCTCCACCGACGCAATCAGATAGCGTCGATCGTTCATCAACAGCAAGCACACAAACACTCACTTATTAAGAACACGGTTCCATACTACAAGTACATGCCACAAAGCGTATTAGAGTCACCCTCACATAAGCTGTTGGGCCGCCCCATTAACACAGACAAAACTTTACATCATAAGAGACCTGACATCAAGCAACTTCAAAATATATTAAAATAAGTAAAGGAAGATTGTTGTAAATATTACAACTTTTATCTGAAAATCATGACTTATGTTTCATCATTTTGTCACTAGATGGCGACATCAGACAAACTTTCATTCTGTGCTAAACAAAAAAGAATTGGATAGAGCGTCCTTGAAACAAATTTTCGCTTTCACTTTCATTTCTGACTATTTGTCAATACACACGTTTTATATGCCCCTCTGATACATTGTTTATAATGTATAATAAATAAATATTTTTAATGTCTTTTTAAAAATTAAAAAAAAAGAAAAAGTATTTCGACAGCTACTTGAAATGTTATTAAAAATTGTTCGGAACTTATTAACATTGTACAGAAGTTATTAAAATTGCCTAATAACTTTAAAACAATGTTAATAAATTTCTAAATGTACAATTTGATCTCGCAACATGTTTCACTCTGTTTTACAGACTCTGTGAAATAGCCCAGAACTCTGTGAAATAAATTTAAATCTTCATAGTTACCAAATATCGAATGCTGATCCTATCAGCCTTTCTTGAATAACTTATTAAAGTAATCTTGAAGGTGCTAACAAATATAAATTCGTATTTACATATAAGTGAATAGTTAACTAGATTCTGTATACTCATTGTTAAAGGATGAAATCAAACTACAGAAAAAGTGGATAGTATCATTATTCTTAATCAATTTTGTCATTTCAGAGAATAGAGTGTACAAATAAGTAGATTCATTTATTTTAATTAATTATTTAATTTTCATTAGGAAGAATGAATTTTGAAAGAAGCCTTTCTGAAAATTGAATCTGTAATGAAATTCTGATAACAACAACTATCCATTGTTTCAAAATCTTCTTCGTAGATTAAATTCAATAGTCAATTTGGTATTAGTAGATTGTCGCAGCACGTTATGAGTTTTTCAAAACATATATTTTATAGTAATTTTTCAAGTTTACATATACCAGTTTATATATTACTGTTATTATCCTTATTATTATTATTTGTAAACGCTTCAAACAATGGGTTTCCCCAGCAAAGACAATATGGCGGGTCAAGGACCAAAGTACATATTGCCAAGTGTATAAAAAAAAAAGTATAGAAGAATGGTTAGGGATCTGTAGTTGTGTCCATAAATTTCCTAACTATGCGTGTTGTGTTTAGTATCACAGCCTTCTGGAGTTATGCATAAGTGTTTTTGTGATGTCCTAGTGTACTCAGGCAGTGGTGCAGTGTGTGAGGCATGACCAGTGGCGGACAGGACGATAGGTACAACATGTCTGCCTCCACTGCTTCTGGAGCTCGTGTGCTAGATCGGTGTATTTACTGATCTTATCTATACGAGTTTTCTGCAAATTGTTGCTGTAGGGCACTGCAATATCAAAGAGATAGATCTGTTTGTTGAGCTTATCAACAAATGTGATGTCAGGTCTGTTGTGATGTATTGTTTTGTCTGTATGAATAGGGCCAGTATAGCTTATATGAGGGTGACTAATACATTTTGTGGTATGTACTTGTAGTAGGGGACCGTGCTCTTAATAAGTGAGTGTTTGTGTGCCAGCTGTTCAAGAACGATCGACGCTACCTGATTGTGTCGGTGGAGATAGCCTGTTTGGGAGAGAAGGAACAGCCTGATATTTACGTGGTCGATCGTCTTATGCGTAGTGTGGCATTTCCTGCATCTGTCATCATGTGTGTTTGCATCGTGTAGAATGTGTTTCTTGTAATTGCCTGTGGGAATGACTTGGTCCTGTATCGCAATCATGAACCCTTCAGTCTCTCCAAATAGCTAACCACTAGTCAACCATCTATTAGATGCTTCCATGTCGACATGAGGCTGGCTGAACTTGTGGCGATGTCTGCCATTGAATTCCTTACGAGCCCATGATTCACGCAGCTGCTGTGTGTGGGTGTCGGTGATGGTGAGTGTTAGAGAAAGGTTTACGAGGTCCTGGGGCGTGAGGTGTGTGTCAGCCTGGACAATGGCTGAGTTATTATTATTATTATTATTATTATTATTATTATTATTATTATTATTATTATTATT
>JAFIDM010012231.1:80661167-80705474 GCA_023159025.1 Thereuonema tuberculata
TTATTATTATTATTATTATTATTATTATTATTATTATTATTATTATTGGATTTTTATCTAGACTGGGATTTTTTTATATAATTTTAATCTTCAGTTAATCATTGATTGAGAAAAAAAAAGAATAAGAATAAGTTATTTATTTGCTATATATATCAGAGGGGCATATAGAATATCAGAGGGGCAATTCTTTTTTGTTTAGCACAGAATGAAAGTTTGTCTGATGTCGCCGTCTAGTGACAAAATGGTGAAACATAAGTCATGATTTTCAGATAAAAATTGTAAATAATCTTCTTTTACGTGTTTTAATATATTGAGAAGCGAAGTTTGTTTTAATGTTTTGAAATATTGAAATGAACTTCTAAAATTCTATGACTTTAGATTACATTCGAAGTTATACAATATTCAGTATTACATTCTTGATTTATTTATATTACATCTCAATTACTCTACTAAGCTCTTATCTATTTTATTATTGAGCGGTTTATGACTGAAAATCCGAAATTCACATTTTGAAAAATATTTAGAGTATCATCTTTTTTTTTTAAGATTTTTGAATTACTTATTTTTATCTGCAGTGCTTATTGCAATAAATAAATAAATAAATAAATAAATAAATAAATAAATAAATAAATAAATAAATAAAGTAACTCTGTAACTTTGAATAAACAATGTGTATCCTTTTTAAAAAGAAATAATTTTATTTATGAAATTTAGAGAAAAAATTTAAAATACAGGAATTGAATGGTTTTAGATCTGCAACCTAATTTTAATTTTTGAAAAAAATAAATCAGCCTTTTAGAATTGAATATTTTTTTTTATTATTATTAAATATAGTTTCCTGCTTAATATCCAACTGCAGTACCCTATTTACGAATAATTATTCCAAAACAGCAAAAATCTTTAAACACATCATTACATCATTACTTTTTGTAACTGCTTATATCTTTTTAACTGTTTATATCTTTTAATTGTGGATTCTCATTCTCACTCATTATTTGTAACCCTAAATTCTGTAAAGCAATGGATATTTTAAAGAATGCAGTTTAATTTTTTAAAAATGTTATAAAGTATTTAAACCATAATTAATAAATAATTCATCTCTCACTTTTTGTGCCTTTGTTTTTATTTTATGTGAACCTTTAAAATAAAGACGTTTCCCCGATCGTCATTGTGGCATTATCGTAGAATATATGCATTATAAAAAAAAGTCGCGAAGAATTTCTTCAGAACTTAAAATTCAAGTCCTAAAAAATTTTAAAACTAAATAGAAAAAAAAATATTATTTTGAAAGGAATTGCCTTTTTGGTTAAGCTGAGACCCTGAGATGGCCGTTTCGAGCTTTTTGAGCTCTCGTCAGCCAGGACTACTCAACCACTGCAGAACCCAAAATGCCTACGAGGATCTTGACTGCCAATCGGAGGTACTGTTGGTCATCTATCTCGGCAAAATTTCATCACATGTAGACCAAAATGGAAACATATTAGCCTGTTGTCCGATGTTGTTCCTTAGGCAGATAATCTTCTGTCGTCGTACCATGGCTGGCTGTCCAGTTCAGCCTCACGTATTTGTAAGCCGCGACAACTGCTGAATCATAACAAGGAACAATATTCGGTGACATTGGCTGCATCTGTTTGACTAATCACTGATTAATCACTGATTAATAAGGCCAGGGCTTCTTTGTCAAGACCGATTTCAGCGGATGAAACATCAGGAAGTCGATGGAATTGCTGCCCGACATCTTCTCAGATTTTCTTCTTTGGCGCACCTGTAGAAATCCACAGTAAAGATCCTCATCGGCACCAAGAGACAACACACGACATCAGCGACGACTCACATAATTTCCAATTGTGTTCCAGTCGTCTATCCTGGGATCGACTTTTTTGCTTAGTTTCTCCAATCATTTGATCCCATTTTTCTAGGATTTATTTCTATCTTTCAGTTTTTCTGTCCTGCCTTCGTGACGTCCATCTTCCTTCTCTCGGCAAACACGGGAGTTTATATTGGAAAATTACTCGTCAGATGGAGCTACAACGAATTTTCGAGAATTCCCTGCTTCGGTAAATTTCTAGAAATATGTGAATTATAAATATAGTTGTTTAGTTGTTTATAAATATAGTTAATTGCCTGATTTTAAAGAATTAAAAATAAATACAGAAATTATCAATATAATAAATAATGCATAAAATAACATAAGAAATTTAATCAATAAATAAATCGTCATAATTTTTATTTACATTTTAAGATAGCCAAATCAAATTTCAGTGTTCGCTTTCTCGTAGAGAATGACTTTAATTTGTTCTTAAGAGTCATTCTTGTAGTAACGAAATATATAAATTTTATTTCCACACTTATTATTATTATTAATAATATATTTTTGCCGTCGATGAAATAAATAACATATTGATTTCTATTTTTAGTATTTTCTACTTAAGAGAGAGACTCTTTGCAGAATATTCAGATTGGAAGTCCTAAATAATTGATAGTATGAACTCATTTAATCCTTTATCAACTTTATAATGGAGTCATATCTTTAAGAAATAACAAGGTAAATATTATTCCTTTTTATTCAATTTTTTTATTTACTCAATTTCTTTTTATTCAATTTCTTTATTTACTCAATTTCTTTTTTTTTGTTAAGTTCCAATCTTTAGTGAAGTCAGTTTAAATTGCTCCTTAATAAAATTACCCTGTGTATTTTCTTAATCTCATTTTTTTTTCCATTCTCTTTCTCTTCTTTTTTATTTCTTTTCTTCTTCTTTTTTATAATGGACTGTAACTGTATTCAGTACAACAAATACTTAACCTAAACGGAAATAAAAATTATTCAAATCTATGGATTTTTTTTTAATGATTAACTTAAAAGAGATAAGAATTCATTATACTTATGCATTATTTAAATGACCTAATATTTATCAGCTTGTTTGATTAATATTTTCATTTTTCCATTTAATCACGAGGTAAAAAAACAGGGCAGATCTTTCTTTTAATTAATACATTGATAAGATTAATATATTGATAGGCTTAATTTAAATTTACGTTTATTCTTCAAATTGTAAGAAATCACAAACATGTAAAGAATTAATCAACATTAATAAAACATCTATTTTGACAACTTAATTTTTTTTTATTAATTTTACTGTCACGCTAAGCCAGTCAATATCGACACAAAATAAAGGCAAACATCGCAAACGCGCATGTATCTACGATTATTTTATATGTTGTTAGGACCCATGAGAGTAGTTTATACTCAAGTTTGCAACCCTGAAAACTCTGTGCTAATCCCGTGGTGCTCGAAAAACTGCGAAATTCTTGCACTTGTGTCAGTTTTGTCGGGGAAAACCACCGGAAGGAAGTGCTTATCGGGTATCTTTACTCTAGACTTTTGTAAAGCAAATAAAATTTGCTACAATTTGAGCCCAACACGAGCTGTCTAGGTCAATTGGTTGAGGAGATATAGCCAGTCAAATTTGGACACTTTTTTTCTAGAAAGTGGAAAGTTATCGGTAGGGTCATTTTCCAAGACACGAACCGGCTAAACTAATGGTTCTAGAGAAACAGAAATAGAGAAGAAGTTGTAGAGAATGGAATTAGCTGCAATTTGATTCCAAAATGGTGCCTCTAGGCCTTATAGTTTCCTCAAAAACGAAACAATAGTAAAACATCTGAATTTGGAAAAATGAGGAAAACATTGTACTGAATCAAGTTTGTATGTATTTCTTTAAGAACACGTGCAAGAATGTGAAGTTAACGTTGTAGATGTAAGATATGGCTTCAAATAAACATACACTAAACAAATAAACGTAAACATAATATAAACAAAATAAGCAGCCTTCAAATACGAACGCTGAACACCGTGCGACACTCAGGATTTGTAAAATCGATAGCAATGGTCAAAGTCAACCTTGCCCGCCTCCCCCTCACCACAGAGGCTGCAAAATATCATTCGTGGAGGACCTACCACCAGGTGCAAAACTGGTTGGGGGTCGACAAAAACCCTTGTGATTGGGGATGGGCCAACAGCGAACACGGTCTCATGCCCATCACAATGTGCGCAGAGCCCGCTCCTCAGACCCTACTTAGAAAGGTGGCTTGCAAATGCAAGATAGGGTGCTTAGGGTCGTGCACTTGCAGAAAGGCAGGGCTCAAGTCCTCTATCCTATGTTCCTTTTGCCAAGAGCGCAGTTACACAAACGTCGCCCCTATCGTCCTGAACGAGGAGGATGAGGATGTGGACGACCCAACACCATATGACGACCCGCCTCCACCTCCAAAAAACGTCGTCCATCCTTCCACTCCCTCCCCCACTGATCCAAAGTGGATCAGACCCGGCCCTTCCAAAAGGGCGAAGTTCTAAACTACTGCGGTATTTTACTGTGTACTATTCACTGTGTACATAGAATTTTCTTGTTTACATTTTTAATTCCGTTGTTTATTTTATGTTTACGTTTATTTGTTTAGTGTATGTTTATTTGAAGCCATATCTTACATCTACAACGTTAACTTCACATTCTTGCACGTGTTCTTAAAGAAATACATACAAACTTGATTCAGTACAATGTTTTCCTCATTTTTCCAAATTCAGATGTTTTACTATTGTTTCGTTTTTGAGGAAACTATAAGGCCTAGAGGCACCATTTTGGAATCAAATTGCTGCCAATTCAATTCTCTACAACTTCCTCTCTTATAACACTGGCCTGCGAAGATTTTCCGGCAAAAGTAATTGTATGTGATATACGTTACATTTAGTGTCCTTATCTAAAAAAAAAATACCAGTTGTTTCGTATCACGTACAGATTTGTCATAAATCCGTCTCATTTGTATGTTAATTGAGCTTCGTTATTGCAAATGAGGTTTGGCTTGATTGTATGGAATGCAGGTAGCCTACGGACACGTGTGAGAGAAAATATTGTATGAGCTGTGTTTTGGAGGGAAGTAGGTACTCATACAGGATTACCGGAACAACAAATAGAACAGTTGTAGTTCGCGCATGCGCAGTGTCAGACAAGGTAAAAACGCGAAGATCGCATTCGTCCGTAGTCAGAGAGGATAGTCTGAGAACGTGTTGCATGCCTTTGTCTATATGTTTCAATGTGCACTTGAAGTCGATTGAGTGAATAAGTGAGGGAGTTTGTGTTAAATTGGCAAGTGGCAGAGATGTTGGGAGGCGAAAATGTGTGAACAATCCCAACTCTTTCTGTTATATATATGACCAATATACAAGTAAAGGCCAGAAGCGGAATATAACACCATTTATAAAAAGCCTGTACTTGGGATTTTTAACATGAAGTTAGGTGATCAGGACAAGAATTTCGCACCCCATATTGTGTGTAAAACGTGTGTAGAAAACCTGCGGCAATGGTACAAAGGGTTGTTGCCATCAATGCCATTCGGAATCCCAATGGTTTGGCGGGAACAAACAATCATTTTGACGACTGTTATTTTTGTGTATGTAAAGTGTCCGGATTCAATATGAAAAACAAAAAGCACATTGTGTATCCCTGCCTTCCATCTGCCGTAACCCCCGTACCACATGGACCCGATATTCCTGTCCCAAAACAACCAAAACAGTTACCAGAGAGTGTGTCTTCGTCATCTTCAAGTGCGGAGGATGGTGATGATGATACCTTTCTACCGGATGTTGAGGATAAAACTCCACATCTTTATAATCAGTGTGACAAAATGATTTGGTGCGTGACCTAGGCCTCACAAAAGAAAAGAGAGAACTTTTAGGATCAAGATTTAAAGAGAGAAATCTTTTACTTCCTGGGACAAATTCATATTGTTACAGAAATCGGGAGGAAGAATTCTGGCAGTTTTTTGTTCACGAAGACGAACTTGTGTTTTGCTGTGATATCCTGGCTTAATTCGTCGTCTTGGAACTATTTACCAAGCAAAGGACTGGCGTCTATTTATTGATGCCATTAAAATAGGTCTCAAAGGTGTTCTTCTGCACAATGGAAATAAACTTGCTTCAGTGCCAGTCGCCCATTCAACATCTCTTCCTGAAAACTATCACAATTTATCTATGGTGTTGCAGAAACTGAACTACAATGAACACAGATGGTTATTGTGCTGTGATTTAAAAGTGTGCGGTATCATATTAGGGCAGCAAGGAGGATATACAAAGTTCCGTGTTTTCTGTGTGAGTGGGACTCTCGGGACAGGGATCGTCACTGGTTAGTGTCTGAGTGGCCCAAGAGGAAACAGTTCGTGTCTGGAGAAAAAAACATTGTAAATCGTCCATTAATTGATCCTCAAAGTGTGTTATTGCCCCCTTTACATATTAAATTGGGAATTATGAAGCAGTACGTGAAGAGTTTTGATAGAAGTAGTCCCTGCTTTCAGTACCTCTGTCACTACTGAGGAACACAAACGCAAATCAACACAGCGTTCATTCACATCAAAGTGCAGCAAACAATAGTGTTCTTGAAGTGAGATTCATACATTCTAGCAATGAACATGTTACTTTTGTGTATATTCGTTGCAATTTGATCATGTCCCATTAAAATTACATATATTCTCTATTATGGTGTTTTCTATCGAAATTACAGCAATGTGTAAAATTTGGATTTCAAATTGCAAAAAAACTGTACGTGATAGGCAAAAACGGTTTACATATTTGAACTCAGCACACCTAAATTAGGGTAAATCAGTTCTTCAACCTTTTGCCGGAGAAATTTTTTTTTTTTTCGCAGGCTAGTGTAATCTTTCTCTAGAATCATTAGTTTAGCCGGTCTTGGAACATGACCCTACCGATAAATTTCCACTTTTTGGAAAACTTGCCAGTCTTTGACTGGCTATATCTCCTCAACCAATGGACCTAGAGAGCTCGTGTTGGGCTCAATTTGTAGCAAATTTTGTTTGCTTTACAAAAGTATAGAGTAAAGATACCCGATAAACGCTTCCTTCCGGTGTTTTTTTCGACAATACTGACACAGATGCTCGAATTTTGCAGTGTTTCGAACACCACAGGAGTAGCACAGGATTTTCAAGGTTGCAAACTTGGGTATAAACTACTCTCAGGGATTCTAACAACATATAAAAAAATCGTAGATAATGCCCGTTTGCGATGTTCAATGGTTTTATTGACTGGCCTACACACAATAAGAATTATTACAAAATTCTTTGTTTTGTCTTTCATAGAAACAATGCACTTTACCTGTACTTCAAGTTCTATCCTCATAAAGAAGACTGACGGCACAAATTAATGCACAAATTTTAGCAAAGTAATCATTAAAAATCACTTTAATTTGGAAGCTTACTGCAGACGGGCTTCTTTATAGTGGTTTTCCTTTTGATATTTAATTCGTTTAATTCAGTAAATGAATTACGGTGAAGAATTTCTACAAGAGCTTTTTCAGGGCCCGTGGTGGTTTTTGTTCCAAAGAACCGCCACCGCCGGGACTAGTTGAGGTCGGATGGACAAATCCTACATCCTCCCCCTTTAACTCCGAGTAAAGAAAACCGATATCCATTTGACAGAGTATACTGCGGAATTTAAAAAAAATAAATAAATAAATTAGTTTAACTTCAAATAATTTATCCTGTATTTCGCCAAACAGTTTATAATTACATCATAAATCACAATTATAAACTTAGCCTAGAGAAAATAAAACAAAAAGTTGTTTATTAAAGTTGTTGTTTTTTTTTAACACTTCTTTTAAGTGGTTTTTTTTTTTTTCAGGAAGCAGTAAAAAATGGTTTCACATAATGTCACTGTGTGGTTGTGTCTTACTTTGTTACTGCAGAATGCGTCTGATTTATGACAGTGTTTGTTAGTGTCGAGGGTTTTCGCCAACTGATGTTTGGGTTTCCCTTCATTAAGAAGGGAAAACACGACAGTAGCCATAAATCTGAACCAAGAGACAATCGTTATTAGCAGACCCTCTGGACAGTTTCTCTTTAATTATATTATTATCATCATCATCATCATCATTCTGAGATGTCAAAGGTATTAAATTGAAGTCCTTTTCGAACAATATTGAATAATCTGGATTCGGTATTGAAACAGTTATATTTAAGTTAAACCTCGTTTTCGAAATTTATAATCTACAAATCAGTAAGCTTCATTAGGAATTCAATAGAAATTCTGCAATTTCTAATTTGCAGAAATAAAACGTTAAGAAATAAAACGTTAAAACGTACAAACTAAACGTTGTACAGTAGAAAGTTATTAAAATAATAATGACTTCAAAATTGCTAAAATTGTTTACTCATTTCAAATTTTGTTATACTAATGTTAGATAGAACGAATCCATATTTCAAGGAAATTGAAAATCATTTATAAAACATTTCAACACTAAATCTTCATAAATTGTTCAAATTAAAAATGTGAAGAATCTTAACTTAAAGTTCCTTTTTAAATTGTAAAAACAAAATTAAAACTGTCGTAATATTTTATGTATATGTAGATAAATAGATAGATAGATAGATATTAATGAAAATAGGCTACATGGAATAATAATATTTTTTTTTTATTTGAACATAATATTGTTTTATTAATATAAAAGTCTATTTGTCTGAACATCATTAAATAATATAAGAGATGAAAACTTACCTGCTACAGTACAGTAACTTGCTTTTTCTATGCTTTCATTTCAGGAAATCAAAGGTACGGTTATAAATGACATATATATTTCAAATAGATTGCCAAGTTCGAGAAATGAAATTATCTCTGCGCTGTGATTAAGATACCTATCAATTTAATTCTTCGGTTCTCCAACTGTGCAATTCAGAATTGTGAGAATGTTAATCTCTCTAGATACACTTATCAATATAAATTTCATCTAATTTTGAATGAAGATAATTTTCATCTCAATCCTATCACCCAATAACAACATATTGTATTTAAATTATAATTTTTTTACAAAAGAAACATTTAAAACTTTCTGATAATGAACTCGGAAAGAATCTGTAGAACTCAAAAACTAACCATACACATCTTTTTAAAATTATTAGGGAATATCTAATAATTTTTAATATCTAATAATTTAGAAAGTTTGTCTGTTTCCGTAATCGATTTCTAACTATGACTATGGAACTGTTATAGCGTTAAGATGTCAGTCAAGGAATCAACAGTGTTTGAGACTTCTTTTTCTGTAGAACACGAACACCTCTGGTTGGCTTAATTGGTAACCAGGAAGATTACTTGAAAACGTAATTAGAGAAATAATGCTGTGATCAGTATCTACAAAGCCAATATTTTATATTATCTTTATTATCTTTACATTAATATAGGAACAATACACCCATTATTCAAAATCATTAATGGCTTATAGTTAGTATCTGCTTAAATACTATATAGTTTGCAAAACCATTTCTGTGCTCTCAATCAATCAATAAAGCACGTTAACATCAAATTTACATTTGTAAATATATTAAAATTACTAAGGAATTTTGATGTTTAAAGAGTCATTTCATAAGATATTTCATAAAACTGCTGAAAATAGTTTGTTTTTTAAGTAATTAAAACGAAGTAAAAGCTTAAAAGTTAAAGCGTCATGTTTAATTATATGTATGGATAGTTGAGTAGGTTCTGATGTACTCAGTGCTAAAGGCTATTTTGCCAATGAGATCAAACTATCAATGAATAACTGCATTTCTATCAAGTCTTGCATTGATAACACTCTATTTGTTCAGCAGATATTATTCAAACATTTATTTAAGAAATAATTAAAAAAATAACTTAAGATTTAAATTAAACAAAATTATTGTTAAAAGATTAAAACTGAAAAGATATTGATAGATAACGATATTATTCATTATTCTTTAATTAATTTCTGATTTGAAAAGAAACTGAATATAAAAAATTAGCATAATTTAAAAAATAATTATTTTTTTTTAAAAAAATTAAAATTATAATGGGTATGGAAGAAAGACAATGAAAATCGGATGTGTAGTGGAAGCTCTAAGTCTAAACAATCAATTAATCCATTGTTTTAGAATCTTCTCCACAGATGGCGTTAGAAGGTCAATTAAGTATAAAGCCCTATATTACCTATATTACCAGTCCTATATGGTAATATAGGGCTTTAAATTAAGTGAACTGTTTATAACCAAAGGATATACAGGGTCTCTTACGTAGCAATTAGTAGCTAAAAAGCTATTGAAACTCTTATATTGCAAAAATAAATAGTTAACTTAATTATAATTATTTATTTAAAATTATTTATTTATTAATAAAAAAATGATTTTGCTGCTTAAGCTAAATAAGCTTTTTCAGGAAATTTAGCTCATACAAAAGCTTTACTTTCTTAGATGTAGTTCAACTGTCTTTTTGTTAATATTTATTCAAAACGAAAAAAAAAAATGCCGATCTACTCCAAAATTTACTAAGTTTACTAAATGTCTGGGTAATTCAGTCAGAAAAAAGAAATCAGGCTACAAATTATGGTTTATACAATTTTCAAACTTTTACATATTTAAATTATGTTTTAAAATTTCACTTATTACTTGAAATAACGTGGATTACTTAAACTGTTTGCATAATTTTTTTCTGATAATTACGGAATTTATTTTTTTACTGTATTTATTTTCTAATCTCTAATATGTACTAAATTAAAAATTTTCATGTTTAAAAATTATTACACAATGAAACAATCCACAAAATCATTGCAAAAGATACAACTGTTTATTTCCATTTAGCTGCAATTTTTTCCGGGATTCTTTCAAATTTCCATGAGTAACCTTTAGAACCCAAATTATTCAAAATTTTATCTAGAGATAAAATATAGATTTTTATGTATAATCTGAATCTTCAATTATTCCTTACTATCAAACAGAATAATTGTTTGCTATATATCAGATCGACGTATACAAGTATCCATATTTGACGAATATTTAGAGAAAAAGTAGAAACGAAAGCGAAAATTGTTACAACAACGCACTGTCCTCTAAATACCGAATAAGAGCTTGTTTGATGTCGCCATCTAGTGTCCAAATGACGAAGCATAAGAATACCATTTCAGATAACTTATACTTATTTTAAAATTATGAAGACTGAAATAAGCTTTTCTTTCTTTTTCATGTTTTGATATTCTGAAAGGCAATTCCAAACATCCACGATTTTAGATTTAATGTATTCACGTATTTTAAAAAATTCAATATTAAAACATACTTTATATTACTCTACTTATCTTTTCTCTATTTTAATTAATTTTTTGAGAGGTTTCGAACTAAAATACCTGAAATTCACACTTTGAACCCATTTACATAAATCATCAGATTTTTAAAATTTTTGAATTAATTCAAGTTTTAGCTACAGTGTTTATTACAATAAATAAATAAAGAGATTTGCCTCAAATATTTTTAAAAAATAACTTAATGCTTTTTTTATAAAAGTAAATTTTAGTATCGTAAAATAAAATTTGTTTATTTTAATATTAAAAATTTTAAAGGCATCTCTGTTTATAAGTCATTTTAGCCTCTGAATAAACAACTCTCTCTACCCGTTCTCACTCAATTAATTAAATATTTTTAAAAAAATTATGTTAATGAAGCTTTGTATTTGTCTTTTAATCTTTCTGTCTTTTTTATTCTTGCTTAAAATAAAAATCCTATTTTGTTGTTGATGTTGTCGTCTTTTTTTGGTTTTGGTAAAGAAATACTTTGGGACCTACAAAAGTTTCCCTAACTTTTATTAATGAATTTTCGTTTAGTTTCTGTATTTCATAGCATTTAGAAGCTAAGAAGTTCTTTAGAAAATAAAATTAAATCATATAGCAATTTAAAAAAAATATACATGGGAAAACTATTCATTTATCAATCTTTGTATTTTTTAAGCTTTATTTATTTATGTATTTATTTATTTATTTTTGAGATTTCCATATCAATTAATAATGTTGCATCTTAATATGAATATTTCACTGGTTAACGAATATACTTCTTATAGTAAGATTAAAAGAAATCATTTCTAGTTAAGAACGTAACTTTTTACAATATATCTACATATTTTTATTATATATAGTATAATAATAAAAAGCTTTCTTCCACAGTTTGATTGTTGCGAAACGATCTAAGTTGGTACTCGGCTTAAGTTTTGGCTAGAAATTAGAATGCGGCAGAAATGAAAGTTAAACCAAAAATTAAATATCAGACTATAAATAAAAACTGATTAAATTTAAAGTTCAGATTTTACTCCGCATAAGATTTTAGCTACAAAAAAAAAACAGTTTAATAGAAAAAAATAATCAACTTGTAAATTTGATCAAATCCGATTTTTTTTCGATGATAGTCTGATGATCAACTCTTTAAAATGGTGACGAATTTCAACTTACTAAAAAACACTGCTACAATCTCAACAAATGAAATCCAACTCAGCTTAATTGATTTTTGTCTGCTGTATCCATTTGCTTGGCT
This sequence comes from Thereuonema tuberculata, assembly GCA_023159025.1. Taxonomy (NCBI): domain Eukaryota; kingdom Metazoa; phylum Arthropoda; class Chilopoda; order Scutigeromorpha; family Scutigeridae; genus Thereuonema; species Thereuonema tuberculata. The sequence goes on from JAFIDM010012231.1 coordinate 80,673,525, forward strand.
TATTGCCACCTTTACCGTTTTCTTTTCTCAAATCCCGATGACTGTTCGCTTAGTAAGGTATGTCGTGCTTTTATTGATTAGGGCTGATATGTTAGACGTTAAAATTTATTTGACTGCTTCGGAAAGGAACTCATTTAAGCGAGAAAAATAAAAAAATCCATGATACGATGTTTTACAAAGTTTATAGTGTAACACAATGTATTGTGATTTATTTAACAAACAATCATAGACTAAAAACAATAAATCGTATTATGAAATTGATTTTACTGAAATTTTTAAGAAAGTTTTTATTCTAGTTTCTTATTGTAATTTTATAATTACAAACTTTATAATTACAATTATATAATTGATAGTAAAATTCTATGAGATAATTCTCGTGACAAAGTAGCATTGCATCATACAGAAAACTTCACTGAAACTTCATACAACAGTTAATTAGAACTGATTTCAATTTCAACACTATTAAAATTACAATTACCAATCAAACAATATTAGAAAGCTTGTACTTCATTCGTACTATCTTGTGCAATAAAGCTTTCATTAAGATGTGTTCGCATCTAAAATAAAAAGTTATGTATATTCGATGTTTTGTTTGTCCCTCAGTGTTTATTTATGAAACAATATCATTACAACTGAATCACTATTTATGAAACTTGATATGTAATGATTTTTAATGGAAGGTTTCATTTGTTACTTTTCACTTACTAAAAACGGCAAGTTTCTCCATTTATGTCGTGGAACATGCGGCATAAGTGACAAAGAAATGCTATAGTTTATCGTGCATATTCTTCTGTTTTTCTTTGTTGAACGGCAGTAGCTTAATTTTTTTTTTCTTATCTTTTTCGTATCTTTTCTTTTTTTTTCCAATATTACAAAAATTTGTATTTGTTTTGCATTTAATTACTTTTTTTAAATATTTTATAAAATCTACCCTTGTCGTATTTATATTGTAACAGTTTGTATATAAATATTTTTAGAAATCATTTATTTATCTGTATTTTTATAGAAATTATTTATCTATATTCATTTATATCCATAACCGTTATTTATTCCTTTATATTTCCTAATTATTGATGTTCTGTTTATTTGTAAATTCTTTTCCGTTGTAGTCGTTGAATCAGTTCAGTAATTTAAGTTGGTTATGTTTTTATCCGATCATTATGTATATTTTTAATTACTTAACCAATCAAATCGTACTAAATATATACTACAAAAACTAATGTTTTTCGGTTAATAAGTTAATTTAGTTCAGTTCCAGAACTTGACTCGTTGTCTTTAGACCCCAAAGACTGTCTCCCATTAATACCATTACAATATTTTGACAGAAATCAAACTTAAATGGAAAAAAAAAATATGAAAAGTTAGAATGGAGTAATTTTGAGCAATATGGAGAAAATCGCTCTGTAAGTTCTTCAACAATTTCGATTAAATAATGTTTCGTGAATATTAAACATCTTGGTATGGAAAGACTTGTGAAACTCAAGTATATAACTTAACTTCACATATTTGTAATGAGTGCTCCAGATTATCTATCCCTGAATATTTGTATTTCAGGCAATGTTAGCTTTGCTAATGATATCAGTTTTATTCATACAAACAAAAGAAATTCCAATTACAAAAGAAATCTTAGAAAATTGTTTTTCTTCAGATGTATTTCTACATCTCATTTGTAATATAGTATAGAACAACATCTTAGCAATTGTTATTGTTACAAGTAAAAATTGTTTCATTCAAAAACATTCAAAACTTTGAAGTACTCAAAATCTTACCTTTATTATTTGGTATTAAAGCTGTTCTTAGCTTAGACTATAACTGACTTTTTATAACTCTGATTGTTTCTTAGATGCCCTGCTTCCGAAATATTATTGGCCGATGATGTTTTGCACGTAATGGCCTCTGAAGTGAATTAACCCTTGCTGTGATAGCAGTTCGTTGTCTTTTTCTGGTAAATAATTAGTTTCGCTTTGTCTTAATTCCACTTCACATGCTTAGGAGGGGTAACGAGGGATTTATGATTGGGCGGGAATTAAAATGCAGCGAATCTTGTTATTAGGTGGGTGAATCTCACTTGGTAATTAATGGATTGCTGTAAACAAATTATATATTCCGAATGAATTTCCTTATTTATTATTATTAAAATAGTATTCATGTAAAATTAAGTAAAGAAGGGTTACCATCTCTGCCCTAAATGGGATTTTCCAATTCTTTTTCAGTCACGAAAAATAAACTTATAACCAGAATTAAGTTGTAATGATGATTACTTTTTTTTTAATAGCCCATATCTAATGGAATTACATATTTACTTCAGAATTATTAATAAGTTTATTCAATTACAAAGTGTAATTTACTAAAGTTTAATTAATTCTCGGATTTCATAATTCTTATATCATTTTCAAGTAAAGTTTTATAGGAAGTAATTTTATAAGAGAAACTGTTCTTGTGATACCCGGATTATAATTTAAGAGGTTGAGCTGTAGCAGATTAATAATTTTTCAACACATAGTTTCACTCATATTTCATGATTGTTTGTAATCTACTTGAAAGAATAACCCTTTTCTTATTCTTGGGGTACTGTTGCAACTTAGGGACTTGGTTTTCAAAGGATCAGGTTTTTGATCGCAGTCTGCAGGAAGAGGTAAGACAGGATTGCAATTGCGGTCGTCGGTAAAAATCAAAGACGAGGATTCTAACTCTAACGAATCCACCTTAAGCAATAACAGCTCAGAATTATTTAAAAAAAATATAGTAGTCGAACGTATACCGTCCTCATGAAGTCCCAAGTGGGAAACAATAGTACTAAGAACCTGATATATTCATCTATTCCCTGGATCTACAAGTATTAATATCTATTAACATCTATTAACATCTTTATATGTTAATTAGCGTTTTCTAAGTAAAGTTCATAGGAAGTAATTTTATAAGAGAAACTGTACTTGTGATACCTGGATTATAATTCAAGAGGTTGAGCTGTAGCAGATTAATCATTTTCAACATATAGTTTCACTCATATGTCGTGATTGCTCCTAATCTACCCTTTCTTTCTTCAGAGCTAATTTGTAAGAAATTGCAATTCAGTAAATTTTATAAGGATAATTTAATTTTATAATTTGTTCGTATGAATAACTAATTTTGATGATTGAATTTAAATTTTAATTTGTTTTCAGTCGTTTTCCTACACAATTAACGGAAATAAATATCTATTTAGATATTTAAATGAGTTTTTTGAGATCTCAATTGTCATTTTAACCAATTTTTCTGGATAATATATTTTGGAAAATCTTATCAGGCAAATAAAAAATGGTCTTAATGATTGGGTTGTTATTTGCTACTAGCCATCATAATAACGCATTTAACTTGTTTTATGGTTTTCTTTTCTTTCAAATTTTTGAGTACATACTATATAGTACAAAGATATTAGTTGAGTAATGTTGTCATTCTTTAAATGTAGCTTTATTTCAGTTACCATTCAGTTGAATCAGTTTCATCTGTATAATTATATACTGGTTACTACGAGTAACGTGACATCCTTAAAACTTTTTCAATCTCTCTTCAATAAATACCACTTAGACGAAGAACGTGTGAAATAGGTTTTATCTATCGAGAGCTTCGTAATTTGCTGTCTAATCAATCCCCTTCTTGTTTAAGATGGAAGTCTATTGGCAAGATGAAGGCCTATTGGCGAAACTTTCATTTCAATATTATTTATGGCATCAGGCGAAACTCAAAGCTAGAAACACTTGACACAATCTGCGATGATAATACGATAGCACGGATTACTGGATAGAATCTATTACAGCCGATACCCAAGAGAGATAAGGTCAAGGATTAAGCCATGCATGACAGCCAATGATAGCAAGAGTGAAATTGCATGCCAACTTACGTCTAATAATTAGGTTAAGTACGAATTTGTACAAAAGGCGTAATAGGTACCTACTTGGCAATTGGCAATCAGATGCTAATCATAATATTTCGACCCAACGAAACGCAGGATTTCATTCACGTAATTGCAACTGCAAATAATCTTTTCCTATTTTTCAACCATGTTTAATTGCCTGATATTTTCGACTCTGATTTCATCGAATTACAGAACACAGGCAATTTTAGAAGAGTCTCCTTGCATTTGAAGGTTAGATGGCTCTTGCGCTTTAAAGGAAGCAATAAAAATTAATTTCTTCTTATTTTTTTTAATGAGATATGTTTTGTTATCAAAAAAAAAATTACAAAGAAAAAAACTAAAGGGGAGAAATTATATTTGATTAGATAAGTAAACCAGATCCTTGCAGGATTCATCAGATATTATTTCTTTTTTTTTTTACCAATTTTGGCATCTAAACAGAATCAAATAATTTAATCCATCATAAAGAAATTATGTAAATTAATTTGATATTTAAGAATAAGTGTAAAATCGGAAATCGACAATAAATAAATAAATAAATAAATAAATAAATAAATAAATAAATAAAGTTGTAATTACAAGAGCAAATCTAATTAAAACACCAATTTAGATTTGAATTAATAAAAAAAAGGATTTTTTTTTTAATTTATTTATTTATTTATTTTTGAAAATTTTAAAAATAAATATAAGTCAGATTAAATGTAAAATTACTATTTACAACTTTATAACTTTAAAGAAATATTGTTACAAAAGAAGAAAAAGAAAATCTAAAACAAAGTTAAAAACTTTTAAATTAAGGAATTTTCAATTTCTGTTGTAAGTAAATGTTTTAATTAATGAAACTGTTAACATTAAGTACAATACCCTTAAGACTCGAAATAATTTAACAGAATCAATCGTTTAAGAAATTGAACTGAACAAAACGTTATTTTAATATCGGTTTTCATAGATGTCGATCTTTAAATCTCTCAGTCTCTGTTTGAATTTTATTTTTAATTATTACAAATTTGAACGTGGAGGCAAATTTATCAGCAAAAGAAGGATTAAACATCCGTAACATCTATATAATAAGTGGATGGATAAATAAAAGGTTGAAACTAATTGTTTAACTTTGACATGTTTCGATCAATTAACTATCTCCTTAATCCTCCCTCCCTACCCTTTTTTTTTTTTTTTGAAGCGAATCCTTTGATGCTTAAGGAAATTTATATACAATGAGCTTTCTGTTAAAAAAAAAAAAAAATAAATCAAATCAAAGCCTCAAATCGATTGCCTTGATTTTTAGCATATAAGTAGTTACCAAAAAAAATTTCTAGAAAAAAAGAAATCGATTATTCCTTGAACTATGCGAAAGAATGTAGTTATCCAATTATCCATCCGACTTTCATGATTTTTGGATGACAAGTTTCATTAAAAGAAAATTATGAATTGATCAGAGAAACAGTCGACAAGTATTTATAAATGAAAGATTTCTTCCGAGAAATCGATTGACTAATCGATTGACTAAGATTGATTTTATATGTTAAGAGAAAATATAAGAAAATATAAGAAAAGATGACTTAAATACGATAAAGACCAAATATTTTGATTTACATATAGTTTATTACACTATAATTATTTTTTTTTTAATTTTGTACATTGGCATTAGATATGGCTGTTGAAGTAATTATTAAGAACTATGCTTTTACTTATCTTGTAATTAGTATATCTTTAGTTTGGATACTTTTGTTTTAGTATGAAAATTTCGCATTAAATATATAAAGTTTATTAAAAATTTCTTTTAAAATTTATAATTTTCTAATATAGTTCTATCTTGTTATTCATTTTGCCTTATTATAATCCATCTTTGAACTCAGTTCATTACTCAAATAGTCACACTTTACTGATTTAGTTAAGTACTTTGTAATTCGCAATTATCAACGCTTAATTATTAATGCTTAGTTCACAATTGTTTATGATTGTGAAGCATTTTGGTGCTTGTGTCTATTAATTACATAATTATTCTCAACCGATATTCTATCTATAAAGTTGATATCGTATCTATCTTCAGATCTACATGAACAGTCTGCATAGAATGTGGAAAAGAGATTTGATTCACACATCTTATTTTTTTAGATAATTTTATTTTGTATTAACAGAATTTTCTACATCAGAACAATGACTTAAAAGATGCTTATAGAAGTCCAAAAACACTTCAATTCTTCTAAAGTAGAAATCAAAGTTTTTTTTAAAAAAACTTCGATATTAATTTGAATTTTTTGAATACTTTTTGATATTCCTGATGTCATGTCGTTGTATCATATTAATTTATTCAATTAATTTGCAGTTTTCAGATTATCCGTAGACTTTTTTTATTTTTACTCAATTTTCTCTAATGAAATTTGTTTCCTTGTCTCTATTGATGTTACAGCATTATTTATTATTTTTATCAAATCTGTAAAAGTACTTCACAATTTCATTATAAATGAAAACTGCGTTTCTTAATATAATGCTACATTTGAATGGCTTTTAACTATTTTTTTATCTTGAATAGAAAAGATACTTTTTCGAAATTTTGAGCGTTTTGCAACATTTTTATTTTTCGTCATTTAAACTGAAGTAATAATCTAAATACTGATCATCTCAAAAAGAATAAGGACAGTTAAGGAATTGATTTTATGCATTCATTAAAAATAAAATCCATGAAATAATGAAACGGAACACAAGAAATAACTTCAGTAACCACAATGGATTTGAAGTTAGGTGGTCAGTCCAAAAGTTGACTGCATTTAACTGCCCCAAAAAAATCTTTGTCCCCATATTACAGAACCACAGAACTCATCTGGAAAACCGACCTCCTTGAAAGAATGAATCCGACTAAACCATCGATTCCATCTTGAACCACTTACATCCATTAAAATAAGGAAAGAAAGTCGTTTGGCTAATCTTCATCTTATTCATGGAAGCAATTTTTTAAAAAATTTAAAATTTTACTTTTGAGATTTACTTTTTTTATTTTTTTTAAATTTACAATATTCAGACTGACCCTAGTGGATAATAATTTACTTCATCAAATAACATAATATTACAAAGGCAAATTTTCGAAGTCATTACGGTGACTTCTTTATCAAGCCAAAACATTTCAAATAAAAATGCCAAAAACAGAAAAGAAAACATAAGAATACGTAACAAACAGAACATAGCATTAAAGGGAAATACAATCACAATGTTTGTAGCAATTAATTAATTTGTAAATGACAAGATTTTTATTGTATCCTATTCACAGAATGTTCTCAACAATAGTTATCCAAAGATCCATCATTATAATTAGATTTTATATTTAGATTATAAGCTATTCTTTCAAAAAATTATATATAAATAATTTGCAGTAACAGTTGCATTTAATTATAGATATTTGTTTATGTCTGCATTTTTTTTTTAATATCTGCAGGGTTTTTTTCTCCGAACGCTGTTTGATTAAATCAATGAGTCATTTTTATTCTATGTTGATTTGAGGATAAACGGGAGTTGCTTTGCCATCTCTTGTTTCTTGCAGAGAGGAGAGTCTTGTAGATTTGCGTAGGGAATATCGTAACTTGATCCCAATCAAACAGAAATAACAGGAATTGACAGAGAAATTTGATCTCGACTAATTGTAGAGCGGAAGTGAAATGAAATGGCTTCACGCACTGTGAGGCACAAGGAGATGGAGGTGGGAACAAGCGCTTTACGAGAAAAGGACCACTTTGCCATAAACCCAATCTGAGGGAGGAAAAAGTCCTGTTTATTGGGCGAAGTGAATGAAAATATGTAAAGACTGTGAATAAATTTTTTGTCGCTGCGAGTAATATTTAATAGACAACAGTTACATTAAAATCTTTATATAAATGAAGGTCAAATCTAGAGAGGAATTGCGACGGCTTTATCTTAAGGATTAGATTTTCAGAATGTCGCAAGCAAAAATTAAGATAAGTAGTAAATTATTTTTTACTTGACTTTTGCTTTTTTTTTTTCATTATATGAAATGATAAAGTATAAGTTAAGGTTTTTATTTATTAATTTTTTTTTTTGTCAAATTAAAAACGTTCGTAGTCAAGTTTAAACTTTATTTCCACACTTCATTTTTATGCCTTAAATAAAAATAGGAAACGGGCAGATGATTTGGAAAAATAAAGTTACTTAGCTAATGCATTAAATAGCATAATTAAAATATGATATTGAAAACAGCAAGAAAGGTTTTGTGAATTTCATGTTCTGTTTTGATAGCAGAAATAAACAAGAAGAATAAATCCTTTCAATTTAAAAATTAAGATTCTTATTTAGGATGCCATCAACTAATTCTTTTTTTGTAGTTGAGAAGAACTTGTGAGGGATTACTTTTTATAATTCATCTTATTTATTACTCCTGTTCACTAAATTCGAAATTTTACTTTCTAGCAGGAAATGCTAAGATCCATCGGAAAAACGCACATGGTGAGTCTTCTGAAGATTCTGCCCAATGGTGAATTAACAATGTGAGTAGAGTCACAAACTAATTGACCCGATTGAGAGTTTCTACTTCTTGAACGTGCTCTTTATCAGGAGTTCAACGTGGAAAAAAAAATTTATAATACATTTTCCTGCTTTTTTTCATCTGTTAGGATTGCACCTAGATAAGAACAAACACGATCATTTGTCATACTTCTAAGAAAATTAAAGGAACTCCTGAATTTGAAGAACAATAAAATTGTAATGGGATGATTATCGTTTTGCAGGTTTTAAATATTTGTACATCAGATATTTTTGTCATTTCGGATTCTCTCATATTGATGCTGAAACCCTCAATGAATCTTTGAAGATAAGCTAATCAATTAATAAATTGTCGTTATTTGTTGGCGATATTGCTACAGTATACTCAGTTGGTTTATGAATGCTTTATGTTAACACCTATTAGATTGTATCAAAATCAAACTTTTTGGATGTTAGACTGTTTATTGAAAACTAAAATTTGTGTAATTAGTAATTAAAATGTCTGGGATGATTCCAAAGCTTCAGAAGATGCTGCTTCGATCACAGTTTCTCGCTAAGCAAATTGACAGTAATGGCTGCTTCACACGCTCTCGAAGGCTAGCCCAAAACACAGTTAGATGCAAAAGGCTTGTCCTTGACAAATCTCGTGCTGCTCTCGTTGAGATCGCGATTAAAAATGCCGTTCGGCGAAGCTGTAAAGAAGTTGAGTTTCAGCTTTAGTTTTGTCATTAATTGTCAGAGATTAAGAAAAAGGAAAAAAAAAAAAAAAGATCATGGGAACGGAGGGAAACCATGAACAAAGTATATCCAGATTTCAATGCAAAGTTAGCATTATTGTAGTTTTTCAATTAAACTTTCTCGCCGCTAATCGGGTTGGTGTCGAGTTGCTTCGAAACCATGCCTCAAATTAGAATGCACTGTATTTAGAGCAAGTGGCAGGATTTTCGAGAGTGTGAGTTTTTCAAGCAACACGCCGGTTTTTGAGAATGTATAAGTTTTCGAGAACATATAAAGAAGATCAATTACTTAAGGATCACACACACATATATATTTCGATGATGAAGATTTTTTTTTTTTTTTTTTTTTGTATAGTTGACTCTTGTACTTGTGCACCAAACAGCACAATTTCTAAGTTGAAAGTCTCTTTCTCTTGCGCCAACTCTTTGCTTCCAACATTTATGAATTCATTGTCTAACAGAAAATTACAAAATACTTCACCATATGTAATACTTTATAATTCAGCTTACTGCTTTTTACAAATTAAGAGAATTACATATCAGTTACATATATAATTACGCAGTGGCGAATATAGAATATATATTTTTTTTTTTGGGGGGGGGCAAGGTTAGGTTAAGTAATTTTAAGTAGACCCCCCATGATACTTTATATTTGATACTCATATTCACAGGGTAATTTGCGCTGAATGCCCTGAAGGCTGAATTCATTATTGCATAAATGCATGATTCATTAAAATAATTCAGATTACGGTACTTATTTTTTTCTTTATATTCATTATTGCGGGGAGGGCCCGGACCCCTCGGGCCCCCCCCCCTTACATTCGCCCTTGTAACTATGTATCAATTTATTAAATTGTTTAATATGACTAAACAACATAGTTAATGATCCAAGCGACTGAAATTTCAAATTGCTTAAAATATCAAAGCCTACTCTTAATACCAAAGAATACTCACTTATTGTCCACATTGCAATCATTTCTCGAAATTATTTATGAGTTACGGATTTAAGCTATAAAAAAAGTGATCACAAAGTAAAATGTGATGAAATACCCTTCTGAGAAAAAGGGCGGCAATGTAAATAAATCAGAGAAAAACAGAAGGTATATAGGAAAGAGGAAGCAGCTTCTGCGCAGGCGTTGTGCCAAGAAAAATGGTTTCGGGACGACACTGACGGATGTTAGCCGGAAGCCGGGGCGCAGCTTAATTTTTCACCAGGGAATGGCAGCAAGTTTATTGCATGGCTTTTTTTTTTTTTTTTCATCTTCTTCTTTCACTTTTATTTATTTCAATACGAAACACTAAGGGTTGTTTTGGTGGTTGGAATGTTACGAGTAAACTGAAAACTGGGATGAATCAAAGAACTCCTGCAGAGTCTTTCAAATGCGTTGTTTATTGGACATTCGTTCTTGTATTATACACACTTTGAATAAATGACTTCACTTCAAAAAAAAAAATATTACTCTTGTTTAAACGCAGAATTTAAATAGGCCTATGAATTATATTTTTTTTCTTTTTTTTGTAAATTTAATTTAAAATTAAGTATTAATTAATAACTTCAAGCTAAGTTTGCCAAAGCTAATCATTAGGAGAACCATTCAACACGTAATTGAAATAGTTTAATAAAAAATTTAAGAAGAAAAAAATGTTTACTATAGTCCGTTTATTACATTTGTGAAGACACGTGACCACAGTAAACCAAACATCATAATTTCCTTTCTTCACTAGAGTTATTGCTTGGTCGCGTCTGCAATGTCGTTGTATTTTACTTCCGGTGTTTACATCCTATTTGTCTTCGCCCTACAATGTTTTTTTTATTATTATTTTTATTTTTGTTCGTTTTCCAATATTAAGAAATTTTTAGCGACCCATTCAGCGACTATTGTGATTGCGACCAAAATCGGTAGCTATTGCGTTTGTCCTGTCCGTCCGTCCGTCCGTCCATGTCTGTCCACCTCTAACACCTCCCAAACGATAGATCGGATCGAGAAACGGATTTCATCGTGTTCAGAGGCCTAAAAACTGTAGGAATGAGCTATTTTCAAGGACCAACGCCCCCCCCCCTCCCCCATGTTCGAGATATTTGGCATTGTTTCCCTTGGATTTCCGCTTTAGCTTAAACGTTAGAAATTCAACAATCATATTTCAGTTGTTAACTATAGCTTGTTTGTTAAAGTTTCGGACTGAAGGTTGTTAGTTCGAATCCATAAATCTATTTTTTTTTTTCTCTTAATTTTTTTTTTCTCAAAGTCTGGGTGAGGTTTTTTGTTTTTTGTTTTTCTTACTTTCCTAACTTTTTTAATTTTTTTCTTAACTTTTCATTTTATTTTTCCTTGCGCTAATGTATTTCTTTATTATTATTATTATTATTATTATTATTTTTAATTTTTTTTTATTATTAGGGATTGCCCTTAAATTTAAGCTTTAGCACAAAATTATGTTCACTTGTTTTTTATTTAATTATTTTTGATTTCATAAAAAGTTTGTTTTTAGACTTCCATTTCTGTTATCGATGCCGGCTGCTCTCTTTTCTTGCCCGGTAGTTTCAAATAAAATGGGCTAGGCTTAGTGGTAATTAAGGCTTCGGTTTCCTTGACAATATTCAATACTGAATGAGATGAAATTCCTACTGTTACAGCCATTTTACGATAGTGATAGATGAGTTGAAATAAAAAATAACATTCCAAACGATTCCTCTCGATTGACCCTTCAAAGTTTTATTGCCACAAACGAACAATGGCGCGTATTCAGCAGCCGCATGTTCAAAACGGAAGTACAGGGAATAACTAATGCTCAATCGTTCACCATATATGGAGTTGTCAGTGTCATCACAGATATAATAAATGGACTATAATTACTCTTATCTTTTATTGAATTCAAAGAAAAGCCTACTCAAATTATACTTTCACAACAATAATACACTAATACTTCATCTACGCTTCATATTAAATAAAAACATATTTTAATTCCGAATTTTGGGAAGAACTTTTTCTTTCTTCCTTTTTCAAGTTTGTTGGTTACAATAATATATATCCAGGTGATATCATACACGTACACTTCTTAGATATGGTTGGTAACAAATATTTTCTTCCCTTTAAATACTACAAACATTATTATTTCAGTTACAATTGTTAGATTTCTGCAATTAAATGCTACAAAACCCTTATTATTTCAATATAATTGTTTAGTACTAACATTACTTATTTTAATAATCATAATTTTTTAAATTCATAAATGATTATGTCTTTTTTGCTTTTGTTCATGCAATTTTTAATAGAAGTAAATAGAAAATTGCATGAACAAAAGCAAAAAAGGCATAATAATTGATGAATTTAAAAAAATATAATTATTGAAATAAGTAATGTTAGTACTAAACAATTGTATTGAAATAATAAGGGTTTTGTAGCATTTAATAACAGAAATCTAACAATTGTAACTGTAATAATAATATAAATGTACATATAAATGATGAGATGAATTGTTAAAATGATAGTTACTACAATGAAATGTTATAACTATCATGATTTCACTTCCCATATTTGTTATGAATTTTTGTAGCTGAAGAAGAAGAGAAGAAAATAGTCTCTTCGAAAATTCCTTTATAAATAAATGTATTTTAAATTTATTTTTAATTTTACATTTATTTTGTGATATGTGAAGATGATGATGATTAATGAAATAATAATGTTTGTAGCATTTAAAGGGAAGAAAATGTTTGTTACCAACCATATCTAAGAAGTGTACGTGTTTGATATCACCTGGATGTATATTATTGTAACCAACAAACTTGAAAAAGGAAGAAAGAAAAAGTTCTTCCGAAAATTCGGAATTAAAATATGTTTTTATATAATATGAAGCGTAGATGCAGTATTTAACTTTTGCAAATATGTTAAGATGTGAATTGAAGAGGAAGTATGGCATTGATACACTAATAATATTGGAGAAATAGTCTCGAAGTATTTTCTTCTCCAGACTAAAATAAAATAATAGTTCTACGTTATTTTTAATGTAGCAATACTGAACGACAATAACATGTAAGAATATGAATAGTACAATTCATTTGAACAACATTAGCAGTATTAATATAAAGATATTGATGATGGAACAATAATAACAAAAATCTCATATTTTAATATACTGATACTTTTACAGCGTCAGTATTCCAAAAACACTTTGTAATTAGAATTACAAACAATTCATCTAATTAAGAAGAATTTTTGGAAATGTTCGTAGAAGTTATATAATTATATTATGAAATGAATTTCGTTTTTATACCAAAAGAAAAACAATAAGGATAAAAAAAAATTAAAAATTAAAAATAAGAAATGAAAACTCCATGTGAAACATCTGTATGAATTATGAGCTAATCGTTATATAAATAGATACAGAAAAATTCAGAAGCATTTATAGATCACTTTACAAATATATGGTGTTGACTATTCTTAATCAATTAATAACAGATAATAACATTAGTTTGCAATATATGAATAATATCGTTTTCTTTTGTTGTCGCCAAATTACGTACTTTTTTTCTTAAAATGCGCTTTTCTTTTGTCTTTTTCCAAGTTTTTAAAAATAATAATTCTTACAAAATTTACAGTTGTAATAGTTGAAAATATGATTCTGCATTTCTACATGAATTTCTACGTGGGTTTGCAAACAACCAGTGCATCCAGTGAGTGTATGAGGAGGCATTTTAAAGTGACCTAATGCTAAGAAATTACAAATTTTTGTTTCGGTTTCACAAGTAATGGCCCTTTTGTTAGGGCCTTTCTTATGGCTTTTTCCAAGTTTTTAAAACAAATAATTCTTATAAAATTTACAGTTGTAAGTGTTGAAAATATGATTGAGCAATTCTACATGAATTTCTATGTGGCCATGCAAAATTTCATATTTCTAGCTACTGTTGAGTTTGAATAAAACGTTTCATAAAATGTGATCTAGTTGGGAATAGAGATACTCGCTTCGCCCGTCAAAATTATATTACTACTAGCCGGGTACCATCGCTTCGCTCCGGAACCTTGCATACATAGCATAAACGAGATTTATTTATTTACCAAATTAATATCGAGATCGGAAAATATACGAGTTCCCAGCCTGATGTGGCTTTCTCCGGATAACTCAGATGTATGCGGGTTGGCCGCCACACACTTCATGGTCATTTTAAAGCGAAAATATAAATCCTCTTTATTCCCTATCCCGTGGGAATTTCGAAAATTCCGGCTTTATTCCTTGTCTACATCATAAAGGGAACCTCTGTGCAAAATTTCAGCTTTCTAGGTCCAAGGGTTTGGGCTGTCCGTTGATGAGTCAGTGAATGAGTGAGTCAGGACTTTTCTTTTTATATAGAGAGATTATAGTGGAGCTTCTGTAAAAGTGTTGTAAAAGTGTTGATTGCCCGGGTTCGGTTCTCATGTGGGTTTCGTTGATGGTGGCGATCCACGCTGGGCACGTTTTCCCGGGGTTCTCCCGTTTCCCCTGCATTTCTTACACCATCCTTTCTCAGTCTTTCTCTCCGTCTGTTCTTCTTTCCGTGGGATAGTACAAAAGATCTTTCAGGTGCTCGGCAGTCATGTCATCCACTTTCAATTAATCGAATCTAAAAGGTGATTGAGTGCTAAGGTAATCTTGCTTTATTAAAAACCTTTATTGATGTTAAATCACTTTTCTGGTGTGTAGCAATGTAACAGGGACAAATAAAATGCCACTTATGGTTACTAGAAAACGTTGGTTATAGATAATGCTCCATCGCGCCCAGCGAGTCTCAACTAACCTGTGGCAATATAAGCTCTGTTTTCTTCCTCCAAATGTGACGCCATTAGGCTACTTCTATCGGCTGAATCAAGACGTGCTGCATAACATGAAGTTCATGTAAAAGAAAAACTTCTCCGCTATCGCTCTTTAAGGATGGTAATGAAAACAATTCCCTGCCTCAAAAAATAAAGGAAATTAATGTCAACGATCTTATGTTGTGGGACAGTGTAAAGAATAATTCCCCCCCCAAAAAAAAAAAAAAAAATTGGGAAAGTTATGGCCTGATGTTATGGACATTAATCAACGAATGTCAACGTGAAATAGAATCCATTCTACACATGATGAAGCAGCTACAGGGTTGCGAAAAAGTTGTTGCGAAAAAGTGACGAAAATGATATTATTCAGTAGGTTTAGGTTGACAATAATGACAAAGGACCCCAGAAAGTGATGTTGAGGCTTTCGTTCAAGCAGAATCTGACTCCGAAGAAATTGATGATGCAGATCCCGAGACAAGACCAGTTTCACAAACAGAAGGCGCATTGGCATTGGAGATAGCGCTACGATACGTCGAACAGTACAGCAAAGCCACATCAGCTGATGTCATGTTTATGAAGCGCTGGCAAGATATTGCTGTTTCATCCCGAATGTCTTAGACGGAAGAAATTGCCCGACTTTGTTTTTAAAAATAGACTAAAAGCCAGTTTCAGAAAAAGATCAGGAGTGACGTCATTGAACTAACTTACACAATATCCGTTCATCTTTCTGTAAATATTGTTCTGCAAGCAAAAGGTTTTGTATGATGTTAAATTTTGTACTTTAAACACTTCATTACATATCAGTGTAAAATTAAAGTTATTTTTGTGGAAATTTTGAAACTAGTAAAAATCAATCAATAACTATTGGTTGGCTGCTTCCACTAGCTCGCATGTGTCTCCTCAAATATACTTTAAAATTAATCGTAAAGGTCGGTCTTTGCGTGGTCCTGCAATTTTACTGGCTAGAACAAAATTTTGTGTAATTTAAACAGGACTAATCAAAACAAAAAACTGGAGAATGAGAAAGAAAAAAAAAAATGATGCATGTAACAGAATCGAACCAGAGAACTTTTTTTAACTTTTAATTTAAAATATTTTCGTTTATTTGCTATAATAAAGTTGTGCATTTTATTGTATTCATCTGAATTTAGTTTTTTCAAAACCTGTTCCGTTTATCCGAAATTTCGGATTCGCGGGGTTCGAATTAGAGGGGAAAGTTCTACTGTAGTTATAAAGTAGATAAGAAGCTTCAGATGAAAAACCATCAATATATCTGAATTAACAACTTTTCTTTCTTTCTTTTTTTTTTAATCTTTTGTTTGTTCTTCTCTTTTTTTTAACAATATTTTACTCATAATATACTTTTTTTTATTTTTTATTATATTCATGTGATATTTGAAAGTTGACAAGCTAACTATATCTTTTCTCTCTCTCTCTCTCTCATTAACAGGATTTTAATTAGAAGATTTAATTAACTAAACTTGAAGTAAAAATCCGTTGAGATTTTATCTCCGAAATTCGGATCGATTGAAGAAAAGGACTTTCGAATTTCGAAGTTTTCCGAACTATGAAGTAAGTAATTAGAAGTTATATTTTTTCTCTTTTCATTCTACTGAAAAATGTAAAATAAATGCATGCAGTTAAATGGAAAGTCTTAATTTTTCATAACAAAAAAAGAATTTCAAAGAAACAAATTCATCAAAAATGGATTCATTGTCAGTTTTTTGATTTGTGATTAATAAAATAAATTGGTTTAATAAATAAAACTTGAATTTACAGTCATGGAATAGATGTAATGAATTTTGTAAACTTGGTTGGATTTTATATTGTTTTAAAGTTTTACGTTTTGCTATTAATGCTATAAGCTTTTGCATTAGCTCACTTTAATAATAATAATAATAATAATAATAATAATAATAATAACATAATATTTTTTTAATACGGTGAATTAGCCGAAAGCTCTCCACTAGCTTATTAACAATCTAATAGTCGCAAAATATTTTAAATAGGTAATGTTTGGAATTATCGCAGTGATTTTATGAATATTCCATTTCTTACTACTAAACTTTCAGCTTGGGAAAGTAAAATGAAAAAGCATACATTAATATTTGTTCTTCTTATCTATGTTGTTATTATTATTATTATTATTATTAAATTTCAAAGTCACAAAATCTAACACTATAAATGCTAAAGTAAAACTTCTAAAGTATGCACTCTATTACTGAATTTGCTGATTTTCTTGATATTTGGCGAGTCATGCTGCGGTACTTGTCTTCCACCAATCACAGATGAGCAGTGATATCTTGCGCCACTGGGTTGTCATAGAAACATCAATGATCTGAACAGAGCTCATCTCGTCTGGTTATCGTCTGAAGAAGCAGAATTGAGGCAATTCAACACAGATAGCTTTCCAGTATAAAACAGTTGCTTTAATTACTTCAAACGGAGTTTCTAAAGTTTAACATTCACAAAACAATAATTCCTTCTCTTATTTTTGCTATGGTTTCTAGTTGAAATATGAATTAAAGTCTAATGAAGGATAAAAGTCAATCAATTACAACTTTCGTATCTTTTTATTTTAGATATTTTAATCCTTTTTTAACATTGAATAATTCGACGAAGTATTTTTTAAAAATATATCAAGGGATGTTGTTTGCAAATATTGGAAATTTTTATTCCTCTTTTGTTACGTTTTCATAAAAACTCAGGAAGTTTTGTTAATCAAATGGAATTGCAAAGCCACTCTATAAAGTTTCCTTTTAGAATAAAAATGTTGGGATTTATTATAGGCTTATTCACATATCATAATTGCCTCGGTCTATACAATCTATACACTATTCAATTTCTATTAATTTAATCAATGAATAAATTAGCCAAGAAAGATCAAACCTAAAGCCTTAAGAAATTCGTTTTCATTTATTTCAGAAAATAGTTAAAAATTTAATTAACAGGAAATTAAGCTTAAAGGTAATGTAATCTTATTTACCATATTTATCTTATTTATTCATCTTATTTATTTATTTAGCTTGTAAAGCAAAACTTCAGCATCGCATCCCACTTTCTACTGAAAGTATTAAGCTAGTTTTGATAACTTCTGTTTCTCGTATGACTAGTCATGTGATTTAATTATGGAAACCTTATGACAGCCGAGCATAAATATAACTACAGTGGCTGTAGTAATCTGTTTTAAATTCAAAAAAATAAATGTAAACATATAAAAAGAAATGACGCTGATGTTAACTACTTCATTTTAAGGTTTGCTTAATATACGTCTGTAATAGTTTTACTGTTCTAAACCCTAAAAAAAAAAATGAGTCCCCTCAAATATATGATATGTTATGAATTTTTATTACTATCACAACTCAACATATTATTAGAAAACCACGTAATTTATGGCATCCAGCCTTTATTCTGTTCTCCCGGTGAGATCTCATCTCATTTATTCCGGTACAGGAGGAGGCTTCGATAGACAAATAGATAAAGCGCAATAGATAGATGGGCTTCTTGTAGGCGACCGAACACCGCCAAAACGGAGCGGAGCGCAATGGCAGTTGACCGCTTGTATTGCGGACTCCCCGTGGTTGAAGGATAATGGGTTCTCGGGGATCATATGCCGCACCTCGGTCTGCCACTGCACCCACTGAGCGACTGATCTAGCGTCGGCCCTCCTACCGCGAAAGACCCCCGACCACGGCTTCACACCTGAGCCGTCCACCACCGACAGCACATCCCATGATTACACCACCGAATAGTGATAAATCATTGCTCCTGAACCATCATCTTTTTCTTGCCTCCCCCACAGTCTCATTCGAGACCTGCTTTAGAAAAACAAAGAAAATAAGTATTACATGATACTTTTGTTGTCATTGAGATTCAGCTCGTCAACTTTCAAGCAGAATACAACCTCAAATTAAGATTTTGAAGGAAAACTAGATTTTAAAAAAAATAACAGAAAGCTAAATCATTTGGGTTTATCACTGAGTTGCACTCCATGTTTAGTGAAGGAGTAATTTTACAAACACAGAAATAAAAGAGTAAAAAAAGTTTACATGTTAATCTGTGTTTATTTGAAGGATTTTGAGAAAGACTTTGAAATCAAAAAATATTAATTCAGTTTATATTTTGGTTTATATTTTGAATATTTCAGTAAGTTTACATATAAAGACAAAATCTATGTGAAGAAGTTCAGAAGTTATTGAGATACGAGGGAAAAACCCGGTACGAATAACTTCAAAGATTGAAAGTGAAACCATCTTTCTATGTCTTTCTTAAATCCAAAACAAACGTTGGATATTGATCTCTAAAAAACCTATTTTCCTCACAATAACTTATAGAGGTATAAAACATGAATATAAATATTCTAACTTTAAGATTGTGACTTTCTTTTTAAAAGCTTTTAAAATTTCAATAGCTGAATATACAATTACATTTTATATCCCAAACAAAATAATGTCATCCAATAAGTGAGGATGTTTTAATATCATCTCGCTTGTAACTTTATAATTTATTACAGCAACTTTCTTACAACATTTATCAATAAAGGAATCTATTCTACGGTTCTTCATATAAATTACAGAGTTGATAATTTTATTTGCTCAACAAAAAGTTACGGACTTTTTTCTTAATGTAGTTAAAGATGAAATTCAGTGCAATATGCATAAAATTCCTGCAAACATAATAGTTCTAGAAGAAGTTTTAGCAATTGCAGCGGTCTGAGGATAGTCCGGTCTTCCTTAATGTTTTCGAAAACAAACGTCCTCACTGAACAAGAATTGAGTCAACTACAGAACGATTTGCAGTTGAAACATACAGTACAATAGCTTTCCTCACTCGTCAAAACTTTAAGTTATTAAAATTAGGATTTAATGTAATTAAAGAAAGAAAAAAAACTATCACGAATTGCAAAGTTTATTAATTGTCTAGCAATTTTTTTAAACCATTACATTATCAGTAGTCGGTTCAACATTATAAAAATAAGAGGCACAAAATGCCACAAATTAAGCACTGAAAGGCATATAGATGCCCTTGCAAATCACTTCCTTTAATTCTTTACAAATGATTGGGTAACTTTTTATGCTTAATAGTATTATAAATGATATTTTGTATTCAACTATCTTAACAAATGCTGTAATGCATACTCGTACTGTTCCCTTTCATTTACTTAGCATCTTAGCTGAAACCTCTGAAGTCATCAGCTTTCAGGAAATGATAGTGTCAGCTTGTATAATTTAAAAAAAATGATTATTTTTTTTCTGTTTTAGTGAACATCTTTGAGTTGTTACAATTTTGTTTTTTATATTACTAAAAATCTTTTTTTTTTTGTAAAATTTGAATTTTTATTATTGTAATCAATACTTTTAAATTATAATCTCTTAAAAAAAAAAACATTTAAAGTTTGTTTTAACCAGAATTTAACATCCATTTTATTGATTTTATATTAAAAGAAAAATATTAAAAAAATTCTAATTCTTGTTTTGCTTCAAATTAAATTTCAATTGTAGCAAAAAAAAAATTTAAGAATCTATTTCGCCAAATAAAAAAAATCAAAAAAAAAATCATTAAGTGATTATTTCTAAATATTTTTTTGCTTTATTTTGGCCAACATTTTGAATCATTTTTTGCTTTATAAAAATGGGTCACCCACCTAATGCTTGTTCAAGATCTTTACTTATGTAGTTTTACTAGAAAAATATGTCGTAAAGCTCAAATGTAAAATATTTCTGTTTATTTGATAATGTAGTCACTTAAGTTAAGTCACGAATTAAGCTATTCTTCTTACATTTCCTCTCTAACCCTTTCTCACCTCGAAACTCAATCTTATTTGATGCCGGATCTTGTCGCCATGAATATAACATCAGTTCTTTCGTTTTGGGCGTGGCGGCATCTTTGCAGATCGATGGTGTTTATGAGAGCTATTTCTTGACCTTTTCAAAATAAAATAATTAAACCTAATTTAAATTGATTATGAGTATTTATACCTTGATATTACGTATATTTCACTCTAATTGTTAAAATCGATAAAGTTTATTTTTTTTAATTAAACTCCGGCCCATAAGCAGGATGTCACGAATTCAATAATGGAAAAAACCTAATAACTCACTGTTCATTATAAAAACCTCATAAGTTTTAAATTAAACAGGAAATCATTTTTTTAAAAAACTACCATAAACCAATCATATATCTTGACGTTTTACTTTTTTATATTTTTTTTTTTTCTGGGTTGTTTTGTTCTTTAAGTATCAGAATTTAGATTCCACAAGTGCATCACAATTCTAACATTAAAAGAGAAGCAGGATAAAATAAATAGAATTGGTTTGTTTGATTTTTCATTTAATAGACTCTTTACATTCAACTTTTACAATTAATTCTACATTGCATCCATGTCAAGGAATATATATATATTTTTTAAGAGACTGAAATAACATTAACCATATCGAATGCATTTTGCAAATTGATTGATATTTCTTTACTGATACTGATAAGTAAAAATATCTTACGTAGGATGAAAATTTTCTCTTAATACTTTTAAATAAATAAAGCTACAGTAATAAATAAATAATAAATAAATAAAGCTACAGTAAAATGCAGTATTTTTACCGAAAGCCTTAGGACTGGTGAAATTTCCTAATAAATATCTTGAACTATCCCATCTACTGTTCAAAAATAGAAATTATGCACAGCAATTCAATCACCTGTTAATTTCCGCACGGCTTTTACATTAAAGAAAAAAAGAAAAAGAAAACTTAAGTATAAAATACATACCTGACAGCTAATTTTCTATTTACTTAATTAAAAACAAATATAAGCAAAAATTTGAAAGTTAAAATGTATGTCAAACCAAGAGATTAGAATAAATTTCTTAAATTAATATCCTTTTTATTAAATTTTAATTAATTAATTTGGTAATATAAAATTATCTATTATTTATTTCTTCAATGACTTACTAGACGATTTTATGAAGAGTTATCTAAAATAAATAAATATGTTCTTGAGTAATCCTATTAACATGAAACTGATAAAATAGGTTTAATGTTGATTTCGTTCCTTTACCAACTCAGTAAATTTCTTCTCCGAACGTGAATTAAGAAACAAATATTGGATGACAAGGTTTATGACTCGTATAAACCATAAAAATTCATGAAGTAGAAAGGGGTTAAATCAGAGAACTTGTTTTTCATCTAATGGTTAGTAAATCAACACCAGAATACCTTATCTGGTAAGTTGCTATCGGTAGAATCTACTGATGCTGAATCTTAATTATTATTTTTGGAATAACCCAGTAATAGATCAAAAAAGGACTTTTGAATAAGCATTATTTTAGAATCTTCATAGAATTTACTATTATGCCTTTTTTTTTGGTATTTCATTTAATATTTTTTAAACCAATTAAAATCCATTTTATAATAGATGGAAATACGGAGACCTCGTTGTTTACTGGTGACTGCTCCTGGCAGTCAATCAAAAAAATAAGAAAAATCAATAAAAGACAATAATCTCCCAGTGTATTATTTTTTAGCTTTACAACCATACGTTAACTAGCTGCCTCAGAATGTTAAAGATTGGTCTCCCGATAATCCAAAACTATTTCTTCAAAAAAGCTAGCCGTTTTACAAAAGGTTTCGATTATTATAAGAAAAATACTATTGATTTTGGTAGATAATGAGGTTTGGTCCAAAACCGCCGAAATACTTCGCATTCAATTTCGAAACCACGATATCTGAAAAAAAGAAAAAGAAATCAAAAAACAATTTGAAGAAAGCATCTTCAAATGATCAAATCTCCTGAGCTAATTTGATCATTTGAAGTATTTACTTTTTCTTTTTTCAATGAATGACTGTATTCTCATTTCTTAGAGATCTCAATCAGAGTTAGAAGCTGATAGGCTCTTTAAATACGCTCTGAAATCAATGTGTTTCTTTTGTATAATGATTTTTCACAAGATAATTTTAATGTATATTCAGGCTTTCAAAAGAAAAATAGAACTTACTTCAACTATTTATAAATCATTTTCCAGTCTTCTAGCATGAATTGTATCTTCTTGCCTCATTAGGCATTTTCCTCAGTCAGAAATCTAAGTGATTGTTTTTTCCGACTTCTTGAACCAAATTCTGCAAGTAAATGTTTATCGATTAATGTTGCAAATGAATAAAAAAGGTTTGATGTAAGTTTTAAGCCCTCTTGACATGTATCTTAGAGAAAAAAATAGATATAAAAAATAAAAATAAAAAAACAAACAAAATAATTCAAAAACTATTGATCTTTAATAAACTTGTGAAACAATTATTGAAACTTTAGGTCGAGTTCACTAATGCACGACCTCTTAATTTTATAGTCTATATGATTTTGTTGTTGTTGAGCCGGTATGCACCGAAGTGCGCGCTTCGTAGCCGAAGCCTCCGTGTTCCAGGGAGTGCTAGTGTTCCCAAGATGGCGAACCCCTAGCAGACTCCCTAGAATTTCAAGGGAAAGATACTGGGGTGGTTTCCCGTGGCCTTCCCCAGGACGCCATTAAGGAATGATGTCAGACCGAAGAGAAAGTGAAGAAGAGGCTGGACAACACAGGAAAGGAGATTGAACCAGCCATGCCACTGCCGGGATTTGAACCCGGGTACTGGCGCACTGGCCGCCACGGCAGACCGCCGCCGAGACCGCACGGCCACGCCAGCACGGCAGTCTATATGATAGAGCAGATAAAGAATCTAACAACTAATAAATGTTGAAAATAAGGTCAGAATCTTATTACCTATCGACATTTTTAATCTATGAAGCTAAAACTTAAGTTGCATGATAAGAATGGGCTCTAAATTTTGCTAAATATTGCATCCATAAAAAAAATCCTTTATACTCTGTCAGTAAAGCGTTGTAATAACCCGAATGATTATAAATTGAAGTTTCAATAGGTAAATTAAGTCATTGCAAGTTACCTATTAATTTTGTTACGATGAGGAACTTAAGAAGAATTCATTGAAGTTAAAAAGAATTATGATGGTTAATCAATGGTTATCATTGGCGAGAAGTCAATATAGAACATTATTAGCTCTACACTCAGCGATTGCTAACGGTGACAGAATTATAGAAGTTACAGAACTATAATACGATTTGCCATTTCCAATAAGAAAAGATTTCTTAATTAAACATTTTAATAAGTCTTAACAAATTAGATAAGATTTGTTGATGAATTTATGAACTGAATATAGAAGTGATATTTATAACATCATCGTACACTTAATATTAATAATATATCAATTTAGACAGTGCAGGGAATTAATTCGCTCAGTTATTCAATGGCTGCGTTCTCTCCTGCTTGATAGTTTCGCCGTCTTTATATAGCCAATGGAAAGAAAAACGCATTACATGTTTATTTCAAACATCGCAGAGACAATGCTCCTACGTTAATCCTTGCTATTGTTGAAATGACAAATGATTTTACTGGAGTTAGCTCATCAGTTTTCAGGCTGTTCAACGAACCGAGAAATAGCGGAACGCATTCTGTGATCTGATGTCTACTTACAATGGTCCGGGCATAAGAAGTGTTAATTTTGATCAATTTTGCATTCGACGGAAGGTACAAGAGTTTTATTCCAAAAATGAAATCTCTATTACTTTTAAATCCTTTCCGATTACTTATTATCATTATTTATTACGATGGCCTACATCGTCCATTCGCAGTCGGTATTGGCAATCATGGGTTACAATCATTGGGACTGTCGGAGGATACGGATGAGTCGAGAAGATGAAGTAGAAGGAATTTGTTTGGAAAAAAAAATAAATCTTTATTAGATTAACAAATAATGAAATGGAGACATCCATTTAAAATGAAAAGAAATTTAATGTGCCTGACAAGATCAAGAAATAGCTCAGGGTGCGAATTCCTCTTTTAGCGTTGTGTCGTCGTTCATTTACCTATTTCTTGAGAAATCTATTTGTTCTTCAAATGTGATAAATAGTAATCAAATTATATTAATAAATCATCGAATTAAAAATTCCAATTAATGTTTTCTTTTTTTCAAACTCACTATATACCTGGAAAAAATTAGCATGTAAAAAAATTAAAACTAAATATACTTAAAACAGTCTTCGCATGAAAATTTCTTCACTTGTTGTCAATCAATAATAAAACTGATTAAAATTAAACTATTAAAAATAAATTAAATAAATATTTAATTGACTGCTGATTACCTTTAAATTAATATATAATTCATCCAAAGTAAATTTTATGTATTTATTTTGTGAAACATTAAATTAGCAATGAATAAACTAAAATTGTAATGTAGACGAATGTCTATAAATACATATGAACGAACATATGTGTATAATCTCTGTAATGTTGATAATAAATCACTCATTGGAGCAAGAATACAAACTCACCTCATTCTAGTGATCCGGTCCCTATCAGTTCCAATGCTATCTTCAGTAGATGGCAAATACTTTGGAATAAAACATAACATAATTGCATGGCATGTGTGCATCAACTTAATGAGAAGAAACTTTCCACAGTATTGTATTGATGATGAACATTAAGCCTATAGATAGGAGCTGGCGTGAATCAGAAAAAAAAAGCCTCTTTTTACAAGAACCACTATTACTCTGAATGCATATTAAATAATAACTTTACTCATTCATTTTATTCTCTAATCAAAGATTTGCTGTCATGAAATAAGATTATGTAGAATAAAAAAGTGGATGTCTAGCCACGATTTATGATTCTTCCAGTTTTCTGATCTTTCTATCTTTGAATGAATGAATCTGTCTTCAGATCTACTTTTTGTTTTATCTCTCTTTGTCTCATTTTTGATGAAATGTTGAAAATCTGAAAATGTTATAAAGTTAATTAAACCTCCGGAATGATTACTTTCGTTGATTTTTATTTATAGATTCTTTTCTTTTCTTTTAAATTAGCCAAAACAAAGGTTAAAGTAGATTCTGAAGAAGGATTACGTCCATTTAAATAAGTCGTGAATTTATTTCCTCAAGCTACCATAAACGAGATTTAAAATTTTAGTCACTTTTAAAACCTGTGAAAAAAATATGTAGATGCAATAAAGAAAACAGAAAAAAAGAATGTTGTAAGTCGGGGAAATTCTAAACTTAAGACTATTGAAACAATTTAGATGATAAATGCTAAATTGGCTTATAGTGTAGATCTGGGTTTTACGGCGTTTGTGTTTCGTTTTTCTATAGTCTCATTCCCGCCGTCTCTCTCCATCTGATTGAATATGGTCATTTTGAGTGTCTTCTGGTTTGTGTAAGTGTCTAATTCGGCCGCAGTGCTAACGGGCGCTGAAAAACGTACATCTAATACATTGTCATTGTTAGTGTGCCAACGATCTAGAGCTACGAAAGACATTATATTTCTTGAAATTTCAACTATTCATATACTGGTACTGAAGAATATCTTTCCATATTAATTTTCTTTATGTCAAAAACGTGAAAAGCAGTATTGCGAAGTTAGCATCTTTCTCTAAAGATAAGAAACTCCATTATTACGTGTGGATAGATTCTTAACTATTCAAGTTTATAACAATGTACTTCTTTCAATAATAAAAAAAAGCAGCTGTAAGGAAAAGCTCAAGTAATGTGAAAGACACGATTCCCTAAGTTTTGAAATCCCTGACTTAGAAGACTACGAATAATGAATAAGTTGATGTAACCATTCACACTGTCTAAAATATTATTGCTGGTTACAGAGAAATCTTTACCACAATTACCAATATCGACTCTCGCAGTTACGTTCAGAATTAGGTCAGAGAAAGATAAGGAACTAATTTTCCTTTTCTCTTTATTTTGATGAATCTAGCTTTTATTTTTACTTATTTTTTCCTTCTGACCATCAACTCTCCGCATCATTATTCTTCATTCATTAACCATGTCAATTTTTGATATTTTTTAACATTCATCTCAAGTTTCA
The DNA here is from genome assembly GCA_023159025.1 of Thereuonema tuberculata. NCBI lineage: Eukaryota > Metazoa > Arthropoda > Chilopoda > Scutigeromorpha > Scutigeridae > Thereuonema > Thereuonema tuberculata. The sequence continues at coordinate 80,700,339 of JAFIDM010012231.1, forward strand.
GACTAAAGAAATAGTCGCTCTTCTTTAAGTATTCAGAAAGTTTATACGTACTCCAATAAATACTTTAGATTATAAAGTGATGAAACTATATTTGAGAATGAAGTCTGTTAATTTCTCTGTAAGGTAATAATTTAAGGGTTTTACATACATAAGAAAAATTAAACAAATAAATATATAATATACCTAATGAGGATCGATTAAAATTCGTTACTGTATGTTTAGATTGATAGCTCAATATAGAATTATTTTAAAATATTCTAATTTTCTGTACAATTTGATTCAGATAGTGTAGATGGAGTATTCTAAAATTTAAAGATAAATTAATTATTTTAATTCAAAAGAGAAAATAAAATGGTTCAAACTTAAAATTCTAAGACGTTGTGAAATTGTAAAAAAACCTACCAAATGCTAGGCAACTTCTTTAACAAGAATAATATTATATTTTTATTGTTTTGAAAGAAATTATTTAATACAATATAAAAGTCGTAGAAGGAAACTAAATAAAACAAGGTAGGGATAGTGTTTAGTAAGCCAATCACAGTGCTTCGCAACGGTTTCTGAGTCACCTTTACTTTAGAATAGACTGCGCCGGGGTGGTCTAGAAAATGGGGTTTGCCACCCCATGCTATCTTACCCACTCCTATTTATATGGAATAATCGTCATTCTTAACTCAAACCTTGTTAATAAAATGAATTCCTAATAATGATTTAAAATGATAACAAAAATGATTAATGTTTTCAGTTTACTTTGTTCATTTTGTATCCATAAGTGAGGTGTTTAAAGGTTTGTTAGCAAGTGAATTTGAAGTAATAAAGAAAAAGCTTATGAAAAAAATTAAAAGTCTGATAAATACAAGAAAATTGAGGATTTTATTACATTATATTATTATTAAAAATTCAGAATCTTTCATTATTAATCTTACTATTTAAAATAATATATCATTGTCTACCTAAGCTGAGGACATGCGAATTCGACTGAAAATAATTTCCTAGTAAGAAATTTTTAAAACAAACTTTTAACACCCAATTATGCTTTTATTAAGAACAAAAAATCCTTCGGATATGATTTCAGCAGCGGTTTTTACTGCCTGTTGCATTCAATTCCGCACGCCCATTTGTCACACCAACTTGCTCGGACTTGGAATAGGATAATTCTCCAAAACAACCGTGTAATTTGTTCACAACCAGAATTTCCAGGTTACGATACAGCAACCGTAACAGAAAAAAAAGATCCAGAGGTGAAGTGAAAATTACTTTCCTTATTTGATGCTAATCTCTAGTTATCGGTGGTTGCAGTGAGAGCTTGTTCCGATAAGCATTTGCACTTCCACAGTTTGCGCGAGAATTATGTGAGAAAGAATTACGTGGATTATAGTACAAGGAGGCTTTCGGCAAATCGGTCTTGTTGCACCTGAAATGGGAAAAAAGAGAAAGAGTGAATATAATAATAGCCTTCTGCAAAATAAAGTACGGTATCGATTTTATTATCGTTTCCGAGTCACAGAAACTTGCTCAATTATTTTGTTTTTTGTTTATGCAGAAATAAAACCTGAAAAATACTAAGACTTACTTTAAGTAAAGTAGAAAAAAAAAGATAAAATAATATAAACCTTTTTTTTTTCTTTTTTTTTTTTTATTAAACTTTACATTTTCGTTAATAATTTTGTTGAGTTGTTTTTTAATGTTTTTTCTTTATTTAAAAATCAGAAATAAGGATTTTTAGGAACAAGACTTTTTATTGTTACTCGCTGTTGATCATTTCCAAAATTTTCAAGATATTTGGAACTTCTTTAAAGTCCATCTTTAAACAAAATAGCAAATACAATTAAAATTTTTCTTTGAAAACTAAAATACGGTTCTAAATTAAAATATTACTAATTCAGTTGTGACTTTAAAATATTAAATGGTTTCAACATTCATGAATTTCTATATTTGACAATAACTTTGAAATAAAAATATTTCTAAAAATTTAAATTTTGAAACTTATTCGGCAAATTGCATTTCACAAATTGGAAAACATATAAATATAAATCTATAAACCAAATAGAGCCTTTTTGTGCAGTTATAAGATTGAGTTCTAAGAAAACAAAATGTCAAATTTCTTTAAAATCATGATTTGTTATTTTCAGTCATACCAATCATATAAGAGAAAATGAAAACAAAATATTTTGAATCTTTTTTTTTTTGTCTGAGATTGTCATGATTTTTTTGTATATGTAGACTGTACCTATTGATTTTTTTTTTACCAATAGTTTTTTTTTAATTGAATTTTCAAAATGGCGAAAAATGCAAATTTTGAGCGAACTCCTATTTACCCAAACTATTATTACTTAGCAACCATTAGCTCAACTAGGTGTCATTTTAAAGCCGTTGAAAAGGACTTTCATTTAAAATATCACATTAGGCATTTTGAAAGAAAAAAGTTTTTGAACTCCTTTCAAATTTTAGTTTTTGAAAATTTTATTAAGACATTAATAAAATGCCAAAATGCCTAATGTGATATTTTATGTTTTTTCCGAATATTTTCTTAATATTTTCCCAAGGTTTCAAGACGCCTTTGCAGCTGAACTATTGATAATGTAATGTAATGTAATGTAATGTAATGTAATGTAATGTAAGATAATGTAAAATAGTGTATTTTGTTTGCGTTGTTTTAAAATTTACAATAAGGAGTTTTTTTCAGTATTACATAAAACTCTTCTGAAATTATTGATAAGTCATATTGCTGAATCTAATATTGAAGCATTTATATGGAATTCCTTCACATATAGACTACAGATATATTTTTAATTATAACACTGTTGCATTATAATAATTAAAATCAAACTAAATGGGTTTCCTGATTACTAGTTGCCTGGTGTGGAATCCTTTTAAGATTGTAAGTACTAACAGGCACAGCATCAAGTTATATCTCATAACATCCAAACACCATTACTCCTATGTCCTGTGCTGTGGCTTCAGGTGATAACGTAACACTTTAGACCAGCAACTTAAACAAGGGTGATAAACAAAGGTGATTTTCCAGTGATGTAGATCGTATTTAAAAAAAAATATCTATTAATATATGCCAACGTATTTGCCAATCACGATAATGTTAACAAACTGAAAGTTTACCTCCTTCATCCCAAAGGACCATCACCATTCTTCTATTACCGATATACCGTTCCAGTAAGACATTGAGGACATTCAGTAAGATAGGTAAGGTACAGCCCACTACGCTAACAGGCAGAGTTATGTACTAAGTGAAAGATACATTTTAAAGGCAACAAATCTTCTAAAGCTATGACTGAATCACAAGTGAAGATTCACAGAATTACTCTTACTTTCATGTGAAATTGTAATAAGATGCTTGAAAATTGCCAATTCTTAATGTTTGACTAGAACGACTGATGCTTTTACCCACTGTCTGCTGATGTAAATGCCAATATGGACAATCTAAGACATAGAGCAGATCTAGTACAGAATGGAGAATATTCTGGTCCCCATTCAGTTATGCTCCCATTCGCCTCCAGCACAGATCCTTGGATGTAGAGCGTGAACGAAGAGTCAGTGAAGTGTATTACAAATGATTTACATCATCAATGACGCCTCAGGAACACCAGCAGCAAAGAATTAACGACTCAGCTGAAAAAGATTTTTTTTTTAAATTAAACTATAAGTTTTAAAGTGTAAAAATGAAAAGGATTACTTCCTTGAAGCTCATCTTTGGCCTTGACCATGTTGAGTAAGTCCTGTGTATTTTGTCAGTTAACTACTATAAAGTAACTTTGTTTAAGTGTTTTTTTATTTAAGTTATATCAGTGAACTTAAATGTATCTTATGCTAGCATCAACTTAACTCTTTTTGAAATAAAAAAGAGATTTTATAATAATAATCCAAATCTTTCAATTGCAAGGTTGATTTTAAAATTACATAGGTCATCAATAATTTTTGAACAGAGAAGGTAATATGTGTATTTTGATAATAGAGTTTTAAGCCCTGACTATAAATATGTGGTTATTTTGTCTCTATCACGTGTAGTTACCGTGATGAGGAAACGTGTCCAATTTATATTGATGGAACTGATGTTGTTACATTTAATAGATGCATTTACATGAAATGCAAAAAAAAAGTAGCAGCTCAGTTTCTTTATATATTGTTTTCTCCTATTTCAAATTTTTAACATTAAAATGCACAGGACATGCAAGAATCATCCCAACAAATTCTGCTATGTATGTGGTTCGTTTACGCCCAAGAGACAACAGCGCAATGTCATGCCTGACTTACACAAATGTATAAAGTACACTTCGGTTCGCTGGGAGATCAGACTTTGGGTACCTCATCTCACATGTATGTCTTGTTCAAGTGGACTGGCTAAACAAAAGAAAAGCCTTAATGCCGTTTGCATTATATGGAGTGAGCCCAGAAATCATAGGATGATTGTTACTTTTGTTGTGTCAAAGGATTTTCGAAAAGAACAAGCACAAGATCGTGTACCCCAATTTAGAATCTGCAAGTAGGCCTGTCCCCCATGACTAACAAAATCATCCATCCAAAACCATCCAAATATTTTCAATAATATTCAAAGTCAGTGAGTTTGAGACCAAGAAAAGGATATTACAATCTCTCTTTCATCTCTGTAACAATGAGAAAAGTGTTACCAAATACGTGCACTACTAGTGTATTTTAAAATGTAAAAGAAAACAAAAATGTTTAAAAATTTACGACTCTGTTGGAAAAGCATCCTTTGCAGGAAGATGTTTACTATTGAGGACATGCAAGCAGAGTTCATTTTTCAAGTGCCTCACAAAATGCAGCGGTCTTAAAAGTTGGTTTACCTACAGCCCCAAACCATCTTCCACAGAGGATGTTTCTTGATTTTAATGAAACACTGCTCACATGCCTTCACCTCGTTTTCGATGAATAGCGGAAGGAACAACTGATTGGAAAGAGAATCTGATTCATTCTGAAAATAACGCTTCTCCAACCCCTAACAGTCCAGTTCCTTCAGCAACTTCGCCCGTTTCAAACATTAACGAATCATTATTAACATAGTTAACAATCGCTTTTTCTTTAGTTTAAGAACTTTGTTGCCCACATTAAAAAACCATCCACAAACATTTCGTACACTTGTCTTAACATGGACAGTCCTCCCGC
>JAFIDM010012231.1:80716328-80762734 GCA_023159025.1 Thereuonema tuberculata
GCACCCCTCTCCCTATTCCACTTCCCTCTGACAATTTTTCTCCTATCCTGACTTTGACTCGTTGTTTCATATAAAGATTAGTTATTGGCCTTCTCTCTTTCCAATCCACACCAATTTTCTTCAAGATTTCCATAAGTTTATTCCAATCCACTCTGTCAAAAGCCTTTTCCAGGTCCACAAATACTGCATATACGTGTTTATCTTTTTCTAGATATCTTTCGCCGATTGTTCGCAGCAGTCCAATTGTATCTCTCGTACCTTTTCCTTTCCTAAAACCAAATTGCTCTTCTTCCAACTCTTCTTCCACCTTAGAATATAAACGTCTGTTCAGTATTCGCATAAGAATCTTCGCTGAGTGCGATATAAGGCTGATAGTCCTGAACTCATTGCACTTCTTAGCATTATTTTTCTTCGGTATTGGCAGCAATACTGTTTCCATGAAATCATAAGGCCATTCACCTTTCTCATATATTTCATAATATATATATATATTATATTTAACATGTTTTGAAGATTTATATGTAAGTGCAGTTGAGCAAAAGCAGTTAAAACGGAACAAACCATACTTTTTTTTTTTTTCTAATTGAGGAAGCCTATTCGTCAATCTGTGATCAGAGAACTATATTTCGTACGATTTTTCATGGAAAGTTTACACTTCTTCAGCTGTAGATTAATGCACATCGTCTTATTAATTTTGATATTCAGCCAATAAATAGCAGACAAAACACAAGTATGATTTAAATAAGCGTTCATTCTCGAATACAGAGCTTAAATTACAATCTGTGCAAATTTATTAAATAATTACTGATAATGTAATTACAAATTAATTAGTAATTCAATTAATAAATAGATAAAGTTTATTTTTAAATTGAGCGCTAATTATTTGCTATCCTTTCGTCTAAATAAAGTTTCTTTGGCTTATTTAGAAGCCACAAAAGAGCAGCCTTTAGAAGACTTTTTACACAGTTCGAATTCCATTATAAATTTCCTTAAGAGTCTTAGCTGGAAATCTTGGCTGGACTTAGGAATATCTTAATTGTATGGTTGATGACAGGCTGTGCGGATTTATGGCGGATATTTCCAATTAACTTGCCGTGAAATTTCTCCTTTTCGGTGGCGTGGCACGTATTAAATGACCGTGGTATAGATTGGGCTCGTAATGGCAACAGGCTTTGTAGAACATGAAACTGTACCTTCCCCTTTCCGTTTTTAGAAGACCTATTTGAATTCGTATGTTTAATTCAAATTATATAGTGAGAATAGGAATTATGCCAATACTTTCAAAATACACGGTTTCCTAAAGTTCAGGGACAGTTTCATATATTGTTTACTCTTATTATTTATTTTTTTTCAAAATAACTATGTTGATAATTTAAAAAAAACAGCAACTCTTTCAATGCTTCAAATGATAACAATATTAGAATGAATGAAGCCCCTGGAATGATAAAACGTCGAATCGAATCATCTTGTTTTGCAAGTTCGAAAGAATTTAAAGCTTACTTTCGTTAAATGAAAGTAATTTCTTTATAATTTCTTTATTTTAAAATCTGAAAACTTAAAAGCCTGAAAACTTAAAACCAACAAGCCTATATTTATTTGCAAATTATATCTATGCTGAATTTAAACATTACATATTTTCTATTTTGTAAACAAAAAATAATTAATTAAAATTAAATCCGCATTACTCACTTAATTTGTGTAAATCTCATTTATTTTCACGCAAATTGAATTAAGGACTTCGTTGTTTAAATAATGAGATATTAACAGGAAACCCCTTGTTTTGATTCTAATTCTTTTCTATGGGAATTTGTGTCCCTTCTTGAGCTAATTTCTCGACAAAGACTCATTTGGAAAATGATTTCAAACTTAAAAGTTAGGGCGTGCCTAGTCCTAAAATCAAGAGATTCAAAAGTTATTAGAGGAAAACTCAAACATTCAGACAAGTTGACTGACATGATGTGTCTTCCTTTCGTCTTGGAAATTAAATGAAAACAACTTTTTCTGGAGAAATTAAGCAACTTTTCTTAAAATATTGTTTTTTTTTAAAAAAAAAGTCGTGAGATTAATACAAATAAATAAACATATTTATTCATTCTATTCGAATACAAATAAAACTGATTGTATATTAAAATTCTTATATATATATATTGAAGAGGTCAAACACACAAATTACAAAAAATTTAACTTTATAATTTAAAAATACATACGTTTCGGCTTGCCGAAATTTCAAGCCTTTTTCAATGTAACTTAAGACAATTAAAGAAGCAAACCCCTTTTTATACAGCTTATAAAAGTAAAAAGAAAAAGGGTTTTTTTCTTTAATTGTCTTAAGTTACATTGAAAAAGGCTTGTAATTTCGGCAAGCCGAAACGCATGTATTTTTCAATTATAAAGTTAATTTTTTAGTAATTTGTGTGTTTGGCCTCTTCAATATAAACTTTTCTACACACGTAAAATCACCCTATTAAAATTCTTCTTTAAATGATTTAAATCCAATTAGTTTTATTCAAATCAAAGCTGTGGATTAACAAGTATCTCAATTATCCATCCATTGCTCGACGAAAATAAAAATCCCTGGAAATTTGACGTCATAAAAGCCAATTGTTTCAATTGTTTTCTTAGACGATTCTTGTCATCTTCATGTACAAACTTCACCACAGAGATCCACACAAGAAATTTAAAAAAATATATATTTATATTTATGATTGTGTCTGTCAAGTTTCAAAGATTTATTATTTGGTTCAAATTTGGAAAAAGCAGAACATAAATTTACGTATACATATTGATCTTAAATTGCCTTTTTTTCAAAAAAATGGGATTCTTGTCATCTTCCCGACAAATTTCATCATAGACATTCATAGGAGAAATTTCAAAAAAAGCACAGAACTCAGATCTTTTTCTGAATCTTTCTGCCAAATTTCAAAAGATTTGTTATTTGGCTCAATTTGGAAATAGTAGAACATACATACATGTGTGTACATTGATCTTAAACTGCCTTTTCTTGTCGAAAAAAATAGGCGGAAACAGAACATTCTATCCACTTAATTTACTTAAAAGATTGTTTTCTTTAACTTACATTAACTTCATTAATATTGACTATTACTGCAAGATTATACTTGAGATAAATGAAATAGTGAGATGTCGATTTTTCAAAGCATTGATTAAAATTTATGTGAGCTGTTTCAGAATTTTTCAAATTATTTCCTTCTTTGAAAGAAAAGTTTTAATAGAGAGAATGTTAGTGAAAAGAAAATTATAGCAGAAAAATTTATATTTGCTCACTTTGAGAGTGATTGAGTAGCCAGTTGATGGTGTATTGTATTTTCTAACCTAGAATGTTAACTTTCAAATTAGCTTAATTACTTCTTCCCCCTTTATCTTGTTTTATTCTTGATGACCTTCTTTTTATTGAGAAATGACATATTTTTAAGTTATTAGGCTAAAAAATTTTAGCACAAATATCTCAAATTACCTTAAGTTAATTTTCGTGTTAAGATCTTCTACTTTTAATTATCCGATCAAATTTTAAACCACTAACTGTGTTAGATCTTTCCACGCTTTTGGTTCAAAACATATTCATGTGAATATGTTTCTGTAAATAGAATTAATTTGCAGAGTTAATTTTAATTTAGTTGACTTCTAAGATAAAGTAAAGGTTTGTATTATATAATATTTTGGAAAATCATAGATAAAAATAGAATCTCATAGATAAAAATAGAATCTCATAGATAAAAAATGTTCTAGAAAGCAAAAGCCAAGTAAGTTGTGGAGTGGCTGCTATATTCTTTTGTGGTTGTATGTGTAATTACAGAGCTCAGCTAGAAGCGTCGGTTTCAGGTGTAGGAAATTGTTGGATCATTACATCTCTGGCTGATCGTTATCTGATCGGTTTTTCTTACGCATCGCCGTTGCGGGATTCCCATTTGCGAAATCTGATCTGACCAGTCCTTGCGCTCGTAAGAAAGCGACGAAAATTAGTTCGTTCACATCTGTAGATATGCAATTAGGGCACATCGTGCCCCAAAAGAAGTAAAACCTACACCAGACGGTTCGCTTCACCGATAATTGCGGGCCATAATCGTAAATTTCAAATTATCAAATCCTAGATGGAATTAGAGATCAACAAAGTAACTGAATCCGCTACCGTTGGCCAAAGGACCTTCCCAAGATCCTACAATTAAAAATGGCCGTCATTAAATGCAGTTTACTGAAGAGTGTCTGAAATGTATAATGCTGAAGAAAAAGAAAGGAGGGTTTAAAGCAATTTGTTTTTCATATACTATGCATGCATTTCATGATTAAATGCTTAAAAGAGAATTTAGGAATTCAAGAACTTATCCAAGATTTAAAGCAGAAAAACAAAACTAAAAACTTAAACAGCATAAAATTAAAAATCTAATTATACATTAAAAATGATCGTATAAGATTTCTTCTTTAAAGTGCAAACTTTTCGAAAAAATTATTAAGAAAATTAAAATAGATAAACTATTAGAAAAAAAACCAAAACCCAATGAGTATTAATTCGTTAAAAACAAATTTGTCTCTTTCATCAAATATTACAAAAATAATTATATATTAAATTCCAGCTAGCTTTACAGTCAGTAAATTAATAGATAAGAAATTCTAGTAGTCTATTCTCCTAAATATTGTACAGCACTATATTAGTTTGTTCTTTTGATTATAGCATACGAACATTACATCTTCATCAGATCAATTCTTATTAAAGTTCTTGAATAGACCATATTTATAGATTGAATTCTTATTTATAACGGAAACAATTCAACTGATATCTAATTGATATAAAAGTATTCTCTAATCAGATTCACTTTAGTATCTAATTGCTATAAAAGTTGAAATTTTGAAATACGATTAAACGATAGTATTTTTATGAAATAATGAAGTTTTATAGTAATTCATTGATAGAATTTGAAATTTTAAAGGTTATGAAATTACTGAAGGATATTACAATCGCCATATATGTAATTAGACAAGCGAAGCGAATCTCTCCTTTTCCAACTAGTTCACATTTTATGAAGCATTTTATTCAAAATCTACAGTACGCTAGAAATATGAAATATTGCATGCACACGCAGAAATCCATATAAAAATGCATAATCATATTTTCAACATTTAAAACTGTAAGTTTTATAAGAATTATTTATTTTTAAAAACGTGGAAAAAGACATAAGAAAAGCCAGAAGAAAAGCGCCATTAGTTCTGAAACCGAAACAAAAGTTTGTAATATCTAATGATCCTTCAGCGTCGTAGTATTAGTCACTTTTAAATATCTTCAATCTTAATATGTGTATGTATTTATTATGAAATTTTTCGGAAGTGATTCCGGCTAGTCAAAGCAGTCTTTGCTAGTATTTATTATTTATCAGCTAATAAATTGAATATCATAGAGAAAAATTATAAATCATTCCATTACAATTCAGAAGACTTGAAGGAATCTAGTTTGCCATCGTGAAGTTTTATTGTAGCTGTATTAAGTTTATAGTAATAATAAATTATATTTTTATTGTTTATTAAGTTATTTATGGTTAAAATTGTTGAAAATACTTTATTTTCTTTAATTGTGTAATCTGAAAAACAATTAATAATTTTAATTAATTAAATTAATTATATGAAAATGTTAAATCTCACAAACGGATTTTTCTTTTAAGGCTTTATTTTTATTTTTTATTCTATCTCTCCTCCTTATACCCTAAAATTATAAAAAGCATTTTTTTTTTGTTTGGTAAATCTTATAAATGTGAATTTAAAGTTTTTACTTTAAACTTTACACTTTAACTATTCAGTAGACGTCTGTCCAGAACGCCTCGTAAATGTAATGTGAAATCAAACTGAACGGAAATAAAAAAAAAACACATTGTATTTATTAAAAAATATATATATATCTAAGAACTTACAGTTTCTACTCTAAACTGATGTTCACCAATTAAGCGGGAAACATCTATTTTGAGATGTCACTTTTAAACATTGGTCTCACCCTTTTAATTTTAGGCGGTTTTTCTTTTTTTAAATGCGCGTGAAATTAACTGAGGCTGCCGCAGGAGAGCACATGAATTTTCTTTATTTTATATTTAAATATGTATTATGCTTTTAGTTTAGATTTGTGAGGGCGTCACATTTTTCTCTACTACCATTTCTATTCACCTCTATATTGAGAGCTTTGTATTGAGAAAAATAAATTAAGTTTGAATTCTAACACATGCAATACAATTCATACTTGCAATACATTAATTACAATTCTAAACAATTGGTCTATTTACAGCTTTTGGTTTTACGTTTTGAAATGTATTGGGCTTTTTTTTACATTTTGAAATGTATCGTTATTTTTTCCAATTTGAAAAGAATTCTGATGACTTGACCATGCAACAATATTCCTGTTGCGTGGCAACGCGCTTGTAACATTCCGTTGTTGCGGACGTACGCACTCACAAACAAAGTCATGCAGGTTTGTTTGTTTGTTGTTTTTTTTTTGATAATATAGAGTGGACTATGTTCAGATATGTATCTCATTGCACTGAGGGATTTTTTTTTTTTTTGAAAGCACAGGAATGAGATATGTAGTTATATACTCATTAAATAGTAAAGAATTAAAAAAATAAAATAAAGGTCTCCTGTAGAAATAAAGAAGTAGAAACAATATGATAACAGAAAAAAAATATTTATAAATCAAGTAAATAATATTCAAGAAAATTAATGAAATTGTTTATTTTTATATATGCGTTATTCTTTAAAGTGGGCCCAACAGCTAAGCGATACCGTACTTGACTGCTGGCTGAAGGAGTTGGGTTCACTCCCCGGTGTGGTTTTCAATCACGTTGAATTCTCCTGCTGTTCCTAGGGCCCACCCAGCCCTCTAAATGACAGCGAGCTTAAAGGCGGGCAGGTGTCTGGTTGACCACCCGACCTCAACTTAATCCTTTTGGTTAGGAAACACCTGAAGACTTAGCTCCCGCGACCCGTATATAGGTCGAATATAGGGATACTTTAACTTAACTATTATTCTTAAGTCACCGGCATTAAGTTTGTGCGGCTTTGCTTTTAGTAACAACACTTCAACAGAGTATGATTCATTAGTGATGACGAGGTCGTTTATTTCTTCTTTGCCATTGTCCATCTCCTTAAATTACTACGCGACATTTCCCTGTGAAAACTACAGACAAAGATCCAATTATTTTAATCGTAATCCTAAATAAATCATTGAATCTTATTGTTAGGCATCTAACATTGAGCCTAACAGATAGTACAATCAGTTAGCCGTGCTGGCGTGGTCGTGCGGTCTCGGCGGCGGCCAGCCGTGGCGTCCAATGCGCCAGTATCTGGGTTCGAATCCCGGTCGTGGCATGGTTGTTTCTTTCGTCTTCTTCTGTGTGTTGTGTCCGCTGGGGACCCGAAATCTGCTCTGTAGGTAGTGGTCCCCATTTGTCTTCTATATGTTTCAGGCTATAGTACAATCAGTTAAAAATGCTTTAAATCCGATATTTAATGGATTTCGTGTTATCTCACCTTAACAATAAATACTAATATTTAAAAAGCATTATACTATCGTCTTTCATGAACTCAAAATTTGCTCGTGAAAGATCAATAAACAAATTGAATCTATTTCGGACTTAAAAAATAAAAATAATTGGACTTAAATAAAATAAATTAAAAAAAAAAATCATTCGAATCTAAACATTAATTTATTTACATTTGGACTGTGGTATTTTTAACCTATCTAATTTAGCAATATGATATAGGCCTAAAAGAGATTCAATCTTTCAGAAAAAAAGATTACAAGAACTATTTTTGAATTCATAAATATTATTATTATTATTATTATTATTATTATTATTTTCGAATTCCTTTGCTACTGGCGTCGAGGTTATGAGTGTCGTAAATCATCTATTAATTAATTAGAGCCAATAGAGAGGCCGATTTGTTTATCAGTCGATGAATGAGACAGTAGTATTCAATTCAATTGAAAGGTGATCGTATCACAAGGTGAAAAACCAAGTTAAGTGGCCTGATTGCCGCCACAAGCTGGCATTGGATGGTGGGAGAAATCAAAGGAAATAGCTCTCAAATTAACACTTGAGACAATTTATTATAGGCTAAGCCGGTTTTGAATTGCCTTCCAATACAGGGAATCGAAATAATAGGACAGGGAGAAACGGATACAACTAATACTTTTGCTTCATCCAATTTGGTCTGATTTCTTTTTTTATTTGTTGGCAAGCACTAAAGAAAATGAAAACATATAATCAGCTGACAATTACATTTATTAATTTTGTAAAAATTTCACAAATAAGAATTTGGCGTAAGGATAACTTCAATACTTTAATGTAGCATAAAGACCACCATCTACAGTTTTTACATGGAAACTAGCAAAATTGCATAAAAAAAAATCTAAATATCCATAAAAGTAAATTCGATTTTACTACTTTTTTAAAAGCTTAAAAATATTATCTAGAATTCGTCGAATTCTATGCATTTTTTTTAAATATATTTAATCTTATGAATTTTGAGAAGTATTTATTTTATACAGTTGACTCGCGATAATCCGACATTTGACAGTCCGACACGCTCGGTAGTCCGACGCAGGTTGGTTCGACAACCGATCCGATTGAGGAGGCCACGGAGGTGAAATGCACAATCACTTGCGATGAAGGTATATCAGCTTCAAACACTTTGATACGTTGGTGTGAGGAGAGGGAACTCGACTACGAGAACATTTTAATGTTAAAAGATATTCAAGAAAAACCCATGACAGACTCTTTACGTAAGAAGAAACAAAAAACGATTACAGATTTTGTTTAGCCGTAAATATTTATGTACGTATTTTTTTTTTTTTAATTTAAGATATAAAATTATATTTTACTTTATATATTGTAATTTTATTTTTTTAAGACATAAAAACAGAAATAAATTAGTATTACAAACATACGTATTCATTTGTGTAAAACTATAGCTAATGAGGTTTTTTTTATATCCTCAATGGCCGTAAAATTTGTACTTAATATGTATTTTAACAATATACGTACTGTAGTACGTACAGTACTATATATCTAACTTAAATAACTTAAATTTTCTTGCCTTAGAAGTCAAAATTCAGTTTTAAAAAAATCAACCTTTGGTAATCCGAAATTTTTGATTATCCGACACCCACTCGGTCCCGTAACTGTCGGATTATCGCGAGACAACTGTATATTTACTAGCAAACCTGTCAAGTAAAATTTTTAGTAATCACGTGACCTTGGATTCTTGAGGCCGTTTTCTCAGTCACGTGACCTTTGATCGCGACCGGACTACCTACAAAAAAGTTTATTTCAATGAGAGGAACAAATTGTCTTTATATTTTGGTCATCTAAAGTGATACGGTTTAGAAATTGACCTTACGTCCCGTGACTTCCGGTTGACCTACGTACATGAAAAATAACCGGTCTGGAAGTATGCAACATACTGTGTCGTAGACATCCTGAATATTATACCTAACATCTGAACCTCATCGGTTTCAGAGGTAGCTGGCAGAAAAAAATCAATGCTTTATTTTATTTACATAGATTCTGAAAAAAATAAAGTGATTAAAATTTTTTCTGATATTTGAAAGGCAATGTAGAATGCACGAATATCATATTCTTGTCAATCTACGAATTAGAAATATCGGGTTTAGAAGAATGTTAAGAAACAGGATGTTTCACATTAAGTTAAATCGTAAATACTGATTCAAAACCCTTAGTGAGAGAATTTCAGTGGCTTATTTGTTGACAAATCACAACTATTCTTGTTTATGAATATATCTGCGTATACATTTCCTTAAAATGTTCAACTTGGCTTTTTAAAGTTTATTCAGTAACTTTACTATTGCTTAGATCTACTATTGCTTAGATCTGTTATACATAAGTCTACTTCATGTAGTGAGAGCTTCTTAAAATCACTACTCCGCAGCACACTGCTGCGTCGTAAGAAAATCCTGAGAGTTCATCTAATATTTGCATTCAGCTAAATTCGACATTAAATAACCCAGTCAAATGAAAAAATAACTATTTTCTGTTTCATTCTAACAATGAAGTTAAATGATAGTACCTCAATTTAGATCATGTTAAAAAGAAAGTTCAAGATTTTTTTTAAAAATTAATCTCTTTCTTTATCTGCATTATCATTATAAAATTAATACTATTTCTGATAGTATTTAAAGCTTCAGCAAAAAATATTATATTATTTTTAAGAAAGAAAAGAGGAAAATTTTCATCTTTTTCTCAATCAGAAGTATTTCATATAGATTAAGAAACAATGTAAATTTCAATTATCAAAGTTTAGGATGTAAAGGAGAAAACAACGGAAATTTTAATAAAATAAAATAAATCGAAAATAAACATTTAGATACAATCATCACGTAAAGAAACCGAAGTAGATGAATATTCAGTCTATCAAAGGGTATTTCATTTTTTTTTTTTCAAAACAAATGAAATTTGTAGAAACGGCCAACCATTAAAACATTTATTTACAATTAAAAATTAAAAATTAAAATACAGTCGGACCTCTATTTAACGAACCTCTATTTTGCGAATTTCTCTATTTTGCGAACTTTTCTTTGGAACCAAGAACATTTTGCTAATTTCTTCGTAAAATAACCTCCAAATAGCGAAGTGCATTTTCTATTTAACGAACTTTTTCGTGGTATCTATTTTTTTTTTCTTGAAATGTTTTTATTATCTACATTCCCTTAAAGAAAATGAAAGAAATGTGGATACAGCTGAGGGAAAAAGAAGAAATTAACGATGATGTGCTGATTGATGATTATCTTTCACTTGATTTTGGAGTTGAGACCTCGGAAACACTAACTGAATCGGATATTTTGGACAGTGTGAAAAAACAAAACAAAGCAGATCTAATTGCGATGATGATGATGAAAATGGAAATGATCATGATGTAGAAATCAAAAAACCTTCGTATGATGAAATGTAAAATCATTTGAAACAATCCGACGCGGAGTACAATTTGAAGAAAATACTGAAGGGGTTTTGGTGCATTGCAAAGGTGCGAGACGTACTATGAGCGAAAACACTTTTTCAAAAAAAAGTGTTAATCAAAAAAAAGTCTGTTAATTTAAGTACGTATGTGGTAATGTATGCTTTATGTCATTAAAATTATTACTTTTTTTAATAATATTGAATAATAAAAGGTGAATCTCTATTTAACGAATTTTCCATATAACGAACTTTTTTTCGGGATTTAGCGACTTCGTTAAATAGAGGTCCGACTGTATTAAAAACCCAAGAATAGAACTATGTTTCGAAATCACGATCTTTCAGATTTCTTTTTCAAGTTACTCCCCCCTCCCTACCTTAAAAAACAATCCTCCTTTGAGCAGAGTTCGTCAGCAAATGAAAATACACAGTGAGGTCACTAAAAAAACATTGTTTCCCCCTGGTATCGAAGGATGTAATCATTAAACAGGAAGATGCTGTCTGCTAATAATTTCGAAGGAGTCTTTTTTTTTTTTTTGAATTTATAATACTTCAATTATGTATTTTTATTGTGTATTTTCATTTGCTGACGAACCCTGCTCTAAGGAAGATTGTTTTTTTAGGTAGGGAGGGGGGAGTAACTTGAAAAAGAAATCTGAAAGATCGAGATTTCGAAACGTAGTTTTATTCTTGGGATTTTAATATTTTAATTTTTAATTTTTAATTGTAAATAAGTGTCTTAATGGTTGACCGTTTCTACTAATTACACACGACACGTTAAATTGAATTAATACAAATGAAATTTGTTTGTTTGAGAGCTATCCATGTTTTTCGTAATCATCGATCAACGCTGGGAAATCCTGTGGTCGACCTGCCCTCATCAGAACTAATTTCCACATTTCAATCATTTATTAAAACAACAATAATTGTCGTTTCTTCATGAAGAAGAATTGTCCGCCATTTTGTCGATTGCCGCTCCAAACAGCCACAAGACAAATTACTCAAATTTCTTGTAACTTAGCAGCAGATCAAAAGGAGAGGCATAGCAAGCTGTAATAAGTCCATCTGCTTGGGCTAAGCTTTCGTTTTCTACACATGCCCCCAAAAAAAATAGGATTTAATTTTGTTAAATTATCCTTGAATTTAGGATTTTCTTTCACTTCAAGTTAAAAAAAAAAATTTTTTTAAATATCCTTTAATCAAAAATCTTTTGAGCAGACATTGAATCTCAACTTAATCATTTTTCAAGATAAATGTCTTAATCATCTTTAAATTAAGTAAGTTTCCTAGCATTTATTAGGACTGGCAAGTAAGTAGCAAACTTCCAATTTTCTTATCTAGCATAGCATTTATACAATCATCTTATTATTGTAATTCGATATTCCTCAGGTAGTTCGACTTCATTCGAGAATTGTTAGCTTATTGTTGTAATATTGCAACAATTTTATTAAAATTTCGATAAAAATAGATGACAACAAAAATTGATAAGTGTTAGTATAATAGGTAGGAAGAAGAATTCGTTTTTATTTCAAAAATATTGGAAATAAAGCATATCTCTAAAATTGTCCAAATATTGTCAACCAACAGCAAAAATCAATCGGTAATGATTTGATTCATATACAGGGTGATTACAAAAGTTTTGAACGAATTCAAAAATTTCCTGTAAAAGCGCTTTTGCAGTTATGATGCGACGAACTGTACAGTTGGATAGAGCACATGTTCAAGTTTTTTTAGTATATCTCAGAACTGTGAACTATGACATACATTAATCACACGGCAACTGGAAACCCGAAGTTCGCAGTCCTGGCTAACGCGACAGCACTGGGTCAGTGGCTGTTGCGCCATATAACAAACGATTGCCTCTGCCGCTCGCCATGGTGTTGTTGGCAACTGGGCGTTCACAGGTGAGGAAAACGCAAACTCTGGTTTAGAATATCACGCAACCAGGTCGCTTAAATTAATCGTATCATTTCCGAATGGAACTCTTGGCAGGTGGGTTATTCTGAAATTTGGTGGGAAAACCATTCTGCACCACCGTCACCGATCTGGCTGCGTGATATTCTAAAACACAGTATGCGTTTTCCTCACCTGTGAACGCACAGTTGTCAACAACACCACCTGGGAGCGACAGAGGCAATCGTTTGTGTTATACGGGGCAACAGCCAATGACCCACTGCTTTCGCGTTAGCCAGGACTTCGTATTTCTGATTTCCAGTTGCCGTGTGATTAATATAGGTCGTAGTTCACAGTTCTGAGATATAAAAAAACTTGAACATGTGCTCTATCCAAATGTACCATTCGTCGCATCATAACTTCAATAGCGCTTTTACAGGAAATTTTTGAAATCGTTCAAAACATTGGTAATCACCCTGTACAATCAGTCTTTCGACTTTTGTAAACTTACAACTATTAAAATATAAATACCATTCATAACAATTCTAATGTTGAACCATATTTTTATTTCTTTTTCCTGTTGGGAGGGAGAATTGTTGAATATATTTCCTGTTAATTTCTCAGAGTTGGAGAATTAGGAGCTTCTATTGTTTGCTAAGAGTTTTCTTGGTGACCATATATTTTAGAAACGACATAAACTTCTTTATAAATGTCATTAACTTCTCGAGCTCCGCCTTGTGGTCGGTATAAAATCACTCAAGTTGAAATTGTATCTATGCATAAAAACCCCATCTTCAAAATGATGACACTGAAAGAATATTTAAGTCCATGGGACCAAACCGAATGGCTGTGCAAATGCTTTCAGTCGAGCACCACCTACGCGCGTTTATGGTCTCATTGAAAACCATATCCGCTTTTCTCTCCGCTTTTCGCTTATTCGAGTGGCTTCCGGGTGCCCAGAAACTGCTGATGTTTTTCTCTTAATCAGGATTTGTCTGAGTCTTTCTTCCAACGAGACGTAATGCTCCACGAACTCCAACATCGTTAGAGGATGGTTTACGACACGAGCTGAAGAAAAACATAAAAAAAGAGGGTGTCATTTTATTATCCCGCAAATTATGTAGCCATCAACGAACCTTAGAAATTTCTCTTTTCAAGACGAATTAGACCGAGGGTTTTGGCCCAAAAACAAAGTTCAGTTTCAAATTGGAATACTTTGCAATTTAAAAGTTGAACAGGATTTGAATAGAAAAAGAACAATAATAAAGAAGATAATTGAAGAAAGGTAATTTTAATAACATATTTAATTTCAATTTTAAATAAGGTGAAAATATTTGTTGACATTTTTATTTGTCTTATGACATAACAAAAAAGTTAAAAAGAAATACGAAAATTAAAAATTAAGAGCCATTATGTTTTTCCCAACGATAAGAAAAAAAAAATTGGTGTTTGTTATTTACATTTCAATTTTTACTTTCTATCAGCTTTAGATATTTCACAAAACTTCAACATTTCGATTTTTTAAAGCATTTTTGCCTTTATTTGTGATTTAATTTATTACATACCAGTATACTTAATCAAATTTAATAGGTTTTGACGAAACACTTTCATTTAAAACAATCAAAATAAAAATACTATTTATTTGCATTTTCGAAGACCTTACAACCTCCGTTTGTCAAAAACCTTCGTAATGTCTCCGAAACTCTAAACTGAACCCATTGTTTCTTTTAAATGAAAGTAATCCGTGCCAAAACCCATTATTAAGTACATTGTAGATTTCTTACACACATCAAGTTTTTAATAAGTATTTATAGATCTATGCATAACAAATCCTTGTCTAAATCAATAATCTTCTTTTTTTAATATAAGTTTCTTCAATAATTGACTGCTTTACAATATATTACGTATTTATTCCACGGAATTGAATCACTAAAACCACTGTACAGTAAGAAGCAAAAACGTAACTTTTTTGCATTTTAGCAATTCTTTGAGCTTTTCATATTATAGCGATGACAAAATAAAATATTTCTTATTTGAAGGTTGATCAAATCATAAAAATTAACTTGAATTAATCATAAAAAATTAGTTTGAATCATTCTTCAATTTTATTACTTAATTTTTGAAGAAATGTATTTTTTTATTATAAAATTACGTTGGATAGAAACTGAATAACTGCTGATACTTATTTATAACTGTGAAAGACAAGACGTTGCCTCTCTTGTTTGTAGGCGAGGTTGTTGCTTCTATAGTTTATACAAAGAGGTCTTCAAGATGTGGTGATGACGTGCTGCCGCCTTAGGGGAGGTACAGCACACTCCCTTCCTCCACCCAATGCACCGAATGATTGATCGACCCCTGAATACGGCTTGATTTTTAATATTTTCATCCGTGAACGGTGGCCCGTACTTACCCCCTCCCTTGCGGCCAAGAGGCTCCGGTCTCCCGCAGATCATGTCGCCGCCAGCCAACAAAACTTGGCCAACGAAGCAACATGCAGCACAACAGCCGCTGCAGGCGCAAAGCAGCACCGTCGCCACATTCCGAACCCTTTGAAATGGAAACGAAAATTGAATAAGCAAATGCCAGACTCTTTCTTCAGATTCTCTAATGGTTATTAAGATAAGAGATCGTGTGAATTTCCTTTACTTTAAGTCAAATTTGAATATCAAAAAAATTATTACTTCTGAAAAAGTGAGATCTCAAGTAAGATTACTTCTTAAATTAAATTATGATGTTTTTTATTATTAAATAAAATTATTTTGTTTTTGTTTTTTTCTGTTCATGTATTTGGGAAATAGTTCTAAAGAAAATATCTATTCCTTTATACTTTCTTACTGCCGATTTTGTCACGAAAATAATATGAAATTATTTTATTGGTTTAAAAATACGAAATTTTCGTAAACATAATCAGTCACACCAAACACACCAATTTGTGTGTTTGATCCTTTCATTTAATGTTTATACTCCACCCCACAAAGAGATGGATCATAATAAGTAACTATTCAACCTTCTCTTAACAATTGCGTAATGGATTATAATACTGAAAACGTAAGCAGTCAACATTGATTAGAAGAAGCTTATGTGTTTGTTCAACTTTGGGACGCTCTTAATAAATAGAAGATCTCAAGAGTATGTTTATTTGTCTATCTATTCTTTGTGGGTTTTTTTTTTTTTTTTTAAACCAAATTTTTTAGAAAATATCTTTTAAATATGTATTAAATGTAACTACGTCAAATGTAGAACAGAGTGCTTAAAAAGTTCTATAAATGTAATTAATTCTAAACTTTATAAATGTTTTCAACCAACTATTATTTGGATCTAATTTTTTTTTTTTTAATTTATTGAATGCGTTGCTTTTAACATCTATTCTAATCAAATAGAAAAACTTATCAGCGTTGGAGACCAACAACAATTCAACTAAGTTTTTGTCTAATATTAGTTTCAATTCCAATATTTATTTTTTGCAGAGCATTCAATGTCCTATTACACCACTACTACAAATTAATTAATTACCATCGATTGCTTCTTTGTTTTTTAAATATTTTTAATATGTGAATGTATACTAAGTAACATTAGCTTTTACTTATGTTAAAACTTTTAAGTTTAAAAGACAGTTTTTATAAGGGTAAACAGGCTTAACCCACTTCTGAACTTAATCATTGTGCTACATGAGAACTAAATAAAATTTTGTAATCCACATAATTCAGAAATAATAAATTGTAAAGTTGCCTTAAATGGAAATGACATAAGTGAAGTAAAAGTTCTCAGAATTCAAGAGACAGACCAATTGGATAAGGTAAATTTCACTCCACACTGATAATCAGCAACTAAGAATATCTTTATTTTCGTTAATGGTTGAAATATAAAATTGATAACAAACTTATATAACATCATAAATTGTAAATACAGATGTCTTTAAAAACTTAGTCTACTGTCTCACCAAGTTGCGTCTTAATTTTGATTTTGTTCATCAAGACAAGTAGATAATGTTTCAGTGTATTTTTAGCAGCCTTTTTTACTTCTATTCTTGTTCTTGCTTCTTATTCATGTTTACTTTTGTTTTATTTCGTTCTTATACTTTAATAAGGTCTTTATCTCTTCGTTTATCATTAAATTTTCCCTGTATAATGCTTTTCTGTAATATTTTTTTCCTCATCTATTCTTCAAATTTTTGAAATAGATAAAAATATTTTAATTATTGAAAAATATTAAAAATAAATTTTAATAAAATAATTTTTTTTATAAATAAAATAAATTTTATTTATAAAAAACATTTAAAAAAAAATTTCAAATAAAGATAATCAGTTATTCTCTAACAACAACAAAATTATTTCTGCGATAAAACTGGATATTCTATTTTGATATTTTAGGAATTTTAAGCTGATAGTTGAAACAAATAATATAGTTGAAACAAATAATTCAAAATTTCAGATAGTTTCACTAAAGACAGCCAATGTGAATTTAAGATGTCTTGTATCTTATATTGTTTAATTCCTCCCAGAATAGCTTTAAAGTGTATTGTAAATAAAGAGCATTGTTTTTCACTTTCTTTTGAAGTATTCCTAAAAGACAGCAGAGAAGGTTGAATAGAGACTTGCAGATCTTCACGACCTCCGACGAAATATTTGCTCGTGCTTAATTAGGGGCCCACTGGCGATTCATTGGAGCTGAAGCTAAGTTTACAGAAGAAGAAGAATTAGAGTCGAGCACTGATTGGCTTCGTCATCCTGACAACACTGTATTCTTTCCGAACCATTAAACAGATGCGATTTTCATGGTCATCGAAGGATGTACAAAACAGGAAAAAGCGAAGTGGCAACGGTGCATTGGGCAAGAATCAAAAAAGGAAGTGGACGGGGTGGAGGGGTTCGAAGGGAAACCGCGGAGAGTGGGAAGAGTTCTTTGATGTGTACAATGCAGTCTGGTTTTCGTGCTCACTCATCGAGCAACATGCCACTCACACTCCTGACACATTTCGTCCAAGTGACATGCGCGACCACCTGCTGTGCTACTCGGCGGACAACTGCGAAGCCTGTCAGCAACGCTAACAATGGAGCGTCGATATTCCCTCTCTCTCTCTCTCTTTTTTTCGCTGGCTTTTCCTTCTGTCCTTTTTCATTTCTTTCTATTCTTCCTGCTTGTCGCTGTTTCTACGATAAAGTTGTCAATGTGAATCTGTCGTCACCGGCCAAAGAAAAACATCCCACGCATTTGCGGCAGTTGAAGCTTATCGGCGGATCGGCGTCTCTACTGTATTAGGAGTGACTCTCCGTGATATCTAGATTGAATAGGTAATCCAAATGAATTCGACTTTCTCAATGTAACTCATGACTATCGTCTTTGCGATTGCCACTACATCTTAAGGCTACATCTTACATCTCCTGCAAGTCGAACTGGAAAAATAGCCTGAAAATGAGTCAAATATCTTAGACAATTTTATACGTTGAATATTTTTTAACAAGTAAATTAGTTTAATATTTTTTTACAAATTATTTGTTGCATTTTATTAAAATCACTTAGGAATTAAGAAATGAAAATTCTTATTATATATTATGAAAAATCTTATTATTTCTTGTTATTCACTTAGGGCTTGTTTAAAAAAATGCAACTTTTATAAAACGAAGTTTCATTTAATGTATGGGTGCATTTCTTTTATTATTTTTTAAAATAATGCTTTTTTCTAAATAGTTTCATTTTTATCGGCTAAGCATCTTCAAATTTTTATGTTAAGATTCACCTCTCTAATTATTTTTAAGAGCTTGGTCTTCTTCTTACTAATTCTTTGTCAATTATAACTAATAACAAAACAAAATAAAACTCTTCAACTTTTTTTTTATCAAGTATGTTATCTTGCTCAGTATTCTAAAAGAAAGTCAATGTCTGTAATTAATTTAAATTCACGTGATTAAAACATTTTAGAAAGAATTAAGGGATTATTTTTATGAAATTAGGATATATTGCAATTATTCGATTGTATGCCATTTGAAACTTAATTCCATATCTTTATTCTCTACAATTAAAATTTCCAACGAAACTAAATAAGGATTAGTACATCTCTTTAGAAATTAGTTTAAACAAATTAGTTTTTACTGTAAAAATCTAATACTTATCAAAGCTTTATAATTATTGTGCTTCTCTTCTAAGCCTATCTAAGATATTGAACATTATAACTTCAATGGCAATAAAATCTTATCTTGACTTCTTAATAAAGAAAGAAAATTTTCAGATAGAAGAAAGAGATAACAGATAAAATCTACTGAATATTTCCTTGGCATCAATCAGATCTCTCTTTTCATTCTCCATCGCTCAAAGAAGCTTTTGAATTGTAAGCCTTTGAAGAATAAGTCTTCAGGATAGATTAAGAAATACAATGGAGGTGAGTTATCTCAGTTTTAAGATGATAATCATGACTTAGCAACCTAAGATCAAGAATGAACTTAGGAAGTGACCAGCAGTGTTTGAGGTCAGCGGCGAATATAATTCTTGTGTCCTACTAACAATTGTTTACTTGAATTGTGTTGGAGCTTCTCATTCCAAAGCAATCTTTTCTATTGATCGAACCATGTTAAGAACAACCTCAAGTGCAAGAAAGGATTGTAATTAACCGAAAAAAAAAAGCTCCTAGTAAATAATGACTTCGTAATTATAGGGTAACGCTATGAGAAGTTTGCTTTTCTTTTTTAATAATTACGGAATAATTGCAGGTTAGCGTTGACAGAAGTTTTAAACTAGAAAATTTGATTTTTGAATTATTTACTGAAAAATTAAAAAACACACAAATACTTTGTTTTTATCACAAAACTTCTATAAAAAAGAAAATGAAATTTAAAAATGTACTTATATTTTTCTTAGTTAGAGATTTAAGTCGTTTAAATTAAGTTTGATTTTGTTGTGTAAATAAAAATGGATCCTTTACAATATTTATTAGTTTTCTAATTATTTTAAGCAGAGGAAAAGAACTCACATTTACATTCCTATTAAGAAAAAAACTAATTAATAAAAATAAATATATGCAATTTACATTATTGCACTAAAATTGTACAGATTTATAAGTAACTTCTTTGTTATTCAGTGTTTTATTTGAAGTTGTTTACGATTTTCTTAAGATTTTCTAGAAGAAAAGAAGTAAATCAAAAAATATATATTACATTTAACAACTTTAACTTTGTTCATTATTAAATGAATGTTGAAATTGGAAAATGCTCGTTATTCGCTGATTTAGATCCCGGGATTCGCTTGTCTTTGTCTATAAAAGTCTAATCCATTTTACCACAAACAAGATACTTGTGTGCTTATTTGCAGCCAAGTACAATAGCCAAAAAATTTCTGAGAGGTCTGTCGTGCAGCGTCTACCAAGAGAAGCTCCTCCACCAAGAGAAAAGTGCGTCTTGTTATGGGGGCTTCTGTTATGTTAGGAAGTCTCCATGTCGTTCTGGTACTCCATGTCGTTCCACGTACTCAAAGTATTTACGCTATTTTTATGATTATTTTATTAAATTTTAACGATGACAAGCGAACAGTGACAAGCGACAGTTAGGGCTGATGAAAGTGTTTCAGCAAGCACTTCTAAACACAAATTTGTCGTGATAAGCTTAATGGCTAAGATCGTGTGCTTGACTTGCTCGGTCTGGAAATTCAGTAGTATTCGAGTTACGAAAGGTAAAGTGAAGAGGACCCGCAGTACCTTAACTTATTTTTTCTATAAGGAACAATATTTAAGTAATCACCGCTTACGTTATAACGGAATGCGGTTATTCAGAATTGATTGTACGGCAGCTATAAAGAAAAACATAAAAGCTTTATATTTCCTTTCCTTTATTAGCTGATTTTTTCAATATTTCATATTTAAGCTAATATCTCTAAATGTTAGCACAAAAAGCAGTTATTATGAGTGTTTTTCAGAATAAATAACAGTTAAAAAAGAGATGTGGAATAAAGAGGGAAAAATAAACAGAACAATTAGAATAATTGTTTTACACAGATTTTGAATAAATGTGAACTATTAGAAATTTCTTAAACTTTCTAAATATAGTTTTAATTAATAGGATGTGTTTTTTTCGAAAAACAAACAGTACTAATCGATGTAAGTTTATTTTCACTTTAACTGTTCTTAAAAGGAAGCTTCTGAGAAATTGATGAAGATTTAAATTCAAAGTCACATGAACAGTGAGAAAGTTTAAAGTGTTTTGAATAAAAAAAAAACATAGTCGACCATCAGAGTCGGAATAGTCATTTGTTTTACAGTTGTTTGGTTGGTATAAGTACATTCAATAGTTAAATGAACTTATCTATTAATCTAACAATTAATTAAAGCGAATAAATCAAAAAGGAGATGATTCATAACAAGATTACAAGGTAAAACGTCAAGTAAAATGTAGTTCGCTGTCTTTTCGACTGATATTAAATTGCAAATTTTGTGTTAAACTAATGAAATTTTACAAAGATACATTAACGTAGAGCAAAAACTTGGAGAGAATAAGATGGTCTCCGTGAAAAAGACAATGTAAAGGGGATTTGAAAATAATAAACTGAGATATTTTGAACTTTCTCACAAAAAATATTAAAAGAAACCAAGCATATTGCATTCCATGAACGAGATGATGCAGAAGAATATCCGACTACTATTAAGGGGAATCAGAAAGCTCACGAAATGCTGCAAGTGCATTCGATCAAATTGAACAGAATGCCAGTACTAAATTATATAACCAAAATACAAGCGAAAAACATGTTTCCTGCCCGGAAACAAGGAAAGAAAAGCAAATATGAAGAAAAATGATTTTAATAGTAAAATTGGAGGAGACAAATGAATATGATAGGTCGGTATATTATTGGTATCTCTAATCTTCAGCAAAGGACGCTAGATCAAATTAAACATTACGATTTGTTAATTAATTTGGAACAGTAATTCAGAACAATTACAAGGCAAATCCTAATATATTAATAACTAGAAAAACAACGAAGAAATGAAAAAGATTAGCAGACTTCACAAAATTTCACTTAGAAACTAACAATTGTCCTGAGATGTCTATAATATTGTCGAGAGCAAAATTAATTATTTAATTATTTTCTCGTTCTATCTAATTTATAAAGGCGAAAATAAAGATATCAAGTAAATAAAGATATATAAAAATCCATAAAATCAAGAACTTGAAGTGAAATTATACAATTGATATTTACTTATGTGGATCGAACATATCATATACCAAAGAACGTATATATTGGTCGTACATCTGTTTTCTTAAAAATTCAGCTCAAATGTTGCAAAACGACTCAAGTTTCGTATCTAAGGAATATTTTCGTTAAACGAGTATTTTCAGAAACGCAAGTTTTAGAAAAAAAAAACAAACAAGTAAAACAATGTTTGTTTGTTTTTTATTTTATTCTAGAATAAATTCTGGATAGAAATAATGGAGTAGACATACACATCGAAATCAAAAGTAACAGCCAGTAAATTGAAGATAATACCACAAAAGGTGAAAAAATAGCATCAGTTTGCGGTAGGGTGGACATTCGAACTACGATGACAGATGCAACGATTTCATTGCATTTCATTGCCATTATTTTTATGCTAACTGATCCACTATATATATTCCAATCATTTTATTTTTATCCTTACGTCCAGTTGAATGGTGACATTTTTTTTTTCTTTTTCTTATGTAAACATTTCTTTTATATCAATTTTTTGTGTAAAACCAAATTATAAGTTAAAATTAAATTGTCAATTGTCTCGTTCAATCTTATAATTGCTACTGTATGCAGAAATATGCTACTAATATGCAGAATATTCTCCAATCCCTTTAGAAAGCTTTAGATATCACCTAACACTATTCATATTGATAGTGCTGACGATCAACTGCGTGATTTTGCATGATTCACAATTACATCAGCCTTGAAAAAAAGCTCAACTGAAATTCTTTCGAATTCGGTTAATTCACTTGTTATTCATATCTTTGAGACCGATTTCATGTTATGAATATACTTACATCTTTTAACACTGAAGTTAATTTTTCCTATTCACGTGTTGTAGGTTATATGGTTGCAGAAATGAGTTCACGATAATATCTAGTGTTTTAAAGCCTTATGCACCAAATGCTTTGATGCAGTGGCAGCAGTAAATAAACACAATGACGAGAGATAGCTCGAAGGAAGGTAATAAGAAATTACAGAATGCGATTCAAATTGATGAGTTTTAAACAGATCACTACCAATTAGTTATCTAACAGATAAAAAAAATTAAAAAAGCAAAAAGCAAAAACAAAACATAAGCATAGCTTGACGACTGAGGACTGAAAAAAAAATTAATGATCTGGCGAATTCTGAAGAATAATGATCAAGCTCATGGTATTTATAAATTTGGAGACAGTAATGTTGTAACTCGTGGACAAATTCTTGTGATGACGCATTGGTTTGAAGTGGTGGGTCTTGGTATTCATTACATTTCTTGAAATGAAATAATCAGTTTTTTAACGTCACAGCAAGTTTGAAGATTGCTTCAGTAATCGGGATACTTCAGAATTTCCACGATATAAAAGTTGTATTCCCATTGAAGAATATTAGAAAATGATAGAGACTTTCTTTTTGTTGAGTGATTTGCAAACCCTGAGGCTCATGTCAATACAGTAAAACGGATCAAAAATAAAAAATCACATTCTTACCACTAAAAAAGCTCTTTCCACTCTACGGCAACTATTGTGTTTTTCTACCACAATGTTTGGATATCTTCTACCATCCTATTTAGAAAAATTTAAATGTATATATTTACCTCCCATATTTACAAATAAACTTAAATTAAAAATAAAATAGCAATTTAGAATTGAAAATAGAATTGCATCACTTTTCAGAATTGGAATTTACTTTCCCGAAGAACTGAGGTTTGTCAATATTTGTCAATTTCATTTCTAACTGAATTATCTTTACAAAAATATCTTTTACCAATTTCTATTCATAGAGTTCCTCATTTTATCATATTAATATATAGTATATACAACAACTCCATTTGATGTCAAATAAAGAACTCTTAAGAGTTACTAAATGGGACAGGGTTTTACTATATGTAGTAAGAGGACTGTTAAAAGCAAATAAAAGTTGATCAAAGATTAAATAACTAATTTAAGTAATTACCTTTTAATTAATTATTTATTTTAAAAGTTACTGAAGAGGTTATTTGCGATTTAAGTTAATTTGTAGAAAAATTAAATTATAATTATTAATGTCATTCAAACCATACATTTGTAATTGAAAATGTCATAATTTGTGCTAAATAATATCAAAATTTGTAATAGAAGAAAACAGCATAAAAAAGAAGAATCGTTTGTTAAAGTATTGGTATTATCTTACATGTTATATCTTTTCAGTTGTTGAGGGAGTCGAGTTGGTGTGGATAATCAAAGATTGTATCGAAAACAGGATAATTATTTTATTGTCAGTTTTATGAATATCGAGAACATAACAATTGATATGAGATATCCTCTCAATGAATGTTTAGGCAAATATTTTTAGTTAATATGTCGTAGGTAGCAAGTGATGTCGCTACATAATACAAGTATTTCAGTTAGTTTAAAATTTTTTAAATCTTCCAAGAGTTGTGTCGAAACTGCAAGTTAGTTGCAGATAATAATTAACTTTCACAGAGATATAGAAATATAATCAACTAAATATTGTTTGAACCTATTTAAATTTAAGTAAAATTAGCATATTTTCCTTTTTTAATTATTTCGGGTTTTTTTTTTTTTCTTTTAATCAAATCCTTTTATTTTATATGGAAGTTTAAAATATGATTCTGATGAATTGTTTTTTTGGTTGAAGAATAATTTGTTACAAAATTCACTTGATGTTGCATCGTCTCACTTCTGTATTAGGAAAACAGGAAGCATCTAATCTCAGCAAAGTAAGAACAGTCACGATAATATTGAAGAAACTGTGAAATGTTAAGACACAAGTTACCGCAATTCCAAATACGTGAGCAGTCTTGTTTTCAACATTCGTGCATCTAAATTTTCTAATTACTTGCATTTCTGTCATTAGATTTATTTCTTTCATTAAATAACTAAAAATTAGTTTTAGTAATATATATTTTAACGAATGGCATAATTTGATCTAATTAAAAATATTTAGAGAAAGAAACTTTTTTTTAAATGCAATAATTAGCATGCAAACCAATAGAAATTTAACTCTTAGTAGTTAACAAAGTAAGTATAAAGAATCACAACTTTTGAATTCTAGAAATTAATTAATTAATTACTTTTTTAAACTTTCAGTTAATAAATTAGATATTCTTACAATTGTAGATATAACTACTGGAAAATTAGCGAATTCCATATTTCCATATGACTTTGATTTTTTCTATTCGATATTTCACGATTTTGCTGTTCGTAATGTTTGGAGTTTCTTTATCAATATCAACATCATTGTAAAACTTGAAGGTTTCCTATTATCATGCAAGAACGATATCTGGTGTATTTTAGTATGTTTTTCAGTAATAACATATTCTTGGACTATGAGGGCAGGCAAATTTCAAAATGTATAATTAGTTCTATTATATTAATTCTGTTAATTTTGTTCGTTAGCAAGTTGAAGGGATATTGGTTTCCCTCCCCTCTCCCCAACGAAATTTTGACGTCTATAGTATTTATTTAACAAAACAAAATGAGAAACAAGAACAGCATAAAAGTAACTAAATTGCCTTTCTGATTAGTATTTATTTATGTCCATTTATGCCTATTTATGTCCATTTATGTCTATTTCTACATACCATACATTAGAAGAGACAAGAAAGGCCAGAGAACAAATATTAACTTTGACTTTCAGCAAGTAAGTTTCTAACTGTGCGGTACTTCTCAAACCTGTGTGCAGTGTGGATGCCATTGATATGCCGCAAGACGCCAAAATGCTCAAAATTTTTGATGTCAAATAATCTGGGCAAATAAAAATTTAAACTATATTTTTAAAAGGATTCTATTATATGTAGTAAAGCAACGAAAAAGTTTGGTGTACCATGAAATAGCAAGAACAATGTTTGATGTGCCATGGGGTTCTACGATAGCTAAAGAGCAGTTGATAAAGCAATAAGAAATAAGTTTTCCAGCGAGACAAAGTACAGTGCAAGTATAAACATTCGTTCGTCTTTAAAGTATAACATTTTTTCTTTGTTTTTATCAAACAGGTAAATTTGTTTTGGTAAGCGATTAAACAGTAGTTTTACCGGTATTGATTGTTCAGAAAATACGAGTTAAAACAAAAGAAAACAAAATTAAACATATTCATTTATATATAATAATTTAATAATAATAATAATATATTCAAACATACTGTAGTAAGACTTATTTTGTGCGAAAAAGTTTGCTTCTCTATTACAGGTTTCATTCAAAAAAAATATTTCATTATCTTGTATTGTTATACGATAAAGTGTTCTTTTAATAATGCTCAATAAATGCAAGACAAATTACATAACAAGATATCGTTATTTCTATTAATGAAATTTAATATAAAGCAAATCTTCTTAAAATAATGGGAAAACAATATTTCCGATGAATAAAATTCTCTTTAAGTTCAAAGTAGAGAAATTTTTCAAGAAAATTAAGGTTTTGTCAAGTTTTTGTCATATTTGTTTTTGTATTTTTTTTTTATTTCCAATGAATCATTAAGGGCCTATTGTCATCATTAAGCCTATCAGTAAAACTGAGTTCTCACTAAAAATAGTTTTGAGTTATTACTATAACCATTTACAAAGGTAGACATCTGATAAATGGCGGGAAAAAGTGAAAGATCAACGATGCGTATTTAATGGAGTTCCGAATGAAAGCTTAAAACTATAATTTACTTTGCGGATTTTTAAAGAACAAGATAAAAAAAAAACCTTATCAGACTAAAAGGAGATAATTGTTAAAAAAAAAAAGTTCAGTCCTTAAAGCTAAGAATTCTAAGCTGTATTGTCTTATTTTCCATTTGAAGGCGTGTGTCACATAATTCAATCACTCACAAGATTCAATAGGTGTTGGATTTGGTTAGTGAAGGTATTGTATCACATTCAACAGCCAATTTGAAAAACATTCTCCGGGATATTATGCAGCATCATGTTCACAAGCCCATCGCATAATACAAGGTGGGCTGTGGTTCGCTCCCCCTATTAGTCCTGCTTACAGCTGTCCACGGTTGCTCGCGCGAGTTACTGTCACGGCTGCTATGATTAATGAGCTCTTCGATGGACAGGCGGCGCCCCTGTCGGCCCTAAGGATACACCGGTCAAAAGTAGGGACTAAAGTCTTTTGACGTCATTCTGTGAAGAAACAAAAAAACTTAATTAAAAAAAGAAAAAATAACGAAACCAAACAAGATTCTTTCTTTTCATTCAGACTGAATTATCAATACAATTTTTCAATTTTTATAGAGACCAGAAAATGAGCTTAAAAATATGCAAAAAAAAAAGTACCAGTACTTAAAGTCTTCATCACTATTAAACTTTACGGTGAATATAGTGAATTTGGTAAGATATTTTTCTTTCAATAATGTTTCTGAGGATGTTGTTTAAAATATCTAATTTCGATTTCAAAGTATCCAATTTAGACTTAAAATAATTGCTTAAGTTTTCTTCTTACATCGAATTTTCTTTTTAGTTCAAAGTCTTAATTGTCTGTAATTCCAATTACAGTGTGACGATACTTGAAAATCATGGATTCCATGAAAAGTGATCTTGCCTTATGGCATCGTAGCATTCTAAAATATCAATTGTAGGTATTCAGTTGCTATAAATAATTTAAATGAACAAGTTCTAATTGAGCTGTCCTAAAAAAGTAAGAGATAAACTTACGATGGAGTTTTCGTTACAATAAACAGAATTCATTGTAGGCTTTCTCTTCACTTTTCTTGAAAACATTCATGGAAGAAATGTCGTTTAAATAAAACATTTTAAATTTCCAATTTAAAGTAAAATGCTTAAGCTAATACATTAGTTTAACAAAAGATACTATATTAGTATTAAAGCTAAATTATCGAGAATAGATCGATAATATTTAAATTAAGTTGAAATTTAATTTCCATGTCTAATTGTTCTTTCAGTTATTGTTTTTTCAGTTATAAATATGTGAGATATTTATAGCGCTTGTAACATGTTTTTCCATATTATTTAAGCATTTCACACATCTCTCCCCTCCCTCCTTTTTTTTCCTCATTTAGACATCAAGCCCTTATCTTGTGATGTTGAGTTAGAGTGCTTTAGCACACGCTTAAAGTATCGAAATTAAATATACCTGATTCAAATATAAAATGCAATTTACTAAGAGGTTAAGCTACAGCTTCTCTTTTGACAGTACCTTAACATCAGCATTTTAATGATCTGAGATAATTTAGTGAAATCCAATCCAGTGTTATCACATAAAGCTATGGATAAATAAACTGTAATAGATTTTTTCGAATAATTTCATGATACTATTAATTGCTTTAAAAATTGAGCTACCAAAATTTTTCGGGTACAGGAGGAAGTTTATACAATAAACAATGAAATTTTTGGGTCTTGCACTGGCTGAATAGCTCTGGCTGAAGACAGCATAACAAGCTCGAAACGTTCGTCTAAAGGTCTCAGGTTAAAAGCAAAAAAAAAGGGAATTTCTTTTAACCAATGCTATTATTTAATAGTAAAATTTAGTTCATATCGACCCTAATTATAAATTTTAGCAACACTATCTAATGCAATGTAAACAGCTTCTATATTAACATTTACTTTTATTTTGTATTGTATTCTAACGTCAAATCAATATTCATGTAGATTCAATCAAAAATATATATTTAATTTTATAATATTAATAAAGCAGAAAATACTTTCAAATTTCTCATAAGAATTCTTAGAAGGAAAATTAAAAAAACTTATTTTAGCACAATTATTCTTATTACGTAATATAATTTTCCTTGAAAATAAAATTCATAAATTAAAAAGTATTTTGAAGTTAAAAATTGAATAATTTATCATCTAATATTGTTATTTTGTTTTAGAACAGTCAATGAGAATATTCAATATATATATGTATTAGATGATACTTGATTGTTCTGGACAAGAAAGAATACTAAAATATAAAAGAGAGTAATTACAAAGAGAATTACAAGGAGATTATGTCTAATATGAGTTCTAAACTTAATGTATGAAAAACTATGAATTGTTTAAATTAACTTTAAAAGATAAATTTAAACTTACAGGGTAGGAATTACATATCTGTAACGGTCTAGTACAGTTAAGAATTTTTAATTGAATATTTCTTTTTAAACAGCTGCATTTAAAACAAATAGTCACTTTTCTTTGCATATATTTTGATCCATAAGGGGAGATTATTCGATCATTAGCCAAGTCTGTAGTAATTTTCGTTCGGAGAGCAAAGTACTCAGGTGGTTTTCTCTGCATCCTGTATTCCATTAGGGCCTCTTTATCGTTATAATGAATCCCACTTACGGACATAAAATTAAAAAGTGATAAAAATATCAATTAGCATTTTGAAAAAAGAAGGTGGAGCGTGAAAAGGAAATAAAACCAAGGAAAACAATTGGAACTGACTATTTCGCGTCGCCTGGGACCAAAATCGGGAAACATCAAGTAAAATTTACACGCCGGAAACCAACCATCTTTGCAAGTCTGGCTCGTAAATCGTTCCGACTATCATGTGGACATCACCATAGTGTGTACGCAGTGAGAGCAAGACAGGAAGGAAGACGGGACTCTAATTACCACTGGTGTAGAGCTCAAGGACAGAAAGTCCCGCTCTTACTTGTATTTGGAAGCCGTCGAAAACAGGAAATTTATTGCCTGCAATTGCCAGTGCAAAACAATTTAATGGTCTTTTTTATTTGCATTAATGCGTCGGGCAGGTAATTCCTAAAGGGGGCAACATAAAAATGCAGAAACGCGTCAGCAATGAGTTTTTGTTTTATATTTCTTTGTTAACGATGGTATTAATCTTCCATTTATTATTTTATGTAGTCATTGTAATAATTTTATTGGCTGAATATGGCTTCCAGTTAGCTAAAGAAAAGAGCGGAGCTTTGTCTTTTAAATTGGTTATATAAGTTACATTATTAATAGGTCTACAGTTTACAATGAAAAGACCTAATTCTTATTTTGTAAGACGTTTCTTAATGAATACGCCCAAAACCATTTTCTTTTTCAATACTTTAATAAATGGTAAGCAAGACAGGCATTTTAAATAGCTTTAATGAGTAAGAGAGATAAATTCTTTCCGAAAACTCATGTTTAAAATTTTTAATAGTCTACTTTTATTTTAAAAGATTTTTTTTTTTTTTTTTTAAAGCACAAACATATAATTATGTATCACTGTTCATTTTAAATTGATGTTGTAGTCATTTTCTCAATTTTTGTGTGAATACTTTATGATTACTTCTTTTGCAATACATATGGTCCGTATATATGACAGACCAACATCTTTCTACGGTATATAGAACTTGTTTATTTTTCAGCTGAATATATCAGTTGAATATCAGTTGAAAATATCAGTTGAAAATATATCAGATTTAAAATAAATTTGGAATGAACAAGGCCAACACAAAAGACTAGTTTAAAAACATATTAATAAATGTTAAACTATAACGTTACGCTCTGCCCTGCAGAGCTTTGACAAGTAACCTTGTCAAAGCTTTGAGGGGCAGAGCGAAACGTTGTATTTTAACGTTTATTAATATATTTTTGAACTAGTCCTGTGTGTGTTGGCCTTGTTTATTCCACGTGAAAATGATTTTACATACGTTAAATTACGTTATAATGTTAAATAAAGTACGTAATATTTAAAGTAAATACTTATTGTTGTAAAAGGAACATACAAAAAGTATCATAGAAAGAATTTACTAAAATAACAATCCTAATTA
Organism: Thereuonema tuberculata; assembly: GCA_023159025.1. Lineage (NCBI taxonomy): Eukaryota > Metazoa > Arthropoda > Chilopoda > Scutigeromorpha > Scutigeridae > Thereuonema > Thereuonema tuberculata. Next base: position 80,747,042 of record JAFIDM010012231.1, read on the forward strand.
GATGCAAATACCTTTATAAAAATGTAGAATACTTAGATTACTTGTGAATGTGGGTGGCTTGACAGCCGAGCACGTCGACCTGAAAGATCTTTTGTACTATTCCACGGAAAGAAGGACAGACGGAGAGAAAGACTAAGAAAGGATGGTGTGAGAAAAGCAGTGGAAACGGAAGAACACCGGGAAAACCTGCCCAGCGTGGATCGTCACCATCAACGAAACCCATATGAGAACTGAACCCGGGTACTCAGAGGTGAGAGGAAAGTGTCTTAGCGACATCGCCAACTGCGCGGCCTATGAAAATGTAACTAAACTTTTTTTTTTCATTATTTCATAGAATGAAAAATTAAAAGTAATAGAAATTAACAAATTTATATGATAATAATTAAATTCTATCAAATGGAATGCTTCTATATACATTTTGAGATTTTTAAGTAGCAATCAAAATTCTAAGCATGGTAATTTTTTTTTGGATAACTTTCTTAATAACTAAGATTTACGGCCAGTGTTTAAGTTATTTCCTGGAAATTAATGATGTAAGATTTTATATGAAGAAGAAGATGCTTATTAGAAATTAAATTGCAGAAGCATAGCTATATTTTAAAGCTACAATAATTATAGTAAGCAACAAGCAACTTTGGAGTATTATCAAAACCAAAAAAATACGAGAAATTGCTAAATCTCTGATGGTGTGGTAAATCTATCATGTAATAAGGTAGTTGTGTTAGTATTGGTTCTTAATGTTTTGGTGATAAAAACGCACCAAAGTTGATTGTTCCTAAAAACTGTTGTTAACATAGTGCACTTATTAACAAATATTCACAAAAATTATAATTTAGCAAATATGTCTATAAATTACGTTAATTCTTGTTGTATTCTTCATTTTCTTCTAAATATTCTTTTGAAGAAGCATCGATAAAATTATTTAGAATATTTTTGCTTTTGCTTGAAAAGTATTGAACTGTATTTTTTTAATAAAGATGTTCTTTTCAATGAATGTATTTCGCTAAGTGAAGCTCAAATCCTACCAAACAAAAACAAGTAATCTGAGATGGTACTGATTTCCAAATTACACCAAAAAAAAAATGCAGTGTTAAACCCATTAGAACCACAGAATTGTAATTACTTTGTTACAAAAAAAGAGAATATGTACGTATACTTTTTCTTTCTTTTTTCTTTTTTGCTGATACGTAATCACGATACATCCCAACATTATTATTATTATACCGTAGATTCCTCTTTACAATGTTGTAAATCAGTTTCTCCTTTTTATTACATTGTACGGTGCAATTACTAACATCAATTATGCGTAATAAAAACAGAAACAGCAATTAATAGCAGTACCGTTGACGTCATGTGCGACTCGCCCTGCCCTTAGCGAACAAGGCGAGTAACGAATTAGTGGAATGTCTAGCTACTTAAGCTGTGTCATGCCTTCATGATTTATGAGTCTTGCACTGTGGGTACGAACTTAGCCGTGAACGAAGGCCTTGAGGGAGGGCCCGGGTCACTGCCGTGTAATATCCGTGAAATATTGTCCGGCATAGTCTACATCCAGCCAAATTTAATTCCTCTTAAAATTCCCATCGTGTTTCAAACACAAAAGCTTCCTGTCTTTCCTTAGGACTTCCCCTTTCCCCCGCATCTTTAATTTTACAATTTTCGTGGCGAACGTGGGACCTATAAATTAGTGGCCGAAGCTTCAACTATCTACACATTTTCTCTAATGATGAATGACCTCAAATATTTGAACTACGAACAAAATCAGGATAATTAATAATTGGGATTGTTTATGATTCTAAAAGATCGAATACATTCTTGTTTTAGTTGCCATGAAATAAATTTTCATTGCATAATACGAGAGCAACAATTAATAGAGCAAACCATACAACAATTAAACAATTAAAATTAACATTCTACACTATTAATGTTAGACTACTATTAATTTAATATTCATATTGAATATAAACATATTTCTAAATTGAAAGTATTCATCATTATTTCATCAAAACATTTACCTCAGAAGTATTTTTTTTTTCCTTTTTGAAAGCATAAGTAATATTTTTGTATGCATGAGTTAAAATATAGAATATTTTAACAATATAGAATTTTAATTCAGTCGAAATATTTTTCAGAAAAAAAAAAGTTCCTTTTTTTTTTAATTGCCTAAATTTTACATTCTATCTATACAAGGCATTTTAGTCAATTTTACAGAAATTCATTTTTTGTAATAATGTACTTTACTTATAAGTTCCTAGTTATTACAGACATCATTAGCTTTTTCCGTTATAATACGACTTTTGTTACTGCTGCTAAATCTTGTTTCTGCTTAAAAGCCTTTTTTGCAGAAATGATCCAAACACTTACGTAAATGAATACGTTTATGGAATTTATTGTAATTAATTATTAATAGTTTGATTCAAAAGAAAAAATTCTAAATCCATCCTTTATATCAAATTTTATTTAATTCTTGTTTTCTTATATACGGTAGCCTTCATTGTTTATAGGATAGCTTCATTTTCTATAGAAATGTACAGTAGAAATGGATTTGATAACATAAAGAAGTTTTGTCGCTTTTGTATGTTTTCAATCTCATTTTTTTTTTATTTATCTTTCATGTTCTCGATGCTTTCTTTAATATCCGATGGTTTTGTTCTAAATGTTTGCATCCACAAATTCCAAGAAATAAATAGAATACCATTAATTCTATCTAATCCAGAATTTTTTTTCGTCGATCTTCTAATACACCCACAATATATTAAAACTTTCCCAATCTGTTTTCTTCTTCTATTACTTCTTTTCTATTAGTATTACATTTCGAAAATGTGGAATATAAAGAAAAGTGACTTTGAAAAAAAAAAAGTTTTCTTTTTCACATATTTAATAGAAGTTAACTTGTTAATGGATGTACTCCGAAAATTTACTCCATTAAATATTCGAATTTGAAGCTTTAATAATTCTTTCTGTGCTTCATCCATTTCATTAAGCTTCATTGACCTTTCAATTGACATTGCAATCCTTAGTAGTACAGACTTACTTCCTTTATACAGACTTCTATGTGCCTGTAAATTAATGTCTTTATAGCGTATTATAGAGGTTTCTTAAGTTCTAAGAATATCTCCTTGGAATTTAAACGTGTAACAAGTGATCTTTATAAAAACAATATATTATTGGAAAATAATTAAATCCTTATTAACAAATTTACATTTTAGAATATTGAGGTAATTTTATAGGTTATGTATGATGATTAGCTTATCATGTCAATTGGCTTCAGTCAATTGATTCCCATAGATTGTAGACAGTTGTTTCATATTCTTGAAATATTTAGTAATATATCCGACTCATGTTTCTGAATCGAGACAGTAAGATTCCAAAAAAAAAGTCCAGATTTAGTAAGATTAATGTTTTAAAAAAAAAGAATATCTGCTCAATAACTTATTTCCTTCATTTCGTTGATTTAGGTGATTTGTGTGGATTATCCAAATTCTTTTGAAAAATGTAATACTTGAACTATAAGCAGCAATCGAGCATCATCTAAGAAAAACCTCAACTTTCCATAGTAAAGTGCCATTTAGATTATTTCGTATTAGCTTGGAAACAATTATGAAACCAATTTTCTCAGAATAATAAAATTATTCATTATCGTTTAAGCATTTTAAATTTAAAAATCATTATGTTGATCTGTATTAACTTTTAATGGCTATCTTTTCTTTACTGTTAGCAAAGTAGTAATTCTCAATTTCTTTGACTTTAACATTTCACTTTAAGCCTCGAATTTGAGTATAGATCACAACTTTCATGCTATTATTTATATTAAAATAAGTTTTGCTACGAACAAAAAATAACAAAAGCAATTCAATAAAGCTAATACACATCATCGAAAATAGAAACAGAACGAAGTGTGACTTGACGTTTTAAAATATTTTCTGTATTTTACAGAAGTCTCTAATACTTTGCAGGTATTTTAAAGCAAATCCCAAGATCTGTAAATACTATATATAATACATTTTCTGCATTTTATCTTCAGAATCTGTGAGATATATAGCAAATGTACTCTTTTTTTCTATTTCTTTTATAACGAGCTAAAACAATAGACTAATAGCTTAAAAATCTCTTAAAATTTTTAACTTTTTTTAAAAATGTTTAACATTTTGAAGCCGAATATGGAACAAAAATAATTTTCAAGCTTCATATAAATATTCCAATAGAACCTTTCTGTTCCTGATTTCCTAGAAGGTTCGTGAACGAATTTCTTTCCGGAATGCATAGAGGGCCGTCAGCTTCGCAGGTAGATTAGCATGAACCCTCTGTTTAGAGTCCATTTCTTTTGGAATCAACATCTAATTCCGGTGCCGCCGCCATCCTCCCCACCACGCCGAAGCCTCGCTGAACTAAGACCGCTTTTACGATCGAACTTCGTGGCTAATTTACCCGGAGCGGACGCAGCACTTCTCTTGTATCTTGTAGGCCGAAAGACCTAACGATGCTCCACAAGGACCACCTGCATGGATAATTAGCAAGCACCAAGTTTCCTCGTAATTTCAAGTTTGCGAAAATTGAAAAGTTCCGATATATTACTCAGCACAAGAGTTAAAGCACGGTCTATGAATTCTTTCCTGTATCTCTAGTCTTAACTTTGACTTCATTACCCGGTTCAAGAAAACTTAAGAGTAAATCAACAACATGATAATTAACCTGAGGTTCAGTCATTATCTTAATATTAATGTATCTTATTCCCAATGATAACCTTTGGTAGAGTAAAATGTACCGTAGATCTGACCGCAGATCACTTACAGGTAGGGTAATTTAAATATTGAATTAAAATACTTCAGTATCGAATTAAAGTAATTTTAAAAATTATGATAATTTTTATTTAAAAATACTTAATTCTTAGATTTATGCAATTACACTCGTAGATTTAATTGATTTTCTTGGATTTAATTGGAAAGATTACAATCTAATTCTCTCACTGTTTCTAAGATAACTGTATTCAATGCGAATTAAAAGATAACTGAAATTAACATATGTTCACAAGATGCCTGAGATTTTGATGGACAATTCTACTTTTTGATGGACAATTCTACTTTTTTTAATTGAATTATGTGTTTCTTTTTATCTCTAAGTGCATCTAATTACAGAAAAATATTTATTCCTATTAAAATATATTTTCCTATTTATTATCATGAAAATCTTAATAATACTCAAATTATTTAGATATATCTTCATAGTAATCATAAATACATTGTTAAGAATATTAAGAATAGTGTTGATGTTTATGATTATTCAAATTGAAACAATTTGAACGATGAATATAGAGAAGTTAAAATTATATTTATACTCCAATACATTTACTAGAAATTATCTGCATATAGATGCTTTTATTTATTTGTTTATTTAAAATAGCCAAAAGCCCATACTGGAACATGGGCTTTTGGCTATTCAAATATCAGGATATAGCACCATCTTCCAAACTGAACTAACTGCAATCAAATTTACAGTTTTAAAGTACAATTTAAAGTACCAAACAAATCATTGAAAGTAAATTTGTACACTCATATCCAGTCCTCTCCTCAACCCTTAAAAAATTACAACGGCAAAATACCAATGTGCAGGAAGTATGGCTTATGATCAGCACGATGCATAATAACATAGGACATAATATTTCAAGACATTACGGAATCTTTGGAACTCAGCGGGAAGATGAAGAGGCAAAGGCAGCAGTTGGTAGGTAGAGCCTACTTCTAACCAGCCAATGTTATTCAAAACAAGTGATTAAAACAAACATACAAAAATCTGCTAACTGAAAAGTGAAATAGGAGATGGAAAACTGCAATAAGGGCCAAGAGCAATAACCAAAAAGTTCTTTTCTACTATCCTTACCAGTTATTAATTTAAGTTATAACAGTAAAATTTCCTACTGGTCATGGTAACTTCAACGCCTAGCAAAGTATAATCTTTTATATATAAACTTTTATATGCCATCTTACTTTTAATTTTAGTAAATAGTAATGTTTCACGTTACTTAATAATGTGAAATAACCTTAAAGAATAAAATTCTAAAACGAACACAATATTTCTATTTTTGCGGAAGAAATAGTAAACACAATTAGTATGCAAAACTTTAAACATCTTCCACGAATATATGTAATATAAATTCCTTCCTAACTCTTTTTTAAAGGCATAGCCTTGCAATGAGACTGATATGTTTGAACCTGGGTTCGAATCCTGGCGTGGGGATTGAATGTTTCTTTCTTCTTCAGTGTTTGTTTCTCTTCATAGGAGGCATAATTTGACTATCACCTTACAGGTGTGTCCCGGATAGTTATCCAAACAAAAGCAATATTAATTACCAAATCAAAGAGTTAAATTCTACGACTATGATTCGATAAATGGATCTGGGGATAAGTCACAACAAGACCAACAAATGTATTAATATCAAATTTCAAATGGAACAAAATCTGAATAAAAGTATTACATAATTAGATTCACAGCCCATCCACTTAGCTTATAAAAGGATCCAGCAATTCTGTTAAACTATGAAAAAGTTAAAATTTGATTGCTGAATGCTGTAATATCTCTTTTTTGTTTGATTTTTAATTCCTAAAGCTTTGACATTACAGTAACTTCTGTTAATAACAAGTTAGCTAAACTGTAAAATAAAATAAGTATTCCATGAAGTAAAAGTCGAAAAAAATCATTGGGCCAATGTTTTACTATAAATAAAAGGACTTGATTGAACGCTGGATTAATTTCTCAGCAAGTGTTCATATATTGTCACTTAATCAAACTCAGTCATCCTTGTCCCAGATGATTATTTTCGATAACAAACTTTCGCTCACATTCATGATACCCTTCATTAGATTGTTGTCTATTTCCTCATACTTCATATTTTTTTTCGGCAGATTCAAAATTAAGGTTGCTGCTTTCAGACAACGGAACATCGAAGGAACTATCCTTGTCTAGGGAAGTGGCAAAGTCCATCGCTCTTGTCGGTGAAACAGACCACGCAGATTGCACCGTAAATTTCTGGGACGTCGTAGTGGCAGTGGTAGTTTCTCACTGGGAGACCAGATAGCCGTTGGCGACAAAGGCATCTTTCCTCCCGAATCTAGTTACTCAAGTGAAGGATCACGTGGCGGGAGGCATCTCCACTGACCAGGTGGTCTTCAGGTGAGAAGAGGGGGGAAAACCTGCAATTTCCAAACACAAAGTTTCCGTCAGCATGATACTGCAGCAATGCACGGCCTAAAGGTCAGTTTAACAGCACTGTTTTGCCAGACTACAACAACAAAAATAATTATTAATTTTACCAAACTTTCGGGATGAAATAACATGTTTCGTCCCTCTTTTTCTCATCGAATTACAATATTTGTGAAAAATAATTAATTCATATATTTAGATATCAGCTTTGAAAGACACCGTGAGTAAAAGCTTTTTGCTTAGAAATAACTAAATAATAAATAAAAATAAATAAATCTCGTAAGTCTTTTCGGAAAGGTCAAACGTCTACATTGAAAAAAAAAATCCGAAGACTCCAGATTAAACTATACTATAAAAATAAATATTTTCGTCCTTTTTATTTTAAGAAAAGATGAAATCATAATGCTCAAGTTAAAAAAAAAAAAATCAGTTGATCTTTATTTATTTATTGTTACTTTAAGAATTTCTGTTTTTTGATGGATATTATCTTAAAATTAAGAACAATCTAAGAGTAGTAAAAAAAATATAAAAATCTAAAATTATTAAAAATCATTAAAATTTTGAATTCCAGGTTCCACCATTTAAGTATAAAAGATAATAGGTCATTAATGACATAATTGCTTCAGCTTATCAAAAAAAAAAAAAAAAAATGACATTTTAAAAGTGAAATCCAAGATGTGCTAAAATAACTAAGAAAATGATAATAACAAAAAAATGGTAATAATTTTCTGCAGTATACGATCAAAGTTACCATAAGGCAACGATGGATTATTGGGATAAAAAAAAAAATTACTTTCTCCTTTTTTTCTTTAAAATTGAAGCAGCTTCAGACATCAATTACACGAATTTACAAAGATATGGCTAAAAAAGGTTTTTATTTTAGTCATTTTTACAGTTATTTAATATTTCACTTAATCAAATCTAAAGTATGTAAGAAACAGTAAATGAAATATGATAAAAAAATAAATAAAATTATTATATTACAACAAATCCATTCTTGAGTGTTATTTTAACGTGTGATAAAAACTGAATTGATAGAAAAAAAACAAATAAAGAACAGTTCGAAACTATTCCAATAAATGTAACTTAGTTTCGCTACAAAAATATTCAACAAAAAATTTTTTTAAAAAATGCAATCGTTGATATCATGCAAATTTTTATATATTAATCTACCTATCAAATTATACAAATCCACACATCAATTTATCCACCTGCTAGAAATTCTGGGATTATATTCAAAATTCCTTTATCAGAAACGATACAATTTTATTTAGAATTAAAAAAAAAAAGAAACGAACTAAGATTTTTTTTCTTTTTTTTTTGTGATTATTTATCTTATCAGATAAAATACATCATGTTTTAAAAAATATCTCATTTCAAAAACATTTTTTCAAACGAGGCAAACCAACAAGATAAGAAAAGAAAAAAAAGAAAAGAAGTCAATGATTAAATTGATTCTATTGGAATCTTAAATTCGACTACTGATAGCATCAATTTTTAAATAAACTCCCCATTTGTATTCTTCATTTTTTTTAAGGCCAGACAGTTTTGTGAATTTTTCTAGACCTCTTTGCCACTTTATTACGCTATCAGATTCCAAATTTAATGTAGTTGACCTTTCTTCTGCCGCAAATAAAAATTATTCTACTAAAAGATGCTATTAAAATTTTTATTGCTTCTGTTATCTCAATGTGAATAACAAAATCACGTTAAATTCTTAGAATTTTTGGGTGTTTTTTTTACAAAGAGAATGCGTGTGGTAGAAATTAAAGTGTTGAATTAATAAAGTGTTATTGTTTTCAGTGCAAATGATTGCTACCTTGTACAATGAAAAAAAAAAAAGAAAGAAAAACTGAATTACTTACTAATAGAATATATGAATTCCATTAAGGAAAATATCTTACGCAAATACTTGCAATATCACCATAAGTATTAAAACAAAATACGTATTTAAACTTTGTTGCAGAAATTGGCTATATAATGTATGTTTACATAAAAGAGGCCAAATGAATATTAAATCACTTACGTTTTTACGGTCAATATTAGTTGCTGAATTGTCTTATAGTTTCTGATTATGTTATTGTATATTATTCGTTGTTAATGCCTAGGATATTTATCTTCTTCCTGATGTGTAAATATAGACAGCAAACGTTGAAAACTGTTAAGCATAACAAATTAAGAAATGTGCTTTATATCAACAAATTTGTAATTGAATTCTTGCGGCAATTATTTATCTATTTTTATCAATAATCTGATTGCCCTTGCGATGTTTTGGATTTATTTATTTATTTTTGAATTGATAATAGGGAATCCAATTTACAAGAAAAGTAGTGATCAATTACGTAACAACCATGATATGATTCGAAATGGTCCATGTATTTTATTACTGCTGCAGTCTTATTATTTCTGTGTTTAGAGATAGTCAGTATTAAACTAATGTTGTGATATTGGCTAAATATGTTATGCCAATGCCAATACAAAATACTCGTATATATGATGTGATCATGAATTTATCTACTTCTGGGTCCTTAGGAATCTTGCCATTGTGAGAGCAGCGTCTTCGAAGATATCAGATATGCAGATGTCAGACAAGAAAGCATACAAAGAGATTGTTTCCAATTGGGGAAGCTTACCTGTTTCCACAAGTATTTTTTAAAAGTTCCATCAATAATCTAAAGCCTACCTTCTCCTCTTCATCTTCATCACAGTTGGAAGAGATAAGTGTCATATTTTTCAACCAACGACCAAATTTGGAAGCTACCAAAGATAGTTTCTGCCATCTGCGGATGTCATTATGGGAAAAAACACCGTGGAAAGAAGTAAATTTAAAGGAGACAGAACGTCAAAGAACAGGAGAGGGGAATGCCTACAACCACGACTCACAGGTAAAAGCCGCATCTCTACGGTCAGTGATTCCTAGACAAGACAATATCTGCACAAGAATTGATGTAGGAAAGTTATTCTACTCATAATTCTGGCGAATTTTAGATGTCATCATCATAATTGAAGCAAATGAGGTATTTGTTATATCTATGGAATCATATTAGAAGAAAATTTATGACAGAGTATTCATAATTTTCAGACTTCAAAATATGAGCCAGAATTATGAGTGGAATAACCTCCCTACATCACTTATTATTTAGATATTGTCTTGTCTAGGAATCAGAGAGATTTACATGTAAAAAACTATGTAAAAAACATCGGAACCAATGCGGAGTTAAAACAAACAATAAAAACTCGCCGAAAGGACAAGTGGCGAGAAAATTCATGTGCACGATACAAGGGGCCGCTAGGAACTTTTTAAGCGCATAAAAATCAGAATTCGCAGGTACATATTAATAATATTAATAATGGGTGAGACCAAGTTGTATACAAAATGACATCCTAGTACAGCTGTTTCACGCTAATTTTGCGATCATCAGCTAGGAGCAGTCACATTTACTTGCGCTAAAAAAATTCATAGCGGCCAGGTGTAGCGTGCCCATGAATTTTCTCGCCATTTGTCCTTTCAGCGAGTTTTTATTGTTTGTTTTAATTTTTGCGGGCTACACATTGGTTCCGACGTTTTTTCATATTGGCCTGTGTACTGAGACGTGGTTGTGTACTGATGATTGCTCCTAGCTGATGAGCGCCATATAAGCGTGTAACAGCTGTACTTGGATGTCATTTTGCATACAACTTGATCTCACCCATTATTAATATATAAGAAACATTTTCTCTAATTGGGATTTTTTCTTGTCCCAAGCTTTCAAAACAAAACAAAAAAAAACTACAGTTTTAATAGTAATTGAAGATTGCCATCATTGAACTAAGAATTCTTATTTGAAATAGCACACATGAAAATTACTAAATTTCTTTAGTATCTCTCTATCGTTTTACAGATTTTTCGTAATCTTCAATTGACAAAAATTTCCGTCCTGACCTTTGTATACTTTTGAAATATAATGTTTTCCTCTGAAATCTAAATTAAACTTAGAAAAAACATTATTATTATTATTATTATTATTATTATTATTATTATTATTATTATTATTATTATTATTATTAAAAAATAAATTTATATTCAATTATATTTTTGTAATTTAAAAAAATATCTAAATCATGTATATCAATTAATTATATATTCATAAATATAGCAAATCATCTAAATTCATTTGCTTCGATTTTAATTTGATTTTAATTTTATTCGAATTTAAGGCATTTGAAAGATATTTATTTATATATAAATGTTGTAAAATATCTAGATCCATTATTAAGTGTAATTTGAATAAATAATAATATAGAAATTATGTTGTAAACAAATTATAAGCATAAATAAGCACAGTGTATTTAAAAACTCCTACATCTAAAAAAAATTATATTCAATTTGTTTACCATATTTTGTTTGTTTGTTTTCTGTTTATTGTTTGTTTATCACATAATTCTTGATTATCATAGACCTACATGTAAAAGCAAATTACTTTTTACTTTGCTTCTTTGAATTTTAAATTTATTAGAATGAAATTAAACTTTGCTTTTTTTAAAAATTATTATCTTATTTGTTTTCTACTTCCTCTAGAAATACTCCATTGATGATTAAAACCGTAAACCTTGTGATGACTCCTTTTTCAGCCTGAGGACAACAGAAGACGATCATCAAAATAAAACAAATTCAAGGATTTGGTTGAATCTAATGTGACAACCATGAAATTTAATCTTCTCGTCAGTTGTAAGACGGTAAATGCATTGTGAGTGAATTTTACTCCCTCCGCCCTTGACTGCACTTGAAAAATAACATGTCTACGAGCTGAGAGATGAGGCAATTAAAAAAGAAGAGGGGGAGGAAGGAAAATTACACTGAACAGACACTATAAAAAAACTGTCATATATATTTAACTGTAAAGTAATTTGATAAGTATTATGATAAGAAAATTTTAGATCATATTTTATTTTTAATTTTTAAATTTTAATTGTGTTTTTGCAAAAATCATTTTCTATTAAAAATAATTCCAGAATGAGTTAATGTAAATAAGGTATTATCTACTTAGTTAATATAAAATGAAAATGGCATTGTGCTAAAAACATGAAAATAGTTATTATTAGAATAATATGGAGCAGAAATTGTCTTCTGACCTACTGCAAAAGCAAAGCACAGCTAGATCTCGATTTTCTTCGCTTGTTTACTACAAGTAAATCAAATCTTACGAAATCTTACAGAATCAATAGTAAAATTTATAATCAAAATAATAAATTTAAAGTGCTGTGAAAATCAGTAGGAAATGAAAATAAAGCAGCAGCTCCTGAATAGAATTGCCTTTTCTGATTCAATTATGGGGAGGATTTGGGAACGGTCGTTTCATCCTGCAACGGAATCATCAGCCCAAACCCGCCTCCCTCGATAAAAGAACCAGATTGGATTGCGCCTTTCTGGTTCTAAAATATTTTGCTTATATTTAGCTTTTGGAATTTTTTTGTTTCTTTAATTTAATGCCTTTTTGCCCTACGAGTCGTAGGTAAAGGTTTGTGATGATGTCTCACGACACATCAATTTCTTTTATTGCCTTTTGTTCTTTGGGGGGTCACTGCCAGATTGGTCGGTGGGCCTTCACATAGGATTGCGCCTTTCTGGTTCTTTTATCGAGGGAGGCGGGTTTGGGCTGATGTTTCCGTTGCAGGATGAAACAGCTATTCCCCAGTCCTCCCCATAATTGAATCAGAAAAGGCAATTCTATTCAGGATAATCTCTTGATAATCAACATTTGAAGGTAATAAAATTTTTTAGAAAAACAGTAACCGAACAACAATGCCTAACAATGGATATTAATCCTTTTAGATGTTTAGCTAATTCTGAAAGCCTTTGAGAGAGTTTTTTTTTTTTTTTTTAATTTAAAGATAAACATTTTAAGAAAGTAACAATTTAGTTAATTTGGAAAGTAAGAAAAGTAACAATTTAGGTTATTGAAGAACTTATTTTTGAATGCAGATATTGAATTAAATAGGGTCAGACTAAAACTGAAGATTAAGTTGATATCCTTTTTTTCATTGACTTTTTTCAGCATACTTTATCCTTAAAGGTGCCTCATGATGATTTATTTTTAATGTAATGCTTTTTATTTTTAAATTAAGTAAATATGTTAGATTTACGCATATAATATTATGCTAGGTCTGGTAGTAACTGAAAGTTAAAGCTGTCCCCAAACAGGCCCACGGGTGTGCGGGCCCGACGCGACGTTTCTGTACCAACGGGAATAATATGACGTCGGGAGGTCAGCCCAACGCCTGCCCGCCTTTAACTCCCGGTACCCATTCTACAGAGGGCTGGGTAGGCCCTAGAACCCCCATTTGGAGGAGAATTGAGCATGGAAAAATTCCCGCCTTCCGCCGAGGCCGGGAATCGAACCCGCACCTCCAACCCGCTGCCAAGCGCCCTTACCCACTCGGCTACCGGGCCCACTCCGATAGTAACTAAACACTAGAAATTGTTTTTCTCATTATTAAAAAACAAATTCTTATTTTTCTTACAAATTATAATTATTATTACTATTATTATTCATTCATTCATTCAGTTAAAATCTCACTTAAACAGACCGTTCAATGTCCACAGACATTGACTGTAATTGTTCAACATTACACATGATTTATTTAAAATAAAGCAACTTAATTACTTAAAAAATATTTTTTTCTTTTTATCATTATTTTAGATGAGCGTTGTCTTTAGATTTTTTTTTTTTTTTTTTAATATTTATAAAAGTTATCATGGCCTCGTCCTTGGATAAAAAAAAGTAACAACTATATTATTTTTAGTTTGTTTTTCATTATAACTTTTTTCTCTTTTATTTTTATTTTTTTTATATCAAGTGTTTCTATGTATCCTAAATAGTGTCTATATTTAGTCTACATATTCATTTGTAGTTATTGCTTTATTAAACAGATACAGTTATCTTTTTTATATTTTTTTTCAGTTATTACATTATAGTGAATATTTCACTTAATTATTTAAAATAACTTAATCAAATTTATGAACAATCTTTTTATGAAAAGATAAACTTATGATGTAACCTTTTAAAAAAAGAGAAAAAGAAAAACGATAATCTGAACAGCAACCACCGATAGACTTAACGACGTAGATTAAGTTGATTAGTAGAATTGGGGATTTTGGGAGTAATTTTAAAATAGTTAAGAAAGATGTTCCGAATTCACAAAAAAAAAATTGGCTAAAACTTAGAAGAATCTGCACTCTGTAAAATTATTCGTGATAACTATTATTTGAGATTTCAAATTAGCATTTGGCCTTTTTGATCAGTTAAGAAGCTATTCGTATTCAGCTATCGAAAAGAAAATACTGTTTACAGTACTTGTAGGCCTACAGGATTTCGTGAGAAACCAGGAACTGAGTTGGGATCTAACATTCCTAGTGAATTCCTATTATTATAAATGAATGGCTTTTTCTAAAGTTAAGATTTAGACAAAGGAAAAAATATAATTGAAAAAAAAAAAATCAATGTACAAATAAAATGTACAGTCTCATTTCGCCTAGATGTGATGTAACACATCATCATTAAAAAAAATTAGATTGCTTTTAAATTACAACTTAATTAGGTGACATAATTTTAAGGACATTTTAGAAATCTATTAAATTATAGTCTACTTAGCATTAAAGTAGATTACATTACATTTTAAACTAAATATTTTGATTTTAATGCGTAGTGTTCTTAGAAAAAAATATTTTTACTAAAATATTCCATGTAAGACTTTAATGAATGGTCAGCAAATAGATGAGATGAGTTAAGACTATGCTAATATTAGCTAAAACTATGAAGCGCGAACTTTGAGAGAGTTTCCCAGTTTAGTTTCTTACAAAACGTTTTCGAAAGTTTGTGTATTAAATTGCTTATTTGTCCTGACAGATCTCCGAAACGGTAAGGGATAGCAGCACCAAAGTTTATGGGAACTTTCCTTTGACCTGGAAGAAGCTTCCATCTGCAAATGTTCTTGAATAAACGAAATGAATAGTTTTATCGACTCATCAATTTCCAAATCTTAAAAATGGTTGTACCAATGTAACTAAATTTATTGCAAATATTATTTTGTTTAAAGAAAGAAAATTCTTATTGTACTTTAGAAATAAGTTTGTCTTAATTTATTCACAAAACTAATAAAATAAATTCCGACAAAAAAGATATCAATGTTTCGAGCGAAAACGAAGGCACAACGCAAATAACAGGAGAGGAAAGGATTCGCACCCTGAGTTTGTCATCGGGAAGACACTGGAACGGGCAGTTTCTTCCTTTTTAGGATTCATCAGCCAGCCAAACTTCCCCGGTGACAGACTCAGAAGGTGCGTGGGGGCCGTAATCCCGGTTCTCGCTCTCGAGTATGGGACCTCCCTTCTTAGAAATCCTAACAATTAATAAGTATTAATCAAGGATACATTTATTCCTTGGCCTGCACACGGCTAGGCACGAGAAGAATTTAATAAAGGCATTTAAAATACAAATATGCCGTAAATTCATTAAA
>JAFIDM010012231.1:80762744-80778505 GCA_023159025.1 Thereuonema tuberculata
AATAACTTATAAAATTCATTCCAAATTATGCAGCCCATTAATTAGTAATGAATGCTAATTAAAAGAAATTATATGAAAAGAACGGTCGGAATTATTTCTAATTCGAAACAACTGAGAAAAGAATTGAGTTGATAACGTTGTGACAATTTTGCGAACCAACGGTATTTTACATAAAAACCTACTTAATATACTTATCAATCTGATAATAATTTCATATATAATTTAATTAATGTCATTAATAAAGAAAATAATTATCAAAATAATCTTAATTAATAAATTGGGAAGTGCGATCATTCAAAATTTTTGTAAATAATTGATCAAATTTATTTCAATATTAGTACTAAATAGTTATCATGTTCCTATTCTCCCGCCAAATCCAAGTATGAATTGCTCCATCAAATAAATTGATAAATGCATTTAGATTCCACTTCTCTTATTATACTCCTCAACATACACAACGTGGTTATCACAGATCACATTTTTATGGTCGGAGTTTATTTGGATTAAAATTACGGTGCTAGGGGATTTAGTTTTTAGATTACACTTTCAGTAAAGAAAAGTAATCTGTTCAATTTCTTTTTCGTGTCTTTATAAATTAACAAATCTTACATGTGGTGCATTTCTGTTCCTTAACCGAAAAGGGCAAAAAAATTAAAAATCGTCAAGGTATTGTAGCAGGACCACGTAATCCAGAACAATTATTTCGTTCCTAGAATCCTATTCAAAACAATTTATTTATTTATTTATTTACTTTTGAATAAGATATAAAAAGAAACCAATGGAAATAATAAAAGTATGTCTTGTGTTTATAAATATGCATGCCAAATTCAGGAATCACTGATTGGCTTAGAATTATTAAAGGAAATATACAAACGATTATGTGTATACATAGACACACATCCATGCTGATTTGTATGAGCCTTTTTTAGAAAAGTAGACTGAAATTATTAGAAGAGTTGTTTAGTGTTTTCATTCATTATCTTTAATGAATAGAAATTGACAAAGCGTTGACACAATAAAGAAACAAAAAAAAATACGTAAAGATAATCTGAGAAGGGTAAAATATTATGGTTCAAAAATTTGATATCACACTTACATAATAGAGCTTTAAAAAAAAACAAAAAATCTTTTATTGATTATAAAAAAAGATGTCAATGCATTATACCTAGGATATGATTTATCTTTTATCTTTAAGAAGCTGTCCTGCATTTTTAAGAATTTTTTTTTCACAAATTTTTAAAGCTCTTATTTTTGTGCTCCATTTCCTCCATTGTAAAAAAATACAATTATTCAAATTTCTTTTTTTTTTAAATATACTTTAATAACAGGAGCTGCTTGTGTTATACTTTTGAAAAGTAGTCCATTTGGCAGAGTTTCCCCCTCCCCCTCCCATTTATCCACCTCAGGCAAATACATGAAAGGGTTTGTAAACAATCGTACATCTCCAATCCATCATTCAAACCGTGTTAGTTAATTAGAGTACAATTTGATGCGTGATTACTACACACAAAATAATTTTATCGAATTCCTATCTCGATATTTCCTCTTCATCAGTAAACACATTAGCGATCATCACAGGTCGGAGTCACCGTCGATTCCAAGTGTCCTCCGAGTGGAAGCACCTCTTTGACCAGATAAGATATGGCTGCTGCAGACAGCTAATTAGAAGGAAACGTAGCTAATTGGATGTGCTCGACACGGCGGTATTCAGGGAAATCTCATTAAGTTCTGGTCCAATCGTAAAGCCGAATCTAATTTCCTCTGCAGCCTTGGGCGAGAGGGACTAAAATTTAATTGAATCTGCTCAGTTTGAATTAACTTTCCAATAAACAATTTCATTGTATCTGGAAATGGCTGTGCTTCACTTGATTTCCTTTGTGCCTATCTCGATCTTAAAGCTGCCCATCTCTGTATCCTGCGATGCTGTCAAAACCTATAATTATGAAGTGTTGAATGTAATCCATAAAACCATACAGATAACCCACACCACCCACCCCCTGCAATGTCTCTCTCTCACACCCTCTCTTTGATCTTTTTCTATTTTTTTTTAAAAAATAAATCGTAAAAATATATTCAGATTTGAATCTTAAAATACTGAACTTTTCCGAAAACGTTAGTTTTTTTTTTTATTATTCTAAGTGATTACACTATCTTCTTTTTTTTTATTATTCATTATTAAGCTAAATTAATGTGGGTCATGACAAAGAAATATCACGGGACATACAGTTATAAACATTTTCCTTTTTAGATAAGTGACTATTATAATTAAATGTTATGATGTTTACAAATTTCATTAGACACCAATAAAATTTTACAGTTGTAAAAAAAATATTAATTCATATGATTATTAATTCATTTCATAATTTATTATATAAAAATTTTTCAAAAGCGACATTGATTTTTATATTATATAATAATGATCTCTGAACTAACATTTCAGCTACGGTATTTTTTTTGCATCATTTTCATTTTAGGCTTAAAAATTTGAAATGAAAATAAAAAAAAAGTGTAATTTTCGAAAGTGAGCAGCAATTGCATTTATTTCTTGTTGTAAAAACTTCAATTGTTAGTGTAATTTTTCTTTTTTTCTTTTTTTACTTTAATTTAGACAATCGTAGTCTTATAGTCGTTCTATAAAAATAAAAATTTATGTTCGAATGTACAACACGTGGCACTTTAGTTTCATTTTTATTGAAAGATTCTATGTTGGTTTTTTTTTTTTTTTATTGAGCGTAGGGCCGTGGGCACACCCCACGTGTGCTTTCATCCTTCTGGATCTATTGCACTAACCCTACAATGGTCAGAATAGGTGAAGGAATTTTTGTTTCCATTTGAAATTCTAACAAATCTTCACATCCTTCAATGCCATAGACAGCGGAAGAGAAAGAGAAGAAGAAGAAGCAGACAAACACAGGAAAGAAAGTAAATATCTAAGCCGACGCCGGGATTTGAACCCATATGCTGACGTATCGACCTCTAATCCACTAGACCACCGATCGGCAACCCGCGGCCCGCGAGACGTCTTGGAGATTTACTCAGTATCAGTATAATTTTTTTTTTTGGTTGTGAAAATAAGATTTTCCTTTTTTTTTTTTTGGTTGTTAAAATAAGATTTTCCTTTTCGGCCCAAGTGATCCCCACATAAAATATTTGGCCCTCTTACAACAAAAGGTTGCCGACCCCTGCACTAGACCAAGACAAGCCGGTAAGACAAAAAAAAAAAAGATTCTATGTTAAAGTACATGATCTGCTTGAGATATTATCAAGAAAAATAATAATCATTTAAAATGTGAAACATACATTAGAAAACTTAATAATAAAATCATGAATTATAAGGTTTTACGTGCATTGTTCATTTTAATCCCACAATTTTTTTAATTAAAAATTGATGCACCGGAGTAAATACAACTAGTTTTAATACAATAATTAATTTACAACGACTATAGTTTCTGACACACAACGGAGTGCCTATTATCAAGTGACACTGATAATAGGCACTCGGTTGTGTGTCAGAAACTAAAGTCGTTGTAAATTAATTATTGTATTAAAACCAGTTGTATTTACTCAAGTGCATCGGCTTTTATTTGTGTGGTTAAAATCATGAAAAACACAATAAAATAATTTATAATTTCACGTTTCGTCATTGATCGTAACTATTTATTTTTAATTTATTATTTCAGTCTCAATTTTATTTTAAATTCTCTTATAAACTAAAGAAATTATTTAAATATAAAACTTTTTCATAGATATTATCATATATGAATTTAAATTTATATTTACGACAGTAAAACATGCAATGTATAATTATACATTTACTTAAATTTTAATATGCTACTTCAATATATTAAGACATGATTTTACCTACATTATTTTTTCAAAGATAAATAGGAAAAAATATTATCGTCGATTCTATTGTAAATTGATCAAATATTTCACTTATTACTCTATTATTTACTCTTAAGCCGGAATTATGCTTTGAATATCAAATATTTGTTTGAATCCAGTTTTGTTATTCTCATGGTACATATGCACTTTCTTGATAGTTGTAAGAAATTTATAATAATATATAATTATTAAAAGGTAGGGTTTTTTTTTTTTTTTTTTTTTTTTTTTGGTGCTGGAAATAATATTAGCGGTCAAAATTTTAATTTGTTGCTTTAGATTTTTATACTGAATGAAAAGTAGATTTAAAATAGAATTTACTTAATTCTGTAAACGTTTCCTAATTCTGTTTTTTTTTTTTTTTAAGTTTGTCGAACATGTTTTTTGTTACTGAATCAGGATGTGCTTTATGTAATATAATTTTAATTTTGTTTGAAAAAATACTCTTGATACGGTAAACATATATTTAAATAAAAATATATACACATATATAAAAGGAGAAATAAACATGTAATATGTAACTTTATTTTATATATAAATGATTTGCATAAGGACATGTTTATAATGAGAAAGCTGCTAAATATTTATTGTTGGTATATTTATTGATGTATATCTAGATATAAAATGACTTCATAATCGCTTAGATTGTCACAGCTGCAGTAAGCAATTATTTTTCCAAATCAAATTTTATCTTTTACAATCTTTACGTGCAAAAAAATTTTTTGAAACGTTTAATTGGAAAGAATAACCAGTTCTATGAGAACTATATACAGTTTATTCATTAATAGAAGTTGCAGTAAACATTCATCTATTATTTACTTTATTATTTACTTTGATGAAATTAACTTTCACTTTTATTTTTTTTTTTCATTCTTTCTTTTAATTATTATTTTTTCTTTTTTATTCAAGTACATTTCGTTGTGATTTTTTTTTTTTAAATAATTTAATTCCTCTGTAAAAAGTAACTTAATTCTGTCTTGTTAAGCTGGAAGGATTTGTGGGGAAGCCTAATTGTTCGGGGAGCTTCAGGTACATTTTTAAAAGATCTCAAAATTACAGCTGTTAAAATTTCTTTTCTTATACGTAATTTATAAAGAAATAAAGCTTTAGTAAAATATGCTTCTTTTTTTTATAAAAAATTATACTGAACATTTAGAACCTTTAATTCTTTTTCAGAATTATATTTACATTTTTAAACAAACAATGTACAGCAATTATTTTTCGTTGATCCCCACAAAGAATATATTCATTTTAGATGGTAATTTACTTATTAGTAATTCTTTAAGCAAACATATTAATAAAAGATAAGGGGAAAGAAGTTTAATTTCTATAAATACTTGAGTAAATACTAATATTATATAATAATTATTTTATTTATTTTCGTTTTTCTTAATGTTACGGAATTAAGTGTTTATAAAAATGGAAATAAAGCTTGCAATTAAAATATTGTAGAGAAAACTTTCCTTTAAGTCAATTTTAATAACTTCAAAACTACCTACATGTATTAATATTAATAGAATAAATTAAAGAATTAAATAATGGCAAAAAGTATAAAAAAATATCTTTATTTAATATTTTATTAACATAAAAAATGATAGGTTTTAAAATATAAAATATAAAGTGGTAGGTTTTGTGGTGGATGATGCGAGGTGGGCAAATTTTCTTGGGGTTCTCCCATTTCCCTTGCACTTCTTCCACTATTCTTTCTTATCTTTTTCTCCGTTTGTCTTTCTTTCCGAGGGGATAACACAATAGATCTACGGTAGCGGGTTTGGCAGAATAGAGCTTAGATCTATTCCACCCGCATTCACCAAACACACAGCATAAAATGTGTTTTAAAATTTTTACGATCACTGTTGGATAGCTAGAAATGATAGTGATCCAGGTTTCCATTCTGTAATCTCACTGTAGTAAATGAACTTTCTATATTAATATTTACTGTTAGGATGGTCCTACACAGACAGTATTCCCATACATTAATAATAATCTCAAGAAAATTAAAATAGACGAAAATTCTGCGTCATTATTATCTGTAGTTGTTAAAAAAACTCCAAAGAAGTTGTTTTATTTACATTTGTTACTTCTTCCATTAATTATTTTTAAACTATTTATTAGAAAAATTATAAAAAAAATTGCTCCAAAACCATAAACTGAAAAAAATGTAGAACACAATTCTTAAACAAATATTTGATCATGCAGTATAGTCTTTAATGTTTTTTCAATTTGTTGTACAGATAGGAAATTTACTTTGGAGAAAAGATACACAAATGAGTTTAAGATTTTGTTTCCCGAAAAAAAAAATGCTAAATTTTCCAGTTATTATTTTTTATTATTTCTTCTTAAATCTTTAGATTTTAAATGAAAATAATAATTCAGGAACGATATGTAAGTAATTATAACTTTAATTTCATCACAAAATTAAGAAACAGTGAAAATAAAAAAAATAAAAAATCTATTTTTTTAGACTTCTACTTACAGCGCAATCAGTATAATAATAGTTTAAAATGTATGATGAAAATATTGAGTATATTTCTAGAAACAAAGCCTTTTCTCTTAATTTATGTTTACATTCTGTTATGATTTAAATTTCGAAAAAAAACTAAAAACCTGCCAATAGGGTTCCTAAGTTAAGAGTTAATATTATTAGATAAACTATAAAGAATAATATAAACATTTTAAATCTAGGTCTACAATAATAATAATAATAATAATAATAATTTCCTACATAAAAAGAAGACAATTTTTTCTGAAAAAAATATATAAGTTAAAACATTACGTTTGGTTTTTTTGTTTTTGTTTTTTAAAAAATCATGATTGTAAAGTTAGCATTTTCAAAGACATAATAAAAGTAAATAGTCATAAAATAAAAATAAAAAATACTGTATTCTAAAATATATTTGTTGTAAAATTATACTGAAATACACTTCTATACAAAATAAATACAAAAAGGAAAATGAAGAAAAATTGAAGGTGTTTTCGTTTGTTTTTTTGTTTCATTTCATAGTCAAAATTTATTTGAATCTTAATAATAAAAAATGCCAACATTCATTTGCTTCTATTTAATTTGCTTTATTATTTTTTTTATCAGCAAGTAAAATTAATTCTTAAGTACTCTTAAGTAAATACTTTAATTTCTAGTTTTCTACGTCAGTTAGGATATTGCGCACGCGACGAAAATCCAGTCTCCAGAGAACCTTTAATGAATACAAGTGAATCGAGGCATTCATTAATTAGACAGCGTCTCAGTTCGTGCGTGGAAACTCCTCTGGGCTCAAAAGTTTCAAGAGATTACTTAAGTTATGTTCAAATGCAGATTCAAAAATATAAAACGTCACAGGAAGCCAGGAAAACTTTTAATTGTAATTCACTAAGATTAAGCATAATATTAACATTAAAAGCAATACAAAGATAACAATAGAAAAAAAACCGCATTACTGCATGTCATGGAATGACCTATCATGGAGTGAGATAACTATTTCAAAGTTATTAGCTCTCCTCAGTCTTAGTTAGTCCCTAATATCTCATTCAAAGGAACTTAGGTTTCCCTGAAGTTTCGTAATAGCAGCATCAAGCAACAAATATTTCTTCAGTTTTAATTGTTATCTTGTAGTTTATGTTTGTAGTTTATGCTTTGTAGTTTGCATATATTGAAGTTATTTTTTTCCTTACAATTTGGTTTAAGGAACAAGTAGGAGTGGAATTATGTGGTTTTCATCTTTAATTCTTTTAATTTGTTTTGTTATTTTTCTGGAGCCACTTTCTTCTACAATTTTAGTTTTGTTGAATCCATATGAGCTGAAGAACAATGGAAAACGTTACGAAGGAAGACAAACAATCAGTTGTTGAAGAATCCCTTTCAAATTAACTTTCAAGATTCCATAATGCTTTTCTTAATCCTGCGAAGAAGCAAATAAATAAATAACACTTATCCTTTTTCTTCTTCCTTATAAGTGTCCTTTGGTTATTTGTTTTAACCATTTCCCGCTATGCTCTCAGGGCATCTATCTATCTATTTATCTATCTATCTATCTATCTATCTATCTATCTATCTATCTATCTATCTATCTATCTATCTATCTATCTATTTCCTCTTGTATTTCTATCTGTTTACTCTTGGTTTTTTTTTTTATTTATAAGTTTTAGTTCAGCTACAAGGAATTAATAAATAAAAATTCCCTTTGTCAGCCAGTTTGAATATTGATACAAATATAAATTAAACCGATTAGTTTTATGGTTATTAAGATACTTTTTTAGCTAAAAACGAAAGACAATAAATCAGGCAATTCTTACTGCTATAACTTTATTTTTTTACTGCACTTAATTTTTTTATTTTATTTTTTTTACTGCACGACAAAATGGTATTAAACAAATTGATGTAAATAAAAACTAGCTATTATACTACGATGTGATCAATTAAAAAATTACTTACTACAATCCTAAAATAACATATAGATTTTTTTATTTAACTATATTAAATAAAATAAAATTCTTAATAATGTTATATTAAATACATAATTATTTTAGTTACTTAATTGTGTAAGTTTAATTAAGTGTGAATTATTAGGTAAAGAGAAAAATATTTATGTAGGGACCTATTTAGTAACATAACACTCGAATGTTGTTTTATTTTGATTCTTCTACTTTTTTTTCCCAGTCGATTTTATTTTCAATGATAAGATTTACTCAAATAGTAAAATTTTTGGAATTTTGCCATTTTAAACATGAATTCGTTTTTGAGAAAATAAAAAAAAAAAATTTAGTCGATTTAGATTGACTCAGCTTAAAATAAAATCATAGTAATTAAAATATAACGAAGACACAAATTAAGAGTTTGCAATCTCATATTGTTCTAAAATATTCTTATTTTTTTTATTATATAGATATTGCATGAGGCTTAAGTCAATCTCAGACTTGAAACACACCTTTACTTGAATTTATATTACCACTGTACGGAATTGAAGAAGTAGCTACAGGGAACCGAAAATCGAAAAATAAAAAAAAACGTCGCCAACGCTACTCGCCAAAAACAGAGGAAGAAAGAAAGAAAAGAAAAGCAACACGCGAATGTTTTAGACAAACGCCTACAGGAATTTTCATTGGAATAATATCTTTAAATGAATTACCACAGCTTTCATGTAATTAAGAATGATTGCAAAGGCGTGGGATGGCGGTTTGGGAGACCTTTCATGTATTGCATATTCTTGGGTAATTTTGTTTATGTATTTTATCTTTTTCCGTTTGCTGCAATAACATTCTTAATATTTTTATATATTGACTAATATTTTAGTTTATCTTAAATATTAATTTCATTTCAAAGTTCAAAATTAAATAAAAAAAATTTAAATGTAAGTTTTCAACATTTAATTGAAATATCCAGTGTATTTTAAATTATCAAAAACTTTAAAAAAAACAAAACAAAAACATAAATCCTTTATTTAATTATTTCAATGTAGTCACATTTCCAATTTATACTCCTCATTCATGAAATTGAATTCCATAATGAAAAAAAAAGTTGACAGGCGGATAAATATGTGTGATAAGCTTTGCACCTACTGGAATCATGAGAAAAATAAATAGAATCGATCTTTTAAAAAGATTCCATGGCTGTTGCTTCTTTATCTCCAGCATCGAAGGCGTGCCACGTATTTTTTTTTTCCTTCTGATGTGGAATCGGCAGTACCAAAACTATCCCCTCCTCAGCGGGAACAAAAATTGAAATTCGGAAGGCAGAAGATTATAGGCATTCTGGCGGAATGTTCCGTGTAAACAAACCAATTTGGACGTGTGAAGCCTTCGCAGCTGACCCCAGAGTAGGAGGTGGATGCCGTCGACCGCTGAAAGGTGCTTCTAATTAGGCGTCCCCTAACTGTCAGAGCCATCGCTCGGGTGGTCCCTGAAGCAATAGGTACAGCCTCGCCTACTTCACAGCGCAGTTCACTCTCGATTTACAACTGGGAAGGCTTAATTACAAGCCCAAATACCTTACGCCCAACCACGAGCCAAAATTGAATTCATTTCCCGTTCTCTCTTCTATTCTTGCGAGGAATGGGTTTCAAAATTCTTATGAGTCAATTCTTTTGAAGCTTTATATTATTTAATTGGAATGGTTAAAGGCGATGGCAGACAAATCTACATAATACCAGTCGAGGTTCAAAGACAAATTCAAGTAGGGGTTGCTACGACTCATGTTCGGCAAGGTAGCTAGTGTCAAATATTGCTTTCGAATTTCCCTTAAACATCTGAATACTGGAATTCTATACATAAATTTCCAAGTTGGAGTTTAAAGTCAATTTTATGATAAAGGATAAACGAAATTACAAATTTTAATTTATTGAAATTTTCATGTAAATTAAAACCGTTTTTAAGCTCTGCTATGAACACGTTGTAAAAGCTGGCCGTCATTAGCATTAGTGGCCGTCATTAACATTAGTGTTCGAAAATCATCTTCCATAAATTGTCGCAATGCGGGTTTTAAAATATTAACGCAACAATACAAGCTATAAGTATTTTAATTAATTACTAAATACTTTAATTTTTCTTCAGGAATATTTATGCATTTATTTATTTACGTGAGCTTTCCTAAAAATAAAAACTATATCCTGATCAAGTAAACCGCTCCAGTCGGTTAACGCGAAAACTAGAATTTTTATTTTCTTTGAAGGGTAATCACCATTAAATGCGAATCGTTCCCAATATTAAGAAATCAGCTGTTTCAACTCGATGTGCGTTCAAATATATATACAAACAAGAAAAGCGAAAGTTGAGAAGTGAGATTTTTAATGCTTAACATGCTCGAATCGATTAAACAAGTATACGATCTATCGCCCAAATGATCGTATATAGTCATTCCTAGTAACTTTATGAACTCGCATTACCTATTAAATTGCTAAGCTTTTAAATTAAAAAGTTTGGAGGACAGTAAAATTATCCTAACTATGATTTGTTTTCAAAGTTTATCTTCGATAAATAAACTTATTCCCTCAAATCAAAAAAAAAAAAAAAATAGATGTAATTTTAAATAGTAAAATGTTTCAGCTCCAGAAATGAATATAAAGCAGTGTTATTATTATTACTCAGGAATTCTTATCATTATTTTTGGCTTTCTACTTTTAATTTTTAATTTTTAATTCCTTAAAATTTGAAATGATTTAATTTGTTTATATAAACTAGTTTTATTTACAAGAATAGTCAGAGCAAAGCTTCCAGGGATAGAAGCACTTAGCTGGAAGAAAAAAAAAAGTTTGCTTCATTTCAAAGCGTTATCACTTTATGGATTTTTTCCCAGGGGAATAAAATTTTAGAAAGCCAAAATAATCTAAGTATTCGTGAATAAATAATAATAATTTCGGCATTTTTAAATTTACATTTGAGTAGAATTGAAAATTGAATTGTGAAACTTTCAAGTTTCGTTCATTCATTCAACACATTAAAATACTTGCTTGAATTAAAATACAACTTTGAAAGTCAGAATACGAAATTATATTTTTATGTGCGCTATAGATATTTTTTTTGTTTTTGTTTTTTTTTTTTTTTAATTTTAGACGCTCATGTTTTGATAATTTATTTGCATGAAAACCAATTTTTTTCTTAGAAATGCTATCGCTAGAATTAAGACTTGAAAACGTTTTTAGTCTGAATCAATTTTATATGAAATTTTCCTAAAGTAAAAATACTTTTCAAAAGATTTACAAAATGAAATAAACATAAGAAAATCTCTTTTTTTTATCAAATTTGTAATTAATAAACAATATTAATATTAACGAGAATTTGGGGTTACAAGAATCAATTCATTAAAGGCATTTCTACACTTATTGACTATTAACACCAAAACTATAAAATTCCAATATTCTTACAAATTATTTGAAAGGAATTGGATCTTCATTGCCCTCACCTTCTAATTTATATAAGAATCTGAGGTTTCTTGTGTTACTTTCTTGACTCAAATATAAGTAGAAGCTCTTCAAGAACCGTGAATTGCACATAATTCAATGTTGTGTAAATAATATCGATATTAAGTAATAATCGATATTTATGAGGATAAAAACAAAAACTTTTCATGTGATTTTATTATTCAAATTGTAAAAGTGGCTTAAAAGTTAGCAACTTCTTTTTATATATATACTCCTTCATTGAAACTACAAATGTCGAAAGTTTAAGAGCCACTAAATTTTAAAGAATTTTTGACATATGAAAATCCAGGGTTGGAGAATTTAAATTCAACAGACGAGAAATGGACACTATTCTTTCTCCTTTGCAGCTTCTATTTCCGAATTCAGATTCGCTGAAAAGAGGCTGGTTGGTGGCAGACCACAATGTGTTGGTTCACAAGGTACCTAAGAATTAAGAGTGCGATCCAGTGCTGACAACCGCCGATCAGCATCATCAGCTCGTTCCGTGAGAGCACAAGCCCTATACTCAAGTTCCACAAGATGGGAGGGCATTGGTGGTCACGCTATCCTAGGTGACAGAAATCAAGCCACAATAACAGAAACCACCCACTGCACAAACAAGCAAAAAACTGCGTAGTTTTCCTTCCCCCTTATGTCAAATGATGGGTTTCCATATGTCATAGGTTCTCACTTTCTCAGCGTGTGCTGCGATTGAATTGAATGCTTCCTTTCTGAATTCGATCATTATATTTTTTTCATTTTTTTCCTGAAAAGTTCTTCATTATCTACCAGTTTTCCTGCTTTCAAAATTATTATAAAATTAGAAGTATATAGTTTTATATTAATCAGAGGTTTTCATTTTTTTATATTTTACAATTTCGATTTCCTGTTTTTTTCTTTTTCTTTTGTTTTGTTTTTTAGTTTTTTGTTTTATTTTGGATGGGGAGTGAGGAAAGGGCAGAGCAATAGGGACGAAGGATGATAGTACTTTTTTTCTCATTTCAAAAAAAGAAAAAAAGCTTTTAAAAATTTTTAATTTTAAAATTATTAATATTCTAATTTGCATATCATATGTCAAACATGATTCTTTTTACTATTATTAGGTTTACAACGATCAGTGAGAATTCTATAGATCCCCATATTTACATGATTAGCAATAAAAAATTTTTTTATCAGATTTTAGGAAGTCTATCTTGGATTAAATAGTCTTGGTTAAAGAACTAAACTCTAGTTTGTTTGTTTTTTTTTCTTCCTCATAATTCCTAAGACCTTTCGCTATCATTGGATTCATAAAATAATTTTTCGTTTTTAGAATTGATTTTTAAAATAGATAATTGATCAGAAAAAAATATTAAAAATCAAATAAAAATATTAAATGCTTACACAGTTAAATTTAATATAATTTTAAATATATAATGATTATTAACGTAGTTTAATATTTAGTTATGTGGGCTTTAATTATAATTTACGTAATATATTTATTACATTCAATCAAACAAGTAAATATGATGGTAATGATAACAGCAATAATATAATATATTATTATGTATAATTAAGCAGGTTAATAGACAGATAAAAACATTCAAAATTAATATATGAGCATTCACTCCTCAATAAAACATAGCTGTTGAATCGTAATCGAAAACACTTATGTTTACATAAACATGCTATAAGTTAAGTTTTGCTATGTGTTAAGTTTTCTTAAATGAGCGTATTTATGTGAATCCCTTGAGAAAGATGGAAACAACCTGGCACTTGTGAAATGGGAAGAGATATTAAATTACGCAATATCGAAAGGATAGTTTCACTGATTTATGTTCATGAAAGAAATTCCTGGAAATTAATAAATTACGTGAAACTTTAAAAAAAATGAAGGAAAGGAGAGAAAAATAAATGAAGAATAATACAATTAAATACTGAAAAAATATGTCCATAAAAGTTCATTGTTTTACTGTATGTTGGATAAATATTTATTGATGCGATTCTCATCCAGCCAGAATTAAAAAAAAAAAATTCGAGATATTGCTAAAAACGTATGAGAAAAAATTTATCTCTATTTCATACAACTCACATATACACTATGCAGAAGAATATAGATATGTATCGACTGAATCAGTCGGGGTGAGTTGTTACTTTAATAATTAGAACAACTGTAATGAAATCTATGAAAAATTAAAAACAACAATTTCCTATAAACTTTTTATTAAAGATTTTAATAAAATCTTTTTATTTTTATTTTATTTTATTTTATTTTATTTATTATTTACTTATTGCTGAATTCTAAATTAAGTTCTTGTTATTGTTACACTTAAAAGAATACCTTAATCGGATTTGTAGTGGAATTGAAAGAATGGAAGAAGATTTTGAGTAAGTTTTATTGGAATTAAAGCAACTGATTCCATAATTATTCTAAGATATGTTCTAAAATGGTAAGCCATAATAAAGTTCTTAATAAAAGAGATATCTACATAAGAAATATTTAAATAATAAATGGCCTTATTCTCTGTTTTTTTAGCAGAAAAAGTAAGAAAAATTTATTTATTTATTTATTTATTTTATTTATTTATATTTGTAGGTTTGAATCACGGAGAACCCTTGCTTTTGGTTTTGTTTTATTTATTTTTTTTCGTAGCTCGATAATTGAAGAAGTAATTTATATTTGAAATCCCAATGGTTAGCAAGCATTGAATACATAGATAAATCTTCCAAAATGATGAATCCCAATAAAATACATGAATCCAAAATATTAAGTATTTTTAATCTGACGAAAAAGTACCTAATATTGTGGATTCGTGTAGTTTTTTGGAATTCATCATTTTGGAAGATTTATATCTATTTTATCCCACTTGTGTCTGACTTAGATAAAACGTTGAATATGCAGTAAACGTTGGCGTGTCAAGCTAATAATGTGCAGAATTCATTTCTTTTTTAATCTCAACTCAAAATAAATTCAAAAACATGTATTTTTTTTAAGAATATTTGTTTAAAACAAAAATTCTTAAAACATATAGAATAAATACAGCGGACAACTTTTTTATTCTTTTCCTTGTTTTCTTTCCGAATTCAATATTCTTGCTACGAGATCTAAACATTCACTTTTTAATTTTGTTTTATGACTACCAAACAGATTGACTATTTTACATTCCAAAGTAAACTTCATCGAAAAGGTTCATGTTCAAAACCTGAAATTTAATTCAAAATGCTCCTTTAAATAGAAATGTCTAGTCTATTGCTTTTTCTATAGTCCCAACAACTCCTACTTTTCCTTTTTCTCTTAATGCTGTCTCTTCTTTATTTCCATTCGCATTTCATCCTATTGCTCCATTATGAAAAGCGTGGTTGGTGTGTCAGGGAACTGCCATGTTTTCTACGGATGCCATTTTGTCTCCTGGACACCCAATTCATCTGAGTGTCAAGGGTTGAAAAATGTCTCTTCCGTGGAATATTCATGACTGTTATCGTGGATGTTCAGTTGATACAAAAGACAGGCAATAGAACAACTTGTCACTCTGTCAAAAATAAAATTATGGCTTACACACTCCACTGTCAAGACAGGCGCGCGACACACATACACAGGCAGCATTCGATAAATAAACGGCTTGGGAGAAAATGCTGATAAAAAACGAAAAAAACTTCCATGAATAATTTGCAAGAGTGGAATGAGGGGAATTTTGAATAACATGAATAACGATGTGGAAAGCTTATTTTTCATATGAGATTCAAGGGAAGTTTTGAAATACAAGTGGCATTATGTTACTAATTAAGTTCCAACGAATTCTATTATTCGAATGAATAATACTGTCCAATACTGGAAATAATATTGAAAGCTTGCAGTACTAAATTCCTTTAAAGGAATAAACAGTAACTTTAGTATAAAAATATTAACAGATTTTCTTTAACAGATTCGAAAGGTTCAAACAACAGTTTCTATTTATCTCAAGTTATAAAATCTGTATATCAAGTTATAAAATCTGAAAGTTACAGAATTAT
>JAFIDM010012231.1:80778515-80795243 GCA_023159025.1 Thereuonema tuberculata
ACAAAATTCTTCCTCAACCACCAAGCAAGAGAATCGAAAGATGACTCGTGGCACAAAACTAAAATCAAATTTACCTAACTTTCGTCAAGAAGCAGCGCGAAATTCAGAATTAGAATGACATTCACCGTTAATTCGTTTGTTTAACCTAAGTGTGAAATTTTGTCAGAACGAAATCATGAAATTTGAAAATACTTGGAAAGAATAACAATATTCCGTTATAATTGTTGCCTTCATCATTAACAATGCATCAAAGTATCAGATTACAGATAATGAAACCTGAACAAAAATCCTACTCTCTGAATGTAAATTTAGACCTTTAAGAAGTAATTTAAAGTCTCTCTTTCATACTGTTTGGTCGGAGTATCAAGGGGGAAGAGAATTGTTAACAATCCAATCTCCAGTTTGAATATTGTCAAATATAAAAATTATTTCAGATGTTTTTTTGAAGATAGTTGTACAATATCTACACTGAAAATATAAATAATTTAAATGATAACATAAAATTTTAATTGATTCTATGGCCGTTTACTAAACTATTTCTTCTTCTTATCTCTTTCCTAGCCATTTGTTAAATCTATCTTTCTTTTCTCATTTTCTGAATTTACAATTTAAGTGGACTTAATTTAAGTAGACTTAACAATTTAAGTCTACAATTTAAGTAGACTTAAATTCGATTTTGTAAAGTATACCCTACTGAACTGTTGGCTTTTTAGATCTATTATACAAGTCTTAGTAATTTTAAAGGATAAAAAAACATACACCGAAGAGAGAAGTGAAATTTAAACATTCAAACCGACGCCACCCTTCGATTCAAATCAAGGTTCAGGCGTATCAGCCGAATGGTAGGCCATCTTCTATTGTGCAATATTTCTTCAATTAATATTACTATTATATACTGTTACTTTTTCTGAGTAACTGTTCTGATTAGTTTTAGTGTAATAAAACTACATGGTGATTTAAAATTCCCTGTACAAGCTTTTAAGGTAAGGTTAGGAATACAAAAGCAAACATAGTAAACTTAGTGGAACATATCCGCAAACGCCACCCGAATGTGTTAGGGAAAGCTGTTTTGCAACACATTAGTGGGGCGCACGCACCACAGGGGGGCAAAATGGAAAATTGTTTTTTTTTTTGGTTGTGAAAGTTATACTTAATTTGGTGGGGCATAGCATACTTTAGATACTTTAGGTGGGGCATAGCACAAAAAAGGTTGGGAAACACTGGTCTAACGAGACCCCAATTGCCGCTGACGCTAACCTCGTCGCAAGAGACGCTGTGGCAGGTGGATGTATCCGTGAAAGGCCTAGCATTTTTGCACATCGACAATCATTGCATCGACATTGTGAGATGTGTATTACTTTTGGTGGTAAGAACTTTGAGCACATAATGTGAACCTGTAAGTGTATACCTTACTGTCATATAGTAAACATAGGGCTAATAACATGTTGTCTACCTTCCTTGTTGTCTTTTATTTCTGAACCTAGTGTACCTTCTAGCACATTCGGGTGGCGGTTGCGGACATATTGTTCTACTATGAATAGGTTTACCATGGTTTGTTTTGTATTCCTGACCTACCATTTTAAGTTTGTACATGGAATTTTTGCATAACTATGTATATCCATTTAGTACTGTTTATTTTTACTAATCTCAATAGTCTTTACCTATATGTTTTTACATTGTTTTATAGTGTTAACAATAACTTTATTGTTTGTTGCTTAAACTATTTTTATTTAGTTGTACAAAATTTTTCAATAAATATTAAAGATCAAAGCGTATGTGGCTTAAAGATGTTCACCTTTAATTAAAGGAAGATTTTCAGCTAACATAAGTAGTCCTCCAGGATCTTACAGCGTTTATTTCCTTGGATTGTCCTTCTGCTTATTATTTTCCGTTTGTAGAGCCTTGAAACCAACAAGTGACCAACTTAATTATGGTGTTTACGTTTTCAGTTTGACATTAACAGTTTTAAAACTGATATCAGTTAAACTTTTCTTCAATTGAATATTAAATACATCTTTAGGCAGATTATTTGAAACCTGATTCTCTAACGCTGTAATAATATAATTATTAATTTTAAATTTTGAGTGTTTCTAATTCACAACAGTCTTATTAAGGTATGTAATAATAAAATCCTCTACTTATTATTTATTGTCTTTATAATCTTAATTTACTTATTGACAATTTCTGATTTTATTTTTTTTTTTAATTTCTAAACTAAATAGATATGTTGCGATCAGGCCCAGAGGACCGCGCAATGCAGCTGGAGGGTAGGCTCCAGTATTCAGAACCTACGGGACAAAGTTGAGGACGGGGGGTCGGCCCGTCGCTCGCCCGCCTTTAACTCCCGGGAAAGAAACCCGGTACCCATTCTATAGAGGGCTGGGTAGACCCTAGGGCCCGTTTGGAGGAGAAAGAAGCGTGGAAAAATTCCCGTCCTCCGCCGAGGCCGGGAATCGAACCCATCACCTCCAACCCTTACCCACTCGGCTACCGGGCCCACAGATATGTTAGACTTCTGTAAATTAAAAAACAAAATCAGTATCTTTCATTTAATTAGTCTTGTAATCCTGATTTGTTCATATAAATTTACATTTTGAAAAAATGGGACCAAACACACTACTAGATATAAAAAAAAACATTTTTCTTCATTTTTCTGTTCTTTACATTTTGTAATTCCCAATGTTTCATTTATGACTAGATATGTGGATGACACATTTTTATTAATTAAAAAAGAAGAAATAAACCAAATACTATTAACTTTCAACTCAGTAAATAAAATGATCCAATTTACTATGGAACAAGAAATAGAAGGTAAATTGCCTTATCTAGATGTCATGATCATTAAAAGTAATGATACTTTCAGTACTACAGTTTATCGTAAGGAGGTGTATGCAGGTGTTACATTAAATTTTAATACCGCAGCACCAACTTCCTACAAAATTAATGTAATAAAATTGGCTGTCACAAGAGCCTTAAGATTATGTTCAAATAATAAATTATTGGATGATGAATTACAAAAAATCAGAAAAATTTTTATTATGAACAACTATCCTATAGATTTCATCAACAAGATAATATACAGAGCACTTAAAGAAAGAAATGTTAATAAAATCAAAGTTGATAACGCAATTAAATATGTAAGTATTCCATTTGCAGAAGAATTACAAAACAAACTAACCCCATTATTGGCTAATGTAGGGATTCGTATTGCAAATAAGGCAAGAAACACCATCAGAAATATCCTAAATAATGAACGTGACATAATATCTAAAGAAGAGATAAAGAAAACAAATAAGGAGAAAAAGGGGGCGGTATATGGAATAAAATGTCAATCGGGAGGGGGTGGGTGCCAGTATATTGGTGAGACAGGCAGAAAGGTAAAAATTCGAATGAATGAGCATTCCAACGCCATAAAAAAGGGCAATGACCAATATTTCACAGCAGTTCATCACAAACAAACTGGCCATCTAATAATGGTGGACAATCCGATCATTTATAATATTATTACAGATCAATACTTAAGAAAATTTTATGAATCATTATTAATTAATTCCAAATTCAACAAATGTTACAATACTGAATTGTCTATAAAAAATGTATTGCATTATCAGCTCGATTAACTATTTTTTATTGTTTTATTAATAATTGGCTAGCATTGATATTTGATACTTTGATATTATTGTAAAATGTAATCCAAAATTTATAAAGGCCTAATTTGCTTCTGTTATTTATTTATAGTCTGATGAAAAGGCCTGTATACGATGCCTTGTAACATGTAACGAATATGAATTTTTTAAATGTTTTTTTTTTATATCTAGTAGTGTGTTTGGTCCCATTTTTTCAATTATTCCCTCCACACACTGTATTAATGAATAAATTTACATTTTATTCCAGATATTTTTTCAAAAAGGAGGGGCAAATTTTTATCAAAGAAATTAAAGTTTAACCCGTTATTTTTCGAAACTTGTAATTAAATCGTAATGGTGTAAAGCAAATGAAATTGGAATTGGAATCACGGCTCTGACTTGAAAGAAATACAAAAGTTTTTTCAATTTATGATTTCACCAAAGAATATCATACCTATCTGTTCCATCTGTAATGTCCCACCTTAATAATAAGGACACAGATAATATTGACTGTCCTGTTGGAAATTTGGCTCTCTTTATATTATATTGATGCAACACAATACTTGTATTAATTATCTGTTTTACAACTCTACAAAAAAAAATTGAGCGATGTTTTGATGTCTCTATGTGAAATTTAGATTGAAATTTAAGTGGATTATTTAAGTTTTAAATACTACTTTGTATTTAAAACATAATTATAGAAATTGGCCTTAATAAACGATTAAAAATTGAAGATTAGGTTTGTATTAAATTTTTAACTGATATATTTCTAAAGAGGTTTTCAAGTTGTCATTATTTTTGTTAGTAGTTTGTGTATATGTTTCTTTCTTTTAGCTGTAAGTAACTAAGTTTACGAAGAAATTGTCTGCTGTCAAATCCATGAATAAAGAAAAAGCAGTAACGTTTTCTTCCTCTACTCTTTAGAGCACAGAAATATCCTAGCTGATAAATTTCTGGAATTTTTATTCCTTTTTTAGATAAATAGTGTAATACAATTCTATGTTTACACTTAATGTTTCTTCGCTTCGATTTAATTAAAAACAAGGAAAAACTTAGTTTCATATTGTACACGAAATCACAGCGACCCCGTCCATATTTCCTGTGAGGACAGGAAGTGACAGCAAATCAGATCTCATATTTTTTCCCAATTTTACAATTCCTAAGGGTATCACTGAGGTCCGTCCCTAACTGTAGTTTGGACTGTAGAGATGGCCATATGTGAGATAGGAAGTGCTCTCAGACCGGAATTCTCTCTTTAAGTCTTAAGGCCGGCTTTAAATGGGTGGATTTTGGATGGTAATTCGTGATGGCCGTCAGTTTAATATATTCTATTTTTGATAGAGGAATGGATGGTTTGATGGCGAGCAGCGCCACGGTGGCGAAACATAGAACGAAAACTAATAGCTTCTATGTAGATTCTAGCTGGATCAAAGTTCCCCAATTTTTTACTGAAAATTTGTGGAGTTTGAAAAATTTATAGTCTGCTCTCATTTCAATTACGAATGACTGAAAAACAATTTACTTATCCATCGAACTACGCTTGACTATCGTCTACAGTAAAACATGGCGAATGACAACTGTTCTATCCACTTCCGATAAACAAAGAGCTATTTCACATTTACATCCAAATGATAAGATAACCCTTCGAATAAAAACATTTATATATTATCTACTCAGTACATTAGAATATTGCAAAAGTTATTTTTAATTGCTTAAAATAGACTTTTTCGGTATTGCCGATTTGAGTGCAAAGAATTCTTGGTAAAAGGCTTCAACAATTTTCAAGATTGTAAAATATATATCGAGAAATTAAAAAAAAAATTCTAATTATCAAATATAATTAGAATAAATAATATTGGGTAGAACAAAGTTTCTCGAAACATATCTTTCCAAAAGATATCCGTATTAAGAAATCGAGAATTTTTTTTTTGAAACAGAAATCACTGTGATACTCATTACCGCGTGTTGGATCTCGCTGACAACGACAGCTTCCCGTGAATTTTTGATAGGAGACGGATAACCGTGTAAAACACCTCATTTGAAATTGATGAAAACTGGTGAAAAAGTAATGACAGCAAATTCCCACCAAACCACCCGTCTAAAGTCAGCCTAAGGGTTCAGATAAGGTATCACTCAAGTCTGTCTGACTACAGTTTCGGCGATCTGCTTCATTTTCGGCCACTTCCACTTCCTGTAAGATAGGAAGTGACCGCAGACCGTAACCCGTATTTTTCATGACTTTTATATGTCTTAAGCTTTCCAGTAAGGTATGACTCATCTCCGTACGACTTATAGTTGGTGCTGTAGAGTTGACGATGCATGGATAGATAAAACAGTCTTAAAAGCTCTTGCACATTGTGTACAGGATCGCTAAAAACAAAAAATGAATGGATAGATAGATTAAATATACACACAGTGATGTTATTAATTTCAACTGTTGATAAAGTCATTTAAATTAAAGTATCAACATAATAAGCAATATTATTAAATTGAAACTCTTGAAAGATGTTGAGTAAATAAGAGAAATTGCTTGAAAAGAGTTAGTTTGCTCAGGAGAAGTGAAAATAATTGTATATTTGTGTTGATAACGGACAGAAATGTACAGTTTATTAGCAAAACAACACTTAGTTAGGACAATTTTTTTTACTTATAAAACGTCTTAGCATCTTTCTACTAAAAATACGACTATTACATTTAAAAAATTTTTTTTTTTAAAAAGTTATGTTTACTATTTAAAGTTATGCTTTAACTGATTAAGGTCAAATCTTATCTTTATGTTAATTTATGCCACAAAAGAAAAAAAAATAA
This sequence comes from Thereuonema tuberculata, assembly GCA_023159025.1. Classification (NCBI taxonomy): domain Eukaryota; kingdom Metazoa; phylum Arthropoda; class Chilopoda; order Scutigeromorpha; family Scutigeridae; genus Thereuonema; species Thereuonema tuberculata. The sequence continues at coordinate 80,784,950 of JAFIDM010012231.1, forward strand.
TAATATAAAATTATAAACTATAAAAATTGAACACATTAAAAATATAAATTAAAATTTTCTGTTTTTTTATTTAATTTATTCAGTTTTATTTGTTATTTTAAGAATTTTTTATTTAATATTTTATTTATTATTTAAATATTTTTAATTTACTTAATTTTTTTTTCTTTCATGGTATAAATTGAAAGGCAGCAACTTTATATCTACTATTTATTTTCTAATTTTCTATTTTTTTTTTCATGCACAAAATTCATAATTCTCTTAATTTTCAAATACAAAAAAAAAGCAAAATACAACATTTACTAATAAAGCTTAGTCATAGGAATTTTATTTTTTTTTTAACTAATTTGCATATAGTTCTCTAAGCTATGTTTCAAAGAATTTAATTATAGCTTACAAACTGTATTGTTTAGTTAACAAGATCATTTTTTTTCCCCCTTAAACTATTTTACCATTCATACATATTCAAAAATATGGTTTTTTGCCACAACGTGATACGTAAATTTTGTCTGCTTTCACGCTATCTTTTTTTTTTAAAAAAAAATATAGAATCTTTTTCTATGATTCAATTCATCTTTCTTTCCATATTTTTAACTATCTGTTTGGTGATCCACAGTTAGATTTTATATTTCGAATTATTGAAATTAAAAATATAGTAATATCACCAGATTTGTTATATTGTACAATCTTAAATTTGACAATTGGAAAAATACTGTATATTTACAAAGGCATCTTTTGTAAGTTCTGGGCCTAGAAACTCGAAACTTATTGAGATAATCTGTTAAAGCTGAATGTTTTTTTAGTGGTTTTAGTTTGTAAATTCCAATTCTTTCGATCCTTTTATTTTTTAAATTATTTTATTTCCAATAACTTCTCTGAATGAACGAATCTGAAAACGTTGGACGTAGAAGAATGGGTCGCGAGAACACCAGCAGAAGACACATTTGAGCCAAGGAAATATAATCTCGAAAAATAGCAAATCTGTTGTTGTTTAGTCTGAGGAAGAGAGCCGTTTACTTCGGGCTTCTCGAAACATGTCATTTTCTTAAAAATGTGTATTGTGCGGTATTGATCACATTATTATTGTTATTTCCCGCACGTTAATTATCTTCAATAGCAAATCTCTTTTCGTTGTACTTCATCTATATTCTGAAATCGCCCACCAGTAATTAGTATTGTTTTAATCCACATATTTGTGAGCATAGTTTGTATGTTTATGAAAGAACGAGGCAGCTAGGCGAAATAGAGAATATTCAGGAGAAACAGGATGGAAATCTGACAAAAAAAAAAAGGAAAAACCTTCAGACTTTCCCCAGGCTTTCATTGTTCGGACAGAAGCATAGACGAAAGAATACCCATACTTTAGCCAGCATCAAAGTCCTGACGAAACGGTCGAAATACCTAGCTGATGGCTCAATTTCTGCACCGCTGCTCAGAAATCCAATCCAGTAAGTAGGATTAAATTATACACAGTAAATGATTCCTTTTCCCGTATTAAAATACTTCCTTTTTATGTAATTACCTAAAAAAAATTCCTTTAATCTCCGATTTGTTAATGTGGGCTTCATAATTTGTGAGTGTGTGTGTATATGTAAGTGTGAAACCAGAGAAATTTTCTTTTTTATTGATTTTTGGATTCTCTATTTACATTCATTCTTAAGTAATTTATATTATTTAAAAATAGCCAAGTTATATAAGCACGAGTGATGTTTGGTTTAAGAAACAACAAGCTAAAATACACAACGTTTCCGACCATTCTGCTATTTAAGGTCCATTTTCAAGTGTTATATTAAAAATTTAAAACTTAAAACTATAAAACATCCTCAAGTACTGGATTCATTATTTTTATCAAATTATTAAATTAAACATCAATGGGTGAGACGAAGTTGCTTCCTAAGTGACATCCTAGAACAGCTGTTTCACGCTAATACGGCTATCATCAGCTAGGAGCAGTCAACAGTAAACAACGAAGCCAACAGGAAGGCTATGCAGGCTCCACATTGATTCCGGCGATTGTATTATATTTTTGTTTTTTTGAAGTAACTAGCCGGTTTTTTTTTCTTTCTTTTTTTTTATGTAGGCCTTCCAATTTGACTTTTATGAAAAAATGAAGGAAGACTGATTTAATTGACACTAGCAGTTCATTATATAATTAATGATCGTTGCTTAGCATTGACTAGGAAGCGTTTGATTGTCTGTTGCATTTGAGAGTCTTCCCTCTTGAATTGTGATTCAACTATTGACGAAACCAATGTAGTGCTCGCTTGATCGTCCAGGGAACAGAGAAACTAAGATTTGCTAATTCTTTATTAACAAAGAATCATTAGGTTGGCCGTAAAGTTCCTTAAGAAGACTTACTTAATTATTAAAAATTAACCTACGAACAATGAATCAATAAATAATCAGCACATCTAACTATTACAGTATTTTAAACCGTGGATTTATAATGAGCAAATCATTGATTCTCCTATTATATAAGAATAATAATAATAAAAAGTAAAAAAACAAAACAGAAATAGGAGTCTTTCATTATAACATAACATAACATAACATAATATAACATAATTGGATTGATGTAATCCTTCTCTTCTACTCAGTAATCCTTGAATTACAGATTAGTTTGCTTTGTCTAACTGTTAAACAGACCTAGATTCATCAGGTTTTAGACCCTGTTTCCCAACGTGGGGCGTACGCGTAAAACTCAAAAAGTCGTTTTTTTTTTTTGGTTGTGAAAGTTATACAGTGCAACTTGGATAATTCGAACGTCTTTAATTCGAAATCGTGGTTAATTCGAAGATTTCTCTTAGTCCCTTGAATTTCTTATTAAGTCAATGTTAAAAAATCATGGATAATTCGAAGTTCAACTTCCTTAATTCGAAGTTTTTTATAAAAAATTTCGAACCATAACGACTTTTCGGCGTTTCATCGTTAAGAAATTCGACACGTGACAACTGAAATCTACTTCCCGCCACCGTTCGACATGTGACGCTTCAGACGCCATTCGAGCTTCCTGCTATCAGTGTCACCATGTCTTTCAGTAAACCACGCATGTACAAGAATTTAACGTTCGCTGAAAAGGTCGCCGTCATTCGCGAGGTGGAAAAGGGTGTGAAGAAGAAATGCCAAATCGCCAACCAGTACGGGATAGCGCATATGGATAATATGTAGCTTACGTAATATAAATCTTATTTTGTTTACATACATATAGTGTTTAAGTCTTTCATACCATGATCTTTCTGAATAAATATTTACTTATTGACAGAATAATCCTTTCAAGCATTCAGTGGACCTGAAATTAAAGTTAAAAGATGTAACTTGTTTAATTCGAAAACTTGGATAATTCGAAGTTTTGTAGTGGTCTCTTCAGCTTCGAATTATCCAAGTTGCACTGTACCTAATTTGGTGTGGCATAGCATACTTTAGATACTTTAGGTGGGGCATAGCACAAAAAAGGTTAGGAAACACTGTTTTAGACTAAATGAAAAAAAAAAGTCGCATACTTAATTTCAGATGCATAGAAAATAAAAAAAACAAAAAAAACAATAGCGATCAAAATTTATAATTCGAATTAGCTGTATTTCGTGGATAGAATTTTAGTTATTTTTAATTATTAAATTCCGAATAAGCTGACGATCATTCACATGCTTAACATTCTTTTATCTTTAATATTATTATTATTTTTTTAATTTTTCTTACTTGAAAAAGGCTTGTATTGCCTATTTATAAGGGTCAAAGAAGGATTTAAAGAGGGTTAAGGAACATAAAGAAGCCTTGCATCCATTTAAGAAAAAAAGATCGTAGTGATGAATTTGTTTGTTTCGTTTTTTTTTTTTTTTTTATTTACAGACAGTCGCCGAATTACGTAAGGGTTCTTTTATAGAAAAGTAGATTTTTATGTAGGTAGAAGCACTCAATATAGTTTTTAACATAGCTTTCAGGGTAAAAATTATTCAGAAAAATATTTATAATATCGGCAGTAGAACAGATTATAAAGAAACAAAACTATTAAAAATGAAATGTAAGCTACTGAAATGTCTACTACTGCATTACTGTACTACTTTATAAGACAAACAAAAAGGAAAACGACACACATAAAGCTTTTAAAAATATATAAAATATATTAAAAAAGTAAACTTACATATTGAACAGGACAGCTTCGTCAGGCGGTTTTGTGCCTTGACATCATGATATTGGACCAATTCTGATTATGTCAAGGCATAAACCCGCCTGACGAAACTTCCTGTTAAATTTGTAATTATACTTTTTTAATATATTTTATATGTTTTAAAAGCTTTATATGCATGTCGTTTTCCTTTTTGTCTTATTCGATGGCTCACCCACGTTAAATATAAGATTTATTTTGTACTAAAGTAGTACAAAATTACACAAGTGTAGTATCCAAGTAATATTTTGGAATAGAAGATAGTAAAGGTTTTGTTGCAGAGATGAACTTGCTTTAATTACATAATGTTGCTGCTGCTGCTGCAGAAATTTCCTGCGCATCGGCTTCATTTTCAAATTCATGTTTAGATGCACGACAAGGGGTTGCTAATGCCCAAATCACACCAGCATATTTTTTTCAACATTGTTTTGCTACAGTGAAATCAGTGCAGGGTTCCCCCTTCCTTGCTTCCTTGCTTCCTCCTCCGTCTCGACGAAATTTGGTGAAACAGTGCATTTGATTGGCAGAGTGCTAGCCAATCAGTTGAGCTTAAAAGATTTTGGCGGTTTCTCGAAAGCTACGAAAAGACGGCGATTAATCTTTTTTTAGAGGCTAAAATCGAGTTTCGGCAACGCAATTTAGATAGAATTTGAAATGACTTTTAGTAAGCTGTCAATCTGTTCGAAACTAATTGTAAATTGTATTCAAGCATCTCTACTATTTGCGAAAGCGAACTGAATTTCGGCTGAAAAGAGCGGGTATCCCACAAGCCCCTGCGGCCTTTCACACAGCTCAAGAAGAAATGAAATCTCTCTTTAAAAATTTGACATATGCACATTTTGACGCATAGAATTAATTTATTTCAGTAAAAATATTGTTTATTTTCGAAAAATAATCTCCTCACTGTGATATTTAATTCCTAATAGCCTTCGGATTCTCTCGATACGGTAGCCAAAATGGCGCTGGTCAGCTCCTTCGGGATCGTAGCTGGTCGGTTCTGATTGGAGCTCACTAATGAGCATCCCTGAAAACAGGGTTGTATTTAGAAACGTTCTGAAATTTTTTCAATGATGGAATCAGGGATGAAAATGGTCAACAGAGGCAAATCATACGATCGTAGACCTGAAAGATAGGGCCAACGATTGAAAACAATGATGAAAAATAGGCTGGTGTGATTTGGGCATAACACGGGAAGATATAGCATCGAATGCTTCTTACGCTTATGCTTGAGCTTTGCGTAAAGTTTGGGCTAATCGAAATTTTAATGTTTAATTTTTTTTTTGTAACTCCATAGGATGGACTACGTAAATCTCAGACCCTCTGTATTTATTATTTGTTTGTTTTATTTATTTATTTATTGTCGTTTGCAAATACCTCTTGATTTATTTATCTAATTAAAAATAAGGATGAAGATAGATAAGGATTTTTTTTGCTTTTTTTTAGCGACCCATTTGGGAGATGTGATAGCGACCAAAATCGGTAGCTGTTGCGTTTGTCCTGTCCGTCCGTGTCTGTCCACCACTAACAACTCTCAAACGGAAGGACTGGCAAATGGAGTTCATCATCGTGTTCAGAGACCCGTACACCGTAGGAATGGGGTATTTTCAGGGTTCAACACCTCCCCCATATACGAGATATTTGGCACTGTTTTCATTGGATTTCCGCTATTAGCTTAAATATTGGAAATGCAATTATTATCTAATTTTAATTTTTCAGCTGTAACTTGATCAATACGATAACCATAAGGATCTTCCCCACCAAAGGGATTTTCTGATAGAAAAGACGTCACACCATTTAACCATTAGAAGTTGAACATTAACTGCAATTATTTCATTGGTTTTCAAATATTATACACTGTGAGCCTAAGTAGTAAAAAAGTAGGTTGATGAGGGGCTACCACACAGGAGCCCGAAATCTCCATGTTTTAAGTATTTTTAAGCTTTTCTAAAAAACGTTTTACCAAAATTTTGTGTTTGTTTTTTTTTAATAACAAGTAATAGTTTCACACACGTTAAACTTTTATTCATAAAGTTTTTGGAAATTTTTTTTTCTTTTTCATATAATAGGAAATTATTCAATATTAATATGAAAAAATATCTTTTGTATCGACTACTACACCTAAAGAAAGAAATTCAAGGATTTAACGAATGTTGGTCCTCCTCCAGAAATAACGATGTCCATCAGCAACTAAAAATAATGATCAAGACTTTATAGCTGTTCATCTACAGACTACAATAATCATCTTCTATAGAATACATCCCTTTGATTAATTCTTTTTCCAGGCATGAATAATGTAACCCTCATCGTTGTCTCTTGAATGCAGCAAATGAATAGTTTTAAATAGGTTCCCTTGATTAACACTAGCTGATAGGATCTATATTGTCATACATTATAGATCATCAAGTGACACTAAGTAATTTGTATGATTACCACAAAATGATAAAAGATGTTCCATACTTACTCTTCTACCAATTTCAATTCATTTGTAATTTTATTGAATAAAATAGATCCGATTGCAATCAAGCTATTTTTTGATAACATGTGTATAAATTAAATAAAGAAAGCTTTAACGTGCCCATTGTAATATGCCCATTATTTTTTACGTTCATTATTTTAATTTTTATTTTTTGTTCACTTTAAATTTGTACAAATTGCTGCGTTTTCAATTGAAAGCTTACCTGCTGACCACACGAAACCGATAGAAACTGATTTTGTGTGCAATTGTTTAAGCTTTAAAAATATTCTTACCTTCATATTGTATAGATGCATAGGAAATTAGTTTCATTACTATTTTTTTTTCGTCGCACACATATTTCCTTTTTAATGGCGCACGAGCGACAGAGTACAAACTGCGCTGGAGCAAGTTAAGAACTTAAGAATAAGTAGTGGAAAGGTAGAGTAACACATACAGAAGTAAGAAGGAAATATCCAATCGAGGTTCCGACGTATCAGTCATATGATCGACTTGGCTGTGTCCGAACGGCCTTACAGTAATAAAATCATTCAACATATTTTATGAAATTTATCTATCAATTTCCGAATGCATTTGAAAGATACATCAGAAGTAAATAAGTAAAGTATATTATATATAGGAGATGGTCGAAAATAGGTTTATTAACTATTCCTTATTTCTATTTCTATAAACGATTTCGTACGAACGATGTTGAAATTTCGAAATATTTCAAGAAAATTATACAATCAAGATCGTACTTAAACTTTGATTTTTGAATATTGTTTTCTATACGTAGAGCAGAAATCAACGAACATTGATGATACTGACCATTCATAGGGTTTAGCATGAATTTTAATTTAAAGCATCGAATTCATTCTCCCCTCCATTTAATACACCATTCCTTTGAGAAGCGCTTTAAATATTTCTTAAATATATATTAAAAGCTTTGCTCAAATTAAACAAAAAGTTTTACTTAATAGTAAATAAATCGAAGCCAGATGTATATTGCTCAGGTTAATTTCGAAAGATCTTAAGACATTCGGAAATTCAGGCCGTGCTCTATGACTGAAACCGCACCAGCAGCTTAAGCGTGGTGAATGCGGCGTTCTTAGGGTGGAGATGGTGTTGATGCTCCCGCCCTCCCATTGGCGGCGACGAGAGGCCTGATCATTCTGATGGGGCCGTGTTGACAACTCGACGGTCCTCCGCGCTCCCCCACCGTGAGAAAAACAGCCGCCAATCCCGGCGACAAAGCCGCTCAACCACGGGGCGTGTCGCTCCGGTTTCCGCCGGGCTTCAGTCGCGGTCGATCAGCGCGTGATTTATTCCCGGTCGTTTCGTTTTATAGGAACGAATCGGCATTCGACTACAACCAACAGCGGGAGTCGACAAGCACTTGTTTTCTTCAATTGCTTTGTATTTGGGAAGGGAAATGCGTCGCGTCAGTAAATGGCGATGATGGGGAGAGAGAAAGAGGGTTACGACAGTAAACAGCTTTGGAGACAAACCAAGGATGACGTTCAAGTCTAACAACACTGATTGGAAAGTAATACATTAGAAAAAAGGACTTTCGCAATAAAAATAATAGCAACTTTACCAAGAATGAGATCTGTAAAATATTTGATATATTTAGTCTACAGTTTAAAGTTTTTTAAAATAAGCTCAAATACTAAGATAGTACTAGTAAATCAGTCACTTGATTCTCTTAAATCTACTGGTAAAGGTAAAGCAATTTTGAGATCTGCCATTTTCCGAGTAAGACCATGGTAAGACCCCCCCCCCAAAAAAAAAAAAAACAAACAAACAAACAAACAACAATGTATTCCACAAGGTATTTTGTCATTTTTTTTTTTGCTATTAGCTCCTTACCAATTGATACGATATACATGAAAATCAGTAGAGATATTATAACATCTAAAACTTCTAACTGCTTTTGATAATGACTCAATGCGTTAAAAGCAAACAATTCTTACGTATTTGTGCAGTTTCAGATATTTCTTACTCTTTTCATAAAACTTCTAATGTTTCAGCTTTGTCGGATAAAAAGTACTTTTGAGTTATGTTGATCCCAGACTGAGAAACATGCAATTTGCATTCTAAATTTTTTTCTGATGTATTAATATTTTCTGATATAAATTAAATCTAAACTTTAGACGAGATCTTTAATTGAAAATATAAATCAATGTACTATTTATAATTTTGTACATATGGGGATATACAAAGCTCAACTGAATTCACTATGATTTACAATTAGTTCAGAAAAATTGATGGAAAGTTAGCCAATAATATTATATATTCAATGAAGAAGTGTGTATGTTCAATAAGAATTTATTTCATTTGTAAATATTGCAGTAATACTGTAATATTTTTTTTTTTTTATTTATCTAAAAACAACATCATGACTTTTTATTTCCATGAATTCTTTTACATTGTCAAAATTTCAAAATATCAGCATTCTTCATTAAGCAATATTTGTATGAGATCTTTTATCTTAAAAATGAAATCTTCTTTAATATTTGTAATTTTTAATTTTATCCTGTTTGTTTATTTATAATAAAATTAACGAACGTAAGAAAAAAATAAACTTTCCTTATAGTATACAGATTGTGTTATTGCAAAAGTTATTTTCATCTATTAATATTGTTGTAGATTTTAATATAAGTTACATTGCTTTTGGAATATTAATATTCTATATAAAGTTGAGTTTTACAGCAATTTAAATGTACCTTAAAAACTTCGACTGAAAATGAAAGACTTTTTTAGATTTGAAATAAAAGATAAATCATTGCTTACTTTATAAGTATTTCTTGTGTTTGCAAAAGCCTTGAAATATTGCGTTATATAAAAGTTTCAAAAACAAAGGATTTATGTAGGGATTCTGTTGTTGATGGTAGAGTCAACTAGTCTTTCCCTTCACCATGTAGAGCTTTAATATGGCTTCCTTACGCCCACTCAGAAAACTAATTTTAGTAGCTTGTGGCTACACGAGGTTTAGAAAGGGATTGCCTGATATTGACTGTTAATTTCTACTTGACAATATCGAATTGACAAAATGTCAACAACTGTTCTTTAAATTGCACAGATCAATAATTTCCAAATAACAAATATATAGCCAAGAAATAATTTCATTAAGTTACTTATTTATCTAATATAGCTGTTAATCTTTACATAAAATTGCAGGAAATTGATTTTCTGTATTTACTTATTAAGAGATCTAACACCAAGGAATTTCTTCTTTAAAAAAGAACAAATTTTATCTGAAAGAAACAAGTTGTCTTTGTTCTTTTGTATTTCTTTTGTAGTTGACGAGTTAAAAGTAAATTGTAATTACCATTTGTAATTGTTTTGAAAACGAAAATAGAAACTGTAATTAAGAATTTCAAAATAAAATTCCTGCTAAAAAGAATGAAGGTTGAAGAGATAGTTCATTTTTGTTCTCTTAAATTTTGTTAATTTTAAAATTATAATGGTAAAACAGAAGTGTCAAAGAGATTCGATGCAGATAGTGTAAAAAGTTTTTGATATACTGAAGAGTAAAATTAGATGATTTGAGTAAGCCTCGAAACAGTACTGTCCTCGATTTCCAGCACAAATATCAAAAAATAGCTCAGTGAATTTGTGTGTGTGTTTTTTTTGTTTTTTTTTTAGTTATGTGCGTTCGTTGTTTTATTTTATTGTAAAAA
>JAFIDM010012231.1:80795253-80818864 GCA_023159025.1 Thereuonema tuberculata
TATTTTATTGTAAAAATGTACTAACGCACGTTAAATCTTTTGTCTAAGTAAAATTAGATGTCATTCAATATTATAACAGGAGTAACAGTTTTCGTTATATAATAAATAAAATATACATTTATTCACTCAGATTTGTTATCCCTAGATGAGAAATGCTTTAAAAAGGATGTAGGTTAATAAATAACAAATTGCATTTCGCTTTAAACTTATACCCGCATTGTAACTACCAAAAGTATTGTAGATGTGGAACCAGCCTCTTAATATGTGTCGAAGAGGGAAAAAAGGGACAAAAAGTTTTAAAACTTTTAAAAATGCAACTTTTTTAAGTGGAAATAATCATTTTTCCCTACAACCGCCTGCGATCACTATAACTCAAAACTTACGTTCTAGAAAACGAAATATTTAAAGCTAAATGTAAGCTATTACAAGAAAGATAGAGATTTTGGTACAATTGATTTTGTTACTTACTTAACAAATAACCTAGAGGATAAAATCTGCCAAACACTTGGTCACTGAAAGCAACATTACCTGCATTTCAAAAGTTCTATATCCAACTAAGTTTTCGTGTTCTAATTCCTATTTTAGAATCAAAATTTCCTTTGAAAATGAGAACTTTGGCCATATATTGAAAAAAAAAAAAAAAGTTAGAGTTGGCGAACCATAATAGAAGTTATACTTCAACTTAATAATAAGCATCTGCTTGAAGAAAGATATTAAGATAATCTTTTCTTTTTTTAAGTTACAAGATGTGTAATGTGTAGAATTACACATCTATTAATATTTTTTCGTTATTATATTTTCATACAAATTAATTTCAAGTTTAAAAAATCTGTCAAACTAATTTAAAGAAATATAATTTTATTTCTTTACCATAAGTTATATATATTTCAGTGTGACATTAGATGTTCATGAGCGAGATCAGTGTATTTCGGGAATCTGATCTTGAATCAGATCTATGTTTCCCTTGCTCCCAAAACACATAGAACAGAGAAAGAAACTAATTCAGGAGTACGTAGAGAAGATATTACTAGAAAGTACATTATATTTTTTTTTTCCAATTTCACACAATATGTAATCTTAAAAGCTTAACTGACACAACAACAACAACAACAACAACAAAAACAACAATAATAATAATAATAACAATACAATAAATATTAATACGAGATACAATACAACAATATTTTCCTCTTAATATTATTTTCTACTATTGAACAAGTAATACGCAATGAATTGAAACACGAACCAAACTAAACAGCCCGAAAAACTCAATGATATCCAATGTATTTAGTTTAGAAGATCAACTATACATCTTTATCAAGAATTTGAAATTACTCATTTCTTGTTTGAGATTGTCTTGCGTTTCAAAGTTTATTCAGTGAACTATTGCCCCTCACTCCATGACTAATTCGGTGACTAATATCTCTCCCCACAGTTAAAAAAAAATATGCTTAATTAGCGAGGCAGAGTTAAATCATCAATTATTGGATCACTAGAATTATTGAGGCGATTTTGATGTTCATTTCTACATCCGCATGAAAACTAGCTACCACTTGTATTAAAGATTTGGACTAACCTTCGTAGTTTCCTTCATATAAAGAGAAAAGAGAAAAAAAGATTAGAACAGCAAGTTTTAAAATCCATTTTTAAGTTGAATACTTATATTCTACTGTGTGAAATCAAGAAAAAGTAGAAAGTTGAATTGATCTGTTACTTCCGACCATTCCCGCATGCAAAATGTTAGTTTAGACCGACTTTTGAAAATGGGCTGGGGTTCCATCGTTCATTAACCATAATTGCCTTCTCAATACAAATGTCTTACAACCATGGCCGCCCCGTGCGGTTGTGCAGGTTGTGCACCGCACAAACCTGATCAGGAAGGGCGCAATTTCAAGACGATAAATATAGTAAATTTTTATACAATGCTCTTATTCATGAAGTAAAACTTCATGAATAATGATGTAGATTATACGACTTAAAATAAATAGTAGGTGATAAAAAATGAACAGTAAACTCAAGAACAAACTTCATGAGTGGTGCGTTAAAGCAGATTCAGTACGTCGATATCAGTGTGTCGATATGTGATCCGCGCACTCCGTATTCTCAGAAACGACTATTTTCAGTAATGCGAATAATGTCTTGTGCCATACCACCCCAATGTATGTAATGCCGAACTGATCAACTTCAGTCCCAAAAACATCATACCGATTCATCAATAATGTCAATAGAAAATGATTATTATGGATACTTTAGATGTTAGGTTAAAGGTTAAAGGTGCGATCAGGCCCAGAGGACCGCGCAAACTTTAGATGTAAAAGATCTAATTAAAAATTTTGTGGAGGCTAAAGCAAGGAGGATAAATCTGTAATGAATGACATCTGTATATATATATATAAATGTGAAAGCCCTCACTGACTAACTCATTACTAATTCTTCTCTTTCTCTTATAGCCAGGAAATTGAAATGTGACAGAATTCTTCCTTAGGTTGTACTTGAAAAAAGTAAGCTATCTGGATTTTGATTAACCACCCGTAAGGGATGTAAACTGGGGGGGAGGGCGGGGGGACAAGCTTTCTTGAAGAGTATGCGTATCTCTGAAAACGCTTTAGCTGGAAACATGAAGTTTCACATGAGTGTTCTTTGTCAAAATCGAAAAGATGCTGGTTGATTGAATTTTCGACATTCGGGCATTAAAGGGTGTAAACGGTGAAAGCAACTGTCTTGAAAGGTGGAAACACGAAAGGTCGAAACACGAAATTTGACATCAGTATTCTTTGTGGAAATCGAAAAGATGTTATTTGACGAATTTTCGATATCGAGCCCTAATGGAAGTAAACGGAGGAGAGTGGGGAGAGATTCATATATTCCCGATTTTTATATTAATTTCCTAAGTAGAGATCTCAAGTTACAGAGTAGGCTACGAATGTAACATTGTAATTTCATGTATTTTTTTATCAACTGGGAAAGTTTCGAAGTGTTCTCACAATTTAATTTCTCTCTTATCCACATCAGAACATCTGTTTTTTTGTAACCCTACGAAGAAGTATTTCTGCTAGTATATATATATATATATATATATACCAAAATCCAAAATGTGTTATTGTGTTGTAATTTTTTTGTGATAATTGAAAAAGAATTTTTTTTGGATGCTGTATTTTTATGTACACATACATGTATCTTGTACTTATATACTAAATAAATAAAAATTCTTGAAATTAATTTCATTTTACTTTGCAAATTTATGGGGTCGCTTGAACAAAGGCGGCTCGGTTAGGTGTCTTTGAAGAAAATCAAGAACACTTTGCCATTTAACGGAGAAAGTAGGACCTGTTGTGACTATCCTTTAACTCGTCCGATCACTCATACTACTACCGGCCCAAACCAGAAATCTGTTGATGGTGTTTTCTTTGAACTATTCCATTTAGGTTTTCCTGTGGCTATAGTTGTGCATTATAAAAATACTGTCTATTTAAAATGCAACTTCGTCAGTGAACAAAATTACAGATGAAAAATTAATAATATTCATATATTAGTTTTTTGCTCACCATGTGAATAACTTACTATTAATTTTTCACTGTAATTTTGTCATTAGTTTTTTGCTCACCGACAAAACTGCAGTCTTAAAGAAGTTGAAGTACTCGTTGAAGTACTACCTTCAAAACTTTTAATTCCTTTTGTTCTCGCTATTATCCTTCTATTTCTGGCTTTGCGGCTATCGCGTGAAGAAGTCCAATTGTCTTGCTGGTGGTTGCAAAACTTTTGGATCTTCATTATGAAATATAGTAGTTTTAGACATTTCATTAATCTCGTCGATAATAATCAATATACTGACCTAGAATACTACATTTTTTGTAGATAGTATTTTTAAACATCAAAATTGAAACATCGAAAGATACACACAGTGGCCCACAAAATTACGAACTTTTAAGATAAACAGATATTAATAAATGTAGTGATTTTTGGGCCGAAAGTTTGACTAATGGCTCTAAATTTTCTGTAAGAGATAGTTTTTGAATTTAGTGTTTGGATTTTGGTTGGTTTATCATCTTATTCGTATTTTATGTTCGGATTGGTTCTGATAAAGTTTCTTAGTTTTCAGTATTTTCTTATTTCAATTAAAAATAAGTGATTTAAAAATGTTTCAGTCTATAGTTCGTGAGCGAACTATAAGAAAATTAGGTTACCAATACTATGAAATGCTATTTCCGTAATCTTTCTTTAGATTTTTTTTCTGCAGATGACCTTTTTTATTTGATATTTTCCTCTGCAAGATATCTCTTCCTCCTAATATTTCGGCAGTAACTGTCTTCATCTTGATTTCCATCATCATCATCAACTCAGTATCTTGATTTCGGATGTCTTTTATCGTTCCTTCCCTATTATATAACAAAGAAGGACTGAATTCGCCATCAATGCTTATCACAGTATTATTTCAGTGAATAGTCTCTGCAGTTTTTGTTTAAAAAGACGCAGGTCGTTTCATCGATTACACATGAACATTCTGACAATGCTCCGTTTGAGCAATAACTACAAAATCTAATTTTTCTTGTTGATAAAACTTGCCTGATTCATCTGTAGCAATAATAATTGTAGATGTTTTCTCACGAAAGATACAGGATTTGTGGTTGCGGTTCAAGTTCAGCACTTCAGAATGTTCTTTCAGTTGGGTAATTTCGCATTCTGTATAAATTAAAAAGGACGCTTGGGAATTCAATATGTTCACTTGCTGATTTGCATTTTCGTTTTTCTGAGCCCAATTCTTCAGTGTAATGTTTTCTTAAAGTTGTGTGTTCATTAGTTTGTCCTTTAAATTTCAGGCCAGAGTAAAGAGGCTGGCGATAATTACAATACTTGGAATAAAAGAGTTTTATCAAAATTATCTAAATCACAGTATTAAGCTTTTAATTTAAACGACCAGGATTTAAAGGGTTTAAAGAACTTGTAGCCTAAAAGAAGAAAAGACGGCTTTAATTAATTAAAGTAAATAATATGTATTCCAAAATATAGCATGTTTTCTTAATTAGGTTTGGAAATGGAAAGCCTAAGCAAAATGATAAAACTTCTTATTTTTATAAATCAACCATATTGATTGTAATTTTGATTTGAACAAACAGAACTAATCATAAAGACAAATTTACAACTCTTCTTATAAGTCTTACTTTCCTCTTCGAAAAATAACCTATATGATTTTTATTTTATTTGTTTTCTTTTCTTTTTCTTCGTCTACAGATATCAAATGTTTACAATAATAGTAATGAAACATTTTGAATTTAGAGCATTGCAGGCCTCAAATAATAACAGCGAGATAACACAGCATATCATTCAAACCAATAACTTTATTTACCGTTGATAATTGAAGGTCTGAAATTGCATCCGCGTTACAACATGAAATAAATCGAACTGAAGATGCTTCCACCTTATTAAACCATAATAAATTGGAATATTTCAAACGAAGCCGTAAAATATAGTCCCTAGGCAGAATTAGATTAAAGAAATTGGCATGTCATCGGCAGAAAATGTATTAAGTAGAATTACTTTCAGATTAATAAGGGTGTAATAACTAAGCATGAAAAATATTCGTTTTGAGAGTGCTAATGTTAGTCTAATCGTAGATTAGAGATGTAAGTATTAGCACGAAATCACAATAAAAAATTATATTTAAGAAAGCTAAAATATTTCTTAATATTCAATGTAGGTCTTGAAGATTTAGCTTAAAAGTAAGCCAGAAAATAAAATAATAAAATGAAGTTTGGTACGAAAATTGAGCTTTTTTTTAATTTAAAGTTAGAACAATATTTTAAGGATTAAATTTTCTTCTTTGTTCCATTTAAATTTGGTTTATTTTTCTTTGTAGCTAAAACTATTGTGATGCGAGCAACATTGGTAGTAGTCAAGCAGGACAATCTAAAAGTTAAACATAAGGATAAAGGAAAAAATAACCTGGACAGCGAAATGAAATAAGTGGTATCTGGACTAACAAGAAAAATTCAAAAGAGTAGATCCATACAAAGCAACATCAAAGGAGGATTTGTTATGGTGTTATCTAACTTTAATTGGCATTGCACCAGTTAATGTGCAAATGAAAGAAAACAATTTAACAAAACTTGTTGTATATTTGGAGACATAAACGATAGATCGTTTCAACAAAAACATTCGAGAGTAACACACATCAGTGATTATTACGTAATGTCGTGGAGTAAATAATACGAAAGATAGTAACTACATTTATACAGTACAATTGATGAATTAGTCATCCTTTTCTCCTTTGAGTCCAGCAAGAAATCTTTAGTACTAGAAGTTAGTGGTAGTGAAAGCATAACTACAATGTTAACGCACTCATAGACCAGATTGTTCAGAGGTGAGAATAGTCATTAACATTTTTTTTTTTTCAAATTGTGAAATCTATGTTCTAATAGAGTTGAGAAGGTTACTTTGAAACGTAGTTCACAGATTGAATATTAAGTAAATGATTCTATCGCTTTAGATCACGATGGAGATCACTTTTATTATTTTTCCTCAAGTGCCAAACTGATTACATATTATTAAAACATTTGATTTTGGACAATACCATTCTATCAACTTACAATGAGACTTTGTCAGTCAGACTTTACAATTACTTGAAAACATCGAAAAAATTTATTTTATTTTTTTATAATTTATTTTAGACATATAAAGAATAAACGAAAACAAATAATAATAAAAAAAAATTAAAAGTATTGGTGTATTTAAAACTAATTGTAGTATATGATTAATTTTGACTGCTGCACGCAGTCCTTATCAAATGTGTAGAAACAATAAAATTTCACAATATATATATAAAAGTCAACAAGGGTGGATCGTCATCCAAGAAGGGACCAATCATAGGCAACTTGTTAGCTCCGTAAAATTTGGTCATTCCCATCACATCGCAATTCCCACCATTGCAAACGAAACAGAATGTAGTTCATTAAAGAAATTAAACAAACAAAAAAAAAAGGCTGCACATAAATAAACTTTCACACCTTTGAGTTTATCATCAGAGGGAATCTGGAACGGCCGTTTGTCTTCTTTGGTCTCATCAGCCAGATATTTTCACTGAGCTTGATTCACATACTTTTTATTATTGATTTAATTTGTTTGAGAGGGATTCTTTCAGGAACGAACGCGATGTCCAAAATCCTTTCACGCCTTGAAACGGCCGTTCCAGATTCCTTCTGATGATAAATTCAAAGGTGTAAAAGCTTATTTATGTTCAGGCCTTGTTTTGTTTTGTTTTTTAATTTATTTCCTTAATGATTTCTCTGAACGTTAAATTTGTTTTCAGAATGTAATTCATATTTCTGTTTGCCCTGGTTATTTGACGTCTAGATTTTATTGTAGGTACGAGCATTCGACTTGCGTGGCTAAAATTGACTACGGATGGTGTCAGAATTTTCTCGCGATACACCAAAGGCCTCACGGTAAACCGATCGAGAAGCCAGCTGTAATGAGATACTTTAATTTACTGGGATACTCCTATTATTATACTACTTTTATATCCGTGATTTCTTTCACTTTTTTTGTTTGAAGTTTTGCTGGAACAAGTCGTGTCCTTGTCAATGCTCGTCCAGTTTAAAGATATCACATAAACTCATCCAAACCTCTTTCGTTTTACTCCGGTCATCACTATAAATATAAATAAAGAGTTTATAAAAAATCTCTCATCGTTGCTGAGAAAATCCATTTTACTCATAATTTTGCCACGAAAACTGATGAATTGTGGGAAAGTTTCCTTTCACAGCGTTTTTACATATGCGCGGATATTCGCAGTTGTCTCTATTCGCCGAAGTCCGTTCCGCAGCATTGACGTTAACATATGCAAGTCCAGCTTTAAGACTTGTAGAGGTGGGCAAAAACACTTGTTCCGGTTTTTGGCCATTTCCGTTCTCACTGTAATTGGCTAAAATGAAACATGTCACTACTTCTACAGCCAAAAAATACAAGTCGGACAGACATGAGTGATATCTTATTGAAACCTTTATGACTAGTAAAGCTGGTATAAATTACGAGTTCCGCTCTGCGGTCACTTGCTGTCCCACAGAAAGTGGCCGATAATGAAACATATACGAGGTCGTTATGGTTTCGTGTACAATATAAAACCAGTTTTTTTCCTTGTTTAACTATTATGTTGCTATTTATCGCTTTCCTTCATAGTACATATTGTAATTATAATATGGTTACATTTAATTTTATTTCTCGACTTTCAACTTCCAGTTTTTATTGATGTTTTTCTTTTATTTTCTTTATTTTCTTCTTGTAAATTTGTATTTGTTTTATATACATTCTTTGACTAAAAAGTGAACTTCTAGTCCAGACTTGACCTAAAAACAAACTTTTTATGTTGCATTGTATTGTATAAAGTATTTTCAAACAATATTTAGAGAGCAGGACAGAAACTAATTAATGAAATAAGTTGTTTTGAATGAAAAAAAGTTCCATAGAGGATATTTCTCATTAATTTGATGATATTGTCCTTAATTGAATAAAAAGAAATTGACTCCAATAAAAAGCTCATTTGATGCAAGAAGTCTTATTCAAATATCAAAAACTGTTGGAATGTCTACCACATTTATTCAACATTAACTTTCAAATTATAACGTTAATTAAAAATGAGGACTTGTTAACCTCTTTGGATTAAATAACATCTGTTTTGGGTTGAGTGAAAGAAAAGGCAATGCCATTACAAAAAATGAAAGTAAAGAATAAGTTTTATTTAATAAATCAACAATAACCAACACTTGAGTAATTGCTCTTTCTGATAATTTTCAGTTTTTTCAGGACAGACTAATGAAACTTCCTGTCTTTCTCTTTTGTATTTTGAGCCACAACATTTTCTCTTCTGATTCTCTTTTCACTTCTTGTCTCGAAATCCGAGTGATATCCGCGTCGTAAATCGCTTCTTAATTCGGGGGAGACTGGTTCTAGTCGTTACATATTAGTCTAACTTTATGGCGCTCCACCGTATTATCTGTAACTATAGACCGTCAGACGATCGCCGCGGGTGACGCAATCCTGTTATCACAGAGGCGCTGGGCGCGAGAGCCGGATAGGATGTCATAATGGTGGGTTGCCTCTCAGCCGAGACTCCTTTCAAATTAATTTGCAGTCAAATATATGGATGGCTTCGAGGCGAGCGGTTTTCTCTCGGGATCCCTTCATGTACATGTCAAAATTGCACTCCCGAGCGCTAATATAATAACCCAGCCGAGAATTAGTGCACCTCCCCCGTCCTGCCCGAGATTCTTCTTCCGCGAGAAAAGGGTTTTGGAGGGCGGCTGGTCGCGGACCAGCGAACAGGAGCTCAGGGAGTGGTGGACACAGAGCATCTGGGCAATGGACACGACCAACATCGGAAGGCTTCGGGCCAATTCTGAAGAGGAAATGAGAGGATCGAAGAAAAATATTAAAAAGCAACGGAAAAGACCGTGGGAGTTTTCTTTGTGGTGGCAGAAGAAGATTACAGAACGGCAAAAGCAGATCCTGAAACCAAAGATATGATTTTCAATTGCATTGATCTTTATCGTCTGCTCTGGCAAAAGAAAAAAAACAATACGAGGCAAAAGATAGAATAAAGCAAATCTGAATTACAAGAGTCGAGTTTTGTTTTGGTTGTTCTCTTTTTTTTATTTTAATGCTTGTTGAATTCGTAAGTTACCAATGAATGAGGAAGGGAATTTACAGAGGTTTACAGTCTCAGTCATTTATCTATATATACAAAGGGGGACGTTTGTTGGTTGGTTTGTTTGTGTGTTTGTTTGTTGTTTGTTTGTTCGCTACACTCCTAGGCCGTTTGACCGATCTGGATCAAATTTTACAGAATTACCCTTTAGTACCCTGCGGAAATAATAGGCTGTAATTGAAACCTGGACACATCACCCCCCTCCCCCTAATTTATTTTTTCCATAATTTTTAAGTAGATATATGTTACCGGGTTCAAATCCGTTTGATGGCAATATTTTTTTTTTTGCTTTTTTTTTTCACTGCTTTTTAAAAGTGGATTCTCCTCTCACCCGATAAACATGGATTCGCGCAATACGGAACGGCCCCGGGAAAGATGTGTCCAGGTTTCAAATGTAGCCTGCTTATTTCCGCATGGTTCTTAAGAGGGGTCTGGATCGGTCAAAGGCAATATTTTTTGGGGGGAGGGGGGATTTCCTTTTTTTTTTACTTTTATTTCATTTTTTTTTCCCTTTTTATGATAATGAATTTTCTCTTGTTTTTATTTTAAAATAAATAATATTCTTCTTAACGTTTTTGTGTAATTAAATGCTCTTAATTTAAGAACAATGAAAACCCGAATCCGGAGTAAGGGGTATAAACAGGGGGCAAACTTTCTTGAAGGATCGCATAATTCTGAAACAACTTTAGTTTGAAACACGAAATTTCACATGAATTTTCTTTGTTAATATCAAAAAGATACGTATTCAACGAATTTTCGATTTTCGGGTCCTAAAGGATACATCCTTTAGGAGGGGGGATGCAAAGTATCTGAAAGTATGTGATTTCCCATAACCACTTCAGTTGGAAACACTAAATTTCACATGAATGTTCTTTGTTAAAATCTAAGGTGGGCATTACACGGGTGAAAATTGGGTGGTTCTATGCTGAGGATTCCTGTTGGCTAGCAGTTTTTAGAACGTGTTCCATTTTCTTGTGGCTGGCTGGCTGATTTGAACAGCGCTCCTGGTGGCGAATAGAAGAACTTTTAAGTCTAATCGATTTGTATCTGTTTATACGAAATTACTGACTACAAAATTGATCTCCAGGAACAGAGGTTATCTTTTCCCTATGTTTTCATGGATGCTTCCAGAAAAAAAATTACATTATTAACCAAATTCGTAACAGAATTCCGGTCTGAAAATTTGAATCCGCTAGCGCTTGAAATATCGAAAAAAATATCGTCGTTTGTCGAGATTAACGAGAAATATCGAAACTGAAAACAAAGAAATATAAAAAGATGAAAAAATGAAATACTTCCTGATTTAATTAATTAAGAACATTCTCTCGCTTATTTGATTCATGAATAAATGATTTTTAAATAAATCAATGTTTATTTTCGTAAAGAGAACGTAAATGTGAGGGTAATTGCCAAGTAGAAACCAAGCTTCTATCGATTTGATGTGCCATGTTGGGATCTCGTCAACAATGAGACCTTCACGTGATTTTCAGATAGGTAGATGTATTCTTGCTGGGTCGTGTAATACAAACTACCTTGATGTGAAACCGGTTAAACACGCGAAGACTAGCAAATCCCTAGCCAACATCCTGCACAGAACCACCCAATTTTCACCCGTGTAATGCCCGCCTAAAAATACGAACCGGCAAATTTTCGAAATTCACATCCTAAGAGGTGTAAACGTAGGAGGAACAAACTTTATTGAAGGGTATTTTACGCGGTTTTCAGGTAATAAAATCAGAATATAACATTGCAATCATCACGTGGGGAAGGTTTGAAGTGAGAGGGGTATGGAGAAGGGCAGAAAGGGGGAGAGTCTTTTATTCTCCGAACTCGATATTAAGTTCTTATTTAGGGCTTATTGAGTTACAAAATAGAAATAAAACATTAATTTTAACGGCCATGGGACTTTTTAACCAACTAGAAAAGTTTCAAAATCATCTCACCACTAAAATTTTTCGTCATCCACATCACAACCAGTCTTTTTGCATCCTGAGCAAAGCATCGGTATTTCTGCTAGTAGTCTATAAAGTTTGGAAATATACTTCTTTTTTATATTACTAGATGTATAAGAAATCAATTGCGATTAAAAAAGAAAGGTTTTTATTTTTTGTTTTGTTCTTGGATATTGATGGAATAGCGAACCAAGGTTTCAAAGTTTGATATTATTAGAACTTGTATAAAAACCGCACTGGAAAATTTCAGAGATTGTTATAAGAAACTCACAATGCCGCATTACGTAAAAATCTCTTTAATAAATATTATTGTAACTCTGTTATCATTCTAATAAACAACATTTTTAATATTCTTAACAACATTCTTATTGCTCTACTCAATTTTTAATTTTTTATTCTTAATCAAATATCAGAAAAATATTCTAACAAAATTATTTATTTTAATTAAATTAATTAATTTATAAAAACAACATGAAAACAATACATAAGAATTTTACGTGTGTTAAAAAGTTATTTACAATTAATATATATATATTTGCATATATATTTTATATATCCACATATATTTACAACAGTGGAGTATTTCGAATCCTCATGAGATTCATCATCAAGCACCTAATTTAATTGTAAACATGATTTTCAATTGTAAACATGAAAACAACTTACTATATTTTTAAACCGTTTCTACAGGCTTGGGCTTGTATGTTTTGCATGGAATGTTTTCAGATTGTGTGAGACTTATTCTTATAAAATATCACAATAAAATATTAAAATTTCTTTACAAAAGATTAAAAATTGGATGACTTTTGTTGTTATATTTTTCTTTTCTTTTTTTTTTCCAATAATGCTCTAAATTAGCAATACAAAGTATGTTTTCGAAAATATTCATTCCAACTATATATTGTTACGAAAATAACAACCTTCGAGATTTAGAATTTTTGCTGACAATAAATATCACGATAAAAAATATCGGCAGCAATCTCAATCCACCCATACTTTCCCAAACTTGATCCTTGAGAAATCCAAAGTTGTATTTTCATCCTTGAATGACTGCATTAATTGCTATCGTTTTGTTGTCGAAGTGTATTTGAAAAATGAGGTATTTCCAATTGTCTTTTTTCCCCTTGATCTAGTTTCTTTTAGGGGCTAATTAATTTTCACTTGAGTTCTTGTTGGACACGCGATTCATTTACATATTAAATATTTGTCTGTGAGAAAACAAAAAGCCTGTCTCGGACAAATTGTAATAAAGTGAAAATGGTAATTTTCCAATTACAATAATAATGATAGAGTACAAGAAATTTTGATTCAAATAAATAGATTTCAGCTCAAACATATAATAAAAAGGAAAAGAAAGAAACAAAACAAAAACAAGATATAAAAAAAAAAATCATAAATGAAAAGCTTTGTACTCGGATAAAGTGTATATGTTGTTGAAATATAAGACATTGATATCATTGATTTCTCTCTAAATCAGATTTCTAGATCTAAAACATAATTCATTTTTTCTTAAATTCTCAATACAATACAACAATTCTTTAAGTTCTGTTGCGAATAATTAAAATATAAAAAAAAAATTATATTTTAATTAACTTTAGTTATTTATTATTCAAATTAGCCTTACATTTCTTTAATTCGCTAATTTAATTTCAATATCTTTATAAATTACAAAAAGGTAATGGTAGTAGTGACTCTTGTAACAATAAGTATAGTTAGCTTGGCCACTGATTGGAGTCCTTTTTAACGCCAATTATTCTTTGATTGAATAAAAATAAAATGATGCATTTAAAGTAGTTTCAATACTTCTAGTTTCACTACTTCTAGAGACAAAGGCATTAGGGACTAAATTTGTAACAATTAAATGAGGCATTAGCGTTATAACTGGATGAACAGATAAAATTTGTGCTCTCAGAAAGGAGATTTTAAACAATCTAAAGCAATTGGAAAAAAATAATTTTCCTTTTTTCTATTGTTTTGTCAAATACTATTCTATTTTTCTAGAATGTTTTGTTAAAGAGTCCGAAAACAGATCTGATTAGGTCCAAGGGTCGCTGTATTGGCTTTTCAAGACTAAGTTGAGATACTTCGGTATTAAGAAAAGCTTTATCCAATTCACAGAGTAAGGCTGAACCTTAGGATTCGACTGGAGGAGAAAATGAAAACAATGAATACTTCGGATCTCAAACGGAAATCGAACTGACACCTCTTGCCAGTAGTCTAGTGCATTACCCCTTAAGCTACAGAATCCACAAAGTAGAATGAAATTCATTAATTTATGTTTTAATAAATAAATATAAATTGAGAATATTTGTAAACAATTGTCGAAATAACGTACATCAAAAAAAATAAAAAAATAATTGAAGCAGGAACATTATTTAAAAGATAAAAAAAGAAACAGTTTCAAATGAAAATAAATTAATGTATTCTTTCAGTTACATTTCTGAATTATCTAGAGAAACCAGATAATAAGAAAGATTTTCTTAATTATCATTAGAGAAATAACGAAATGTTACATATTTTAAATATTTTGTGTTATCCAGTTGTTATATTTATTTATTTAGCAATTTATGTTTTGCCTTAAAAGTAAGTTTATTAAATAGTGAAGAACAAACCTTATTATCAATTTCTTGAATCACAATTTCCAAAATGTTTTATTTGATAGGCAATGTAGTACACAGTAAATTATTGATGGATTCAAGCCACGGATTCTTTTGTAATCTTTCAGTGAGAGAAATAAGTGATTTTAATCCATTGGAAAAGTTATTCAACGAAAATATAACACAATTGAAAATAAAAACATAAAGAAAAATCATAAATTGGATTTCAATTCTTAGTTTTTATCGTATTGTCTGTTTCATCCTTGGAGAGACGTTATCTTACACGTGTATCTTTTGATTTTTTACTCTAGCGAAGTGAAATAATTGCTCAATTAAAAAAAAGAAAAGAAATAAAACTATCGGACAATTAGCTATTGACTAAAATTTGGCTAATTAGCTAAAAAAGAGGACTATAATAATTTTTATTTTTTTATTTTTCTCAAAATGGCATAAAACTTTATTGCTCTATGATTCTTTGCCTTTGTATGTCTCAATTATAATGTAAAGAAAGCTAACTTTATAGAATCATGTTTATTGTCAATTTATTTAGTTTATTATTAAATTCAAAGATCTTCTTCTTTATAAAATAATATAATATTATTTACTGTAATAGAGTTATGGAATGTATGATTTGCTTGTTTTATGTAATAAAATTAATGTGCTATTAAAAACTGATAGCTTGGATATTAAAGTTTTAGTAAAATTTTAATAACTGATATTACCCTGAGATAATAATGAAAACTCCGTATGTTTGAATTTTATGAATTATTAAGAGAAAGGATATCTTAATAACTTTTTAAAGTTAGCCAAATTATCTATTTGATTATCCGTGAGTTCTTCGATGTTTTATCATCTGATTTGTAAATTACCTACATTAAATTAAATGACTAATTACAAATACTATTTTAGCCATTATGTCTGTGAGGATTCCATGTCAATTAAAAAAAAATGATTCTTTTTTGTTCTGCTTTAGTGTTGATTGTCTTCAATTCTTAGCTTCAAGTAAGTGGAGGCACGGAAGTTTCATTGTTCCTCAAAATATTTTGTAATTTATAAGTTGTACGCTAAACACTTAAAACACTTATTGACTAATTAAAAAGATCCAATGATTAATAAAAAGCATTTTTAAGTGAATTTTTAGTAAAATAATAATAATAAAGCCGTGTTTTACTTCACTCCTTACATAATGTTCAAAAATGTCTAATTACTAAAAAAAATAATTAAAAAAAATATATAATATATATATTATAGTCACTAAAGTTTTGCTTCCGCAACCACTTGAACTTCCTTTTTCTCTCCTGATCAATATCGTGGTGAATCTTTCCATATACGGACATACGATAAATAGCTTGAATCAAATGAGGCTCTAGAAAACTCAAGTTCTTCTCGAGAAGGAATGGCCGACACAACGCTTGAACATTATTTGATACTAAAGTACTTCTTGAAACTAAAAAAAAAAAAAAATGGCTTCAAGTGCTTGCTAGTGGTTTGAAACTTGACTTCTTCCCCCAAACTTCGAAACGAATTTCCATAATTTTTTTAAGCAAATAGGTAGCAAAACTTACGTTTATTTTTATTATACCGTAATAATAACCAAAAATCAAGAAAAAAGTGGATTGCTTACAGCATCCGTAGTTGACTACGTCGTCGGCTTGTCCGTTTGAAACAACTTACGATGCTTGTTGAGATTCGAGATGATCTTGTGCTTACCAAGTTTGAATTCTGATGTGATTTTTCTGATTGTGGTCTACCGTTATCTGTACAATGCTCGTCATCCTCTTCTCTGAGCTTTTTGATTCTTATCGCAGGATTACCGATCAGTGGAGATTTTATTTTTGTCCCGATACCACTCATGGCAAATTTTGAACTTTGCATGAAAAGGTGGTGGTGCATGAAAAGGGCAAGACGTTTGGGAGATGTTGGATCCATCAACTCCACTTTCGAAGTCATTGAGGTCACTCGATTTCCCCATTATTGCGATTTTTCTATGCTTAACTGATGCAGAAGTACGACAATAACTGTTGGAAAGAACCATTTATATGACGACATGTAGTATACGTAATAAAAAGGTATATCAGTGTAAGCTTTATTCCTACAAATCGTAGTCAAAAATGACTATTTTTGAGAGCAATACATAATTTGTCGAAACTTTTTTTATATATACATGCTTAATTTATTGGTGATAATGAGGGTAGTTCATACATAAATAAATAAAGCTTGCCTCTTTCTTAATGGATACTGTGCCATTTTTTTAATCGTCGGAAATGCTGTACTATTGATGAGAGTAATATTTATACTTCGTGTCAGATTTCTATAAACCTTTTTTTAGGAGGTTAACATTACTATTGATACATGTTTTCTTTCTATTATATTCAATAACAATGCTCTGCCTCCAACATAACATAACATAACATAACATAACATGATTCATACTTAGGCCTATATGAGTCTACTTATACATTGTGGCTGCGAAGTTCCCGTACCCCCTATTATATTATTATATTAAGGGGTACGAGAACTTCCCGGCCACCCTGCCATTTCAAATACTATCAGTAAGTAACTGGTCTAATTCTTATCATGACGACATTTAGATGGAGACTAAAACAGAATCTAGATGTAAACAGATGAATTTATCTCTTGTTGAGTCCAGACGCACTTTCTGGTGATGTTAGCCTATGTTACAAATGCTTTAAGAATGCGACGTTGATAACTTGTTTTCTGTTAGCTTTTGATCTATAAAGACAAATCTTTAAGGAATTAAAACTTGAAGTAAAGAAACTACGGGAAGCGACTTCTTGAAAGAAAAAGTGGTTCGTGTATGTATTAGATGCACCCTACCAAGAGTCAAACTTTCCCTTACAGATATATTCAAGTGATATACAGGTCATTTACTATATACACAGAAAGATCATAATCTAAATATAGGGTGGCCGGGAAGTTCCCTAACCCTTAATATAATAATAATCTAATAGGAGATACAGGAACTACTTTAAGCATATAATCTACGTCATAAGTAGAAAATAAAGTAAGTCAATTCCAAAAATATCTTTTAGACCTGAAATTTGATTGTAAAATTAATTCATACAGAAATGAAATTAATTACTTCTGATAAAATTACAGTTCGATATTTATAGTTTGTTTTTTTTTTCTTTGATATCAAATTATATTCCACTGAATCCAATGTTTTAAAATTCAAATTTGATGAATTTGGCTATTCCATAAAAATAAAAAAAAAGTATATTTAACCTATTATTTTCATCCTATTTCATTCCAGTAATATTTTTGATTATTTTCCCCCCACTTGTTCTCTTGTTTTGTTTTTCCTAATTAAATCCTACCAGTCCTAAGCACTTGAGGGAACCATTTTCGTGTTATTTGATCCTTTAATTCAAAGAGCTGCCAAGACGTGTCGCTGGATTTCCATTTTCACCGCAGAGCAGTCTGTGATTGGCTGGCATCAATCCGTTCAGTTAATTAATTGATCCCAACCTCAATATGAGGAAGAATCCCTTGAGACGCTTCTGTAAAGTGATTTCGGTATCACCACATATGTTCTCTTGAGGGTGAATGAAGAGTTCGCTCCTACTAAATATAGCAGCAGAGGCGCTAATGGAAATCGATGCGGAGTTTTTTCAAAAAAAAAATAAAACTTCTTTCTTTTTAGAATGAAGAGAATTTTTCAATTTAACTAGAGATTCCTGAAGCAACTTAGTGTTTACTTTCTTATTCTTTTTTTCTTTAAGTTGTGTAACATTAGAAAGGAAAAACAAACAAAAACAAAACAAAACTATTTTTGAAAGTTATTTCCTCCGAATTTTGAACTAAATTTCTTCTAATTTTCCAATTGATTAAATCTGATAATGTCTACGTTTAACTAAGTAGCCCCAATTAATTTTAATGAAATCAAAGTACACGAATGAATGGAACATGAAACACAGATAGAACGGAGTTGGCTGCATTTTCTGCAGTTAGCAAGTTTTTAATGCTTTTCTACATGATTTTTTGTCATTTTCTGCGCAAGTTTCTCCACAGCGATAAACACGAAAAGTGTTCAAGTTTATATCATCTATTGATTATAATTTTTCATCTATTGATTATAGTTTTTCATGGCCTAAAAAGAAAAAAAAAAACAAAATGTATTTGATTTTATAAGCCAAATTAATAAATATAAATAATTTTATATTTACACACATTAGTGAGACCTTGTTCATTCTAACTACTCTCAAGTAATTATTGCCAAGTTAGCGTGAAACAGGCTGTCTTGAAATGTCAGAAATGAACATTGGTCTCAAATTTTAATATGTTTTGCATTTTTGGCGCTTTTTATTCTTTTAAATGCGCATTAGAAATTCATCGAGGCTGGCTGAGCCTAGCACATGAATTTTCTTTTTTTTTTTTAATGTGTGTCATTAAAAAAAATGTGTATTATTGTTTTTAGTTTACATTTTTGGAGGTTCCATTTGTCTTCCCATTGCCAAATTTATATTTAGTTTATTCTTTAATTTATATTTTGTTTTTGATTTTTTAAATGTATCTTATTCTATTTTAAAACTATAATTTCTTAAACTAAATTGATACAGAAATTTGCGACATTAATTTCGTATGTTAATTTCATTTCATTTACCACTAGGATCTTAAAAGCAATTAGAACAACCATTGTAATAATTTCTTATTTAAATGTAGGAAAGTATAACTAGAATTTTAAAAGTATGGTAATAAAATTCATAGAAAAGCATGTAGTTGAAGAAAGTTTCCACTTCATTTCACTTTTCTGAATTAAAAAGACTAACATCCAATATTTCTCATTAAAAATAAAACATTGTACCCAATATTCACTAAAAAGAAGATGCATAAAAAGTAATAAATAAAGTGAGAAAAGTAAAAATAAGATTTCAAGCAAAACACAAACCTCATGCACACGAATGTCTTCAACATAGAAGTCACTGCATGGAGCATCATTCATTGTACAGGAGCGCCTGAGAATAAATAAATACATAAAATCAAAAATGAATAAGATATATTATTTTCAGAAAGAACAAAAGTCCATATAAACATATGTCCGAAAATCCTACGGTTTTCAGTTATTAATGAAAGTTTACCGTTAACGCGTTTCAAAATACAATCTAAAGCCGTGCGAACACCACGCAACATTCCTGCAACTTAGTTGCGCGATTTTGACGTCACGAGTTGATATAAACCTTTGTCAAGCGCGAACACGTTGCAACACGGATATGCAACTCGAAAATGCAACCGACCCATGACAACGCAGATTTTAAATACGTCACGTGTGACGTCAAGCAAAATTCGGTTATGTCGTTTCAAACATAATATAAGAGTGAATGATTTGCAACATATGATAAATATTTTTTTAAATTATTAGCCGCTATGGAATTTAATTTCATGTTATTATTTCGAATGAAAAGTAACGAATGACCAACAGCCAATAAGAAACCATGCTCCCCTGGAAACAATGACGTCGTAACTTTTGCATTCTGCGTCAGCAGCCTTCGCGTTTGCCAAACCCGATGTGGAAAATCCGAAAAAATCGAGGTTTTGAAACCTCTCTGATAAATTCTGCCGCATACAATTACTGCATTTCAGTATAAACTTTATTTATGCGTGAAAGAAACTCGCAATACTCTGATATTAATTGAGTATGAGCCTGTCTTCAAAACGAATCGACAGAAATCGTTTTCGACGCCATTTTTTTCATGGGCGTGGTTTCACAACTGACGTGTTCCAACGCTGCCCTGTGATTGGGGAATTCGATGCAACTTCGATGCAATTTTTCGAGTTGGAGGTGTCAATGCAACTCGACTCGGATGACAAAAGTTGCAAAGAAATTGCAACTCGTGACGTCAAAATCACTCGTGATGTCAAAATCGCGCAACTAAGTTGCAGGAATGTTGCGTGGTGTTCGCACGGCTTAACACCTCACGTTTGCTGTTGCACTGATTGTCTCCTAGATAGCACTGTCTTGTTGCCAAGGAGATTTGTTTCCATGTGTCATTGGTGAACATTTGTGTAGTAGTGAGTTAGTCTGTCTTCAATGTGTCAGTTGTATAGTAGTGCTTTAACTGAAACGTGTTCCGTAGGACTACGGTAGGATACCCATTTCGTGAGCAGGCAGATATGATTTTTAAGTACGGTGGCGCGAATGGTAACGGACGCGAGGCTGCACTGTTGTAGCAGATGGCTTTTCCACATCGGAATCAGCCGAGTCATCCAACATTTGCTAATGTTTATCGTCGTGTTGCTGAGACAGGATCCGTACCATCACCAACTATGGATCGAGGAAGACCAGAGTGGCTCGTACGCCTAACCAGGAAGAACGCATTTTACAGGTTGTTGCAGAAGATCCGGGTATCAGCACACGACAGGTTGCCCAAGTATGTAATGAATTTCCTACTACCGCACGGAGGGTACTTCACGAGATGCTCCTCCTATATCCGTATCATCTGCACGTGTGCAGGGTCTTTCGCCTGCCGATTATCCACCACGAGAGAACTTTTGTCGTTGGTTTGTTGCACACACTGCCAATCCGTTGTTTGTCTCTTGGATCTTGTTTACAGATGAGGAACATTTGGACGAGATGGCTAACAAATTTTCACAACCAACATTTGTGGGCATATGAAAATCCTCGTGGTACAAATATATCATTCAGGCTATTTATCAGCAGCAATTTAAGATTAATGTATGGGCTGGAATTGTAGGTGACTGTCTGGTAGGTCCATATGTTCTCCCAGCACATCTGACAGGCGCTCTCTACAGGGAAAGGATTCAGAACACTCTTCCAGCCTTGCTAAAGGATGTTCCCCTGCAAGTAAGACGAAACATGTGTTCTACGCATAATGGGGCTCCAGCACATTTTAGCCACATTGTTTGAGATGCACTGGCTGATATCTGCCATGACAGATGGTTAGGTAGGGGAGGACCAGTTCCATGGCCTACACGTTCCCCCGACCTCAATCCTTTGGATTTTTATCTGTGGGGCCACCTCAAACAATTGATTTACGAAGCAGACATTCCTAATTCAGAGACACTATCAACGTGTCATGGAAGCATGCAAAACCGTTCGACACCGTCTAAGAGTATTTAAAAGGGAGCGACAGTCCATGATCCGACGAGTGTCTGCGTGTGTGGAAGCACGAGGAGGACATTTTGAACATTTCTTACGAGTTTCTGAGTTGCTGAAAGTTTCAACATTTGCTAATAACCTGAAAATGTCTAACAGATGTGTTCGTACGTTCTTTCTTTAATAACTGAAAATCGTATGATTTTCGGACTTTTGTTCTTGTTTTAGTATTAAGAACCCGTCCCCAAAGTATGTAACCCATATCTACTTATTTATACAGGGTGATTCAAAATTCCCTGTAAAAATTTAGGTCAGGTTAGGTCGGGAATACAAAAACAAAACGTATGTCCTCAAACACCACCCAAATATTCAGAAATAAAAGACAACAAGTAATGTAGACAACATGTTTATTAGCCCTATGTTTACAAAATGACAGTGAATGCATGTGAAAGGGATATAACTACTAATCGTGTAATACTCGCCACACGCTGGATTGAGGGAGAGATTGAGGGTGATGATGCGCAAGGGTCGTGTACTTGTACGTGGACTGCATTCAATTCGGTGTACGAGCTCTTCCTCCATGGCAGGTGTGCTAGTCAATCGTTGCCAACCACAATCATGCCTGTTTCCGTCGAAGGATCCAGTTTCACACAATCTCTGGTGCAAATGCGCAAACGTTTGCTAATTGGACATACAGATAATTGACTGTTGGGGAACCGTACACGGCACAATCGTACAGCGACTCGTTTCCGTTCGTTACTCCTTAGGTTGGATGCATAATATCTGCCTCTGACAAGGGGAGTGCGTGACCTCGAACGCTGAGAATGGCGCGAAAATATGCTTACAATATAAATCGCTGTCGAGATGAACGTCTTCAACGTACAATCAGCCTAAGAACTGACAGAAGATAAATATTTCCCCTTTTTCTGGATTTTTAGATAAGTTTGTTTACTCTGTAGTCCAAGCGTGGCCATATTTGCGTATCGTAAGAATCACTTACGATAAACTTCCGATGTTTGAGAGTTGCAAGACAAGAACAATATTAATTATGTTTTTGCTGTTTCATCTACATTTTATTAGAAAAATTTAATATAAATACACGTAAGTAATAACATTTATTCATTTATGTAGTTTTTTAAACTTGTGCTTACAATATAAATCGCTCATGCCAAAAACAGTGGTATGAGTCATTCTCATGAAAAACTGCACGAGAGACATATGAATGATCACCACAGTTGAAGCTACGATTGTAATAGTCTTCATAAATGTTCTCCAGTATGTTGTCATCAATATCGTGTAATACACTGGGCCTCAATATTTTGGGTGGAGATGGTAAGTACTCACTTTGACTTGAAGGTTCCTGTTGCTCTGGAGATGAACGTCTTCAACTGCTGGAAGAGCCAACTTCAGGTACGGGTTCTTCCTGTCCTTCAAAATCATATATCTATCCAGCGTATCTTCATGCATTTCTGCGTCAACCTCATTGTATTTCTGAATTATTGTACTATATAACATATTCGCGAACTCTATATCCTCGACTCCGATTACATTTCCATATTTAGCACGGCACAACTTTGTCTTTAACATTTTGACAACATTCATGGGATTAATTCACCTCATGATACCGATGGCGGTAGCAGACAACAGCTGGGTTTTGCATGGGAATAACTCATACCACTGTTTTTAGCATGAGCGATTAATATTCTAAGCACATTTTCGTGCGGTTCTTGGCATTCGAGGTCACGCACTTCCCTTGTCAGCATTAGTGAAGCGATACATCCTACTCGAAAAAGTCAACGTCTCAAATCATGATGGCTCACACTGCCCAACTAATGTGCTGTCAAACAGCACCCTCTAGCACATTCGGGTGGCGTTTGCGAACATTCGTTCCACTATGAAAACGGTTTGTTTTTGAAAACCTGGCCTACATTTAAATTTTTTATAGGGAATTTTTAATCATCGTGTATATGTTTGTGTTAAGCTATTTTTTCCTTTTAAATATTTGAACATATGAGATACAACCAACCATCTTTAATCAGGAAAAAGATGTTCTAACTTGACTGAGAGTTGGAATTACAAAACTTTCGGTTAAAATGAACAACGATAGAATTCTTCATTGCAGTAATACTGAAGGATAAATTAGTTTTTTTTTTTTGTTGCATCATTCTATACATTCTTGAGACTCTTGCAAACAATAAATAAATTCTTGACACCAAAAATGATTTATTTAGAAAAGAAAATTAATGTGCGTTAGAAACATTTTACTGTAAATAAAAACAAAGAACGCACA